>PVKZ01000043.1:975372-1575372 GCA_004027375.1 Macroglossus sobrinus | reverse complement strand
CTTGAAAAACTAAAACTATGCTTGATAGAATATTCAAAGTTACATATTTATATATAACTATTCTATATTTAAGATGGCTGATCACACTGAAGTCATGAAAGGCATTCATCAATATCCAGGAGTTCGATATCCTGTCCTTACTCCTAATCTTCAAGGTTTTAACCGTGCTGTAAGTGTGCTACTAATTTTCCTAAAATAAGAGCTTATTGTTTTAAAGGTCTTTACAAAGCTAAAGTGGTGTCAAATGTAGCTCACTTGTTATTCTGCGTAAATACTATGTTAGCTGTTCAGTAAATATAATTTTAATTTTAGAAGTTAAAAATTTATTTTGACAGAGGAGTGCAAGCCAATATATTTTTAATGGTGGAGGAAAGATGACAGAATTATTTTCTTAATATATTAATAGGGTATCAAATGAGTGAGCATCTAGGTACAGTGCTAGAGATACATTAATAGAAAAACTTAAAAATTCAATTAAAAAACTAGGAGGCTTGACATTTGAAAACATTCACTGGAAAAGCATAAGGAAAGTAGTGAAGATGGCAAAAGAGAATTTATTAGCTAACATTTTGGATTCAAAGTTTGGCAAGAGGATTAGGCATTAGACACATAAGAATGTAGTTGTAGCAGTTGAGGTATAAAATGATGGAAGCAAGGTTAAGAGATAAGGAGAAAATTTGGGGCAAAATCAAAATGATGAATTGGAAAAATATTTTTCTGTCAGATGTAGGAAAAGAAAAACAGACAGTATTTATTTGTACTTTGTTTTAATAGTTGGCCTAAAAATAATGTTTTCCATAAATTTTAAGAGGTTTTATTGGGGTGCTAGTATTTTCCATAATTGGAGTTAAATTTCTTAGGATAACATAATTTAAGAAAGGCAGAATTATATTGGAACATCATCACTGTGTTTTCTGTGCCTCAGATTTATGAGTGTTAGTTTCTGGAATTATTCTGTTATAAAAAATTTTTACATTTCAAAAGAGTATTTGTGGCCATACTAGAGGAATGTAATTTTAAGTTGTTAGGCAGATATTAAAGAATACAAGTACACCTTTATAGAATTGTTAATACTTTTTATACTGCTGTCATTTGCATTTTTGAAATTACTAGCTTTTGTCTTAAATATTTTTCAGATTGCTGCTGGAGCCACTGAAGTGTCAGTTTTTGGTGCTGCATCTGAATCCTTTAGCAAGAAGAATATTAACTGTTCTATTGAAGAAAGTATGGAGAAGTTTGAGGAGGTCGTTAAGTCTGCCAGGCACATGAATATTCCAGTACGAGGGTACTTATAAATTCCACAAATTCTACTTTGGTTAGCATATATTGTTAAAGTTCATTTATGAACTATCTAGACATCAGTTTACCATTTATAATGATATATATAGGGTATCTTATTTGTACCTTATGTGATCAGGGCCATCAGTATATCATGGTACATCCAATTAATATAAGTTAATAATTATTAGACTGTATCAAGCTTGTGGAGTGTGTAATGCAGTTGAAGTCAGAGAGACTAGCATGCAAACCTGGCATTCTTACCCTGTTTATTTATACTGAATTATCCAAATTGCAGCCATGGTTTGATCTCAGCCCAGTGTGAGTTAATAAATTGTTATAAACTCATAGTATCATTTGGAAAGGAATTATCTAATGTGACTTCCAAGTTTAAAAAAAAATTAAGAACTATGACTTGTTTTTTAGAGAATATTTTATATAGAACTTTAGTAGAGTATGTAAAACATAAACTTGAATCTGAGCTGCACTAGGAAGTTGGGCCCATCATTTCACCCATTCAGCCACCCCTTCCATAGCCAAATTTCCTACTTTGTCTATGTGATTACAAAGCAAAAGCATACAGGGAAGGAGAAGAGAGAGAAAACCTCTTTTGGTTCTTACCTGTTTCCTGGAGCAGCAGTTGCAACATCTATATACAAACAACTCTCCACCAAGGCCTATGTTCTGTGAAATGTATAATGAATTCTTTGTTACTTAAGAAAGAAGTTGTTTCTAAGACAGCTAATTTTCCATTGATTTTCTAAATTATGGAAACAAGATAGACAGAACATGTCACCTTAATAAAGTGCATATAGCATTTGTAAGAAAAGCCTGAGTGCTCTAATTGGATTTAGATGTAGGTTGTACTTTCTTTGGTTGAGATGACCAAAGTTTATGGTGGCAAGAAATATTCAGTTGATGAGAATGACAAGTAGATCCAATTTTAAGTGACTGTATTAGAAAAGGATTAGATTTCAACCAAGGACACTGGAAAAGCAATGACCTTGGTTGAATTCTAATGGAGTTAGACTATAGTGAACTATCTTATTGATTTGCTTATTTTTTTATCTCCTTTTTTCTTTCTCTCTAATAAGTTTCCAGTATGAGGTTTTTAAAGATACAATATTATTTTTGTAAATAAATAGATACATAACATCCAAAGCACATACAAGAAGAAATGTTTAAATAAAACAATGGACTTCCATAGACAGAAAATAAAGGATATCATTAAGGCAAAGTTATATAACCACAATCAAAAAGGGGAGATGTACTATATGTTTCTAAATTTAGACATACGTAAATTGTTTTGTCTCTCCTTTAAATGAAAGAGAAAAAATAAAGAAGTTATTATTTCCATGTGCGTTTAAATGTGGGATGTAGGTTTTAGAGTAAAGTATTCTCATTGTAAAGTTGAGAAACCATGTAACTGTAAGAAGGGAGATGCATATGCAGCTTACACTTCAGATAGGAAGTTTTTTTAATATTGAAAGATGGACATGAACAAATTATATATCAGATCTTATCATCTTAGTTTTTCTCATATAAAACAGACTATAATGTAATAAAGCTAATAGAAACCCTAAATCCTCCTTAATACCAGTTTGAACCATTAATATTGCCCCATCAGTAAAGAAACTTCTAACTGTGCTACAACATAAAAGTTTTCCAGGTTTCGATAAGAAGGGTACAGAAGTACAAGATGGACAAGAAGTGACACAGTGAAATGCAATCAGCAAAGTACATTAGAGACTCACTGTAGAATTGTACTATATACGAATGTATGTTTCTCAATGTAGATTTTGATTCTTAGAAATACAACTCTTGGCTTTTCTGAAACATTGTTCACTTTTAGAATTATGCTTTTCAGTATGTGAGTTCATTGTTTGTACAGTTGAAAAATATCTTCTTCCTTCCCAAACCTTTAAAGAGTTTAAATTAGATTTTATTTTTTTTGCTAGTGATCTGGGTTTTAGATACTCATTATTAAAAGTCATAGGCCATTATACTCATTTAAAGAAAAGAGCCATGTTCAATGACTTGAAACTAAAGTAGATGCTTCAGCATGTCTTTCTGTGGCAATAGCTGCATCAGTATGTACTTGATCATCATCCAGCAAATTGATGTCATCATCTGTTAGATTTAAAGGCCATGAGGCAGTATGTATTTTATAAATGCTCACCATTTAATTTTTTATAAAAATAGTAAACTTTTCTTTGGTCAAAATAGCAGTTTTTAATAGTTATGAAGGCTATTGTTTGATTCCTTCCTTCCTGCAACGCACACATACACATGTATATGTACACATTTTTAAAACATGCTCAGAGCTTTACATAACATCTGGGACACATTAAGAAAAGATACTATGCCAAGAGATTGACATAAAATGCAGATTCAGGTAACTACTGCTGCATATACATTATATGTGAATGAGCAATGAAATGTCTAGAATTTGGACTTCATTCTTTAATGTGTAATTCACCTGACATATTTAAAAATCTAGGTTATTTTTTATTACGACTGAATTTTAAAAAGTTAAAAGAGCAAAGAAAAACAAAAGCCTATGTTAAATCTAATCATTTTCTCTCTTTTATCATGGCATTTATTTATCTTAGTTTGTCAAGATCCTTTTCAAATTGAAATGCCTCAGGATAGGTACTGCTCTAATATATAAGACATTCAGAGTTTCTCTTTTTTTGTCTAAAGCAAGTATCAATTTCTCTTTAATGAAATTACATGAGTCATATGCTCATTCTGTTTATGAAAATATTAATTTAAAAGTATCTATCACTAAGGTGCCATTATTAATTTTACTATTAAAATGCTTATAAATGTATATTAAAATTTACAAGGTCATCAGTTGTGCATATCAAACCAAAGATTTTTAACATAATTATGTTGGGTCTCTCCTGTAAAATAGTGTTGCGATAATTTGAACCATGGTTAATCTCTTTAAAGTCTGAGCCTACTGAAAGTTAAAATAAATACATTTTAAAAATTTTTCTTAGGAGCCAAATAAAATTATTGATCCATTGTTTCAAAAAAATACAAAATGAAAAAAAATATTTGTGAACTATAACTATTGAATTTCTCCTCAAATTCCCCCCAAAAGTAAAAGTACCGAGTTATGAGAACAGGGAGAAAAAGGCAAATTAGTAATTAAACTAATCAAGACAATCATAGGAAACAGATACACAAAAACAAAGACAATTGCAGAATGCGATAATGTTTACTTTAGTCATAACTTATTTTTACTGAGGTAACATCGATTAATAACATAAGTTTCAGGTGTACAACATTATAATTCCATATTTGTATGCACTGTAGCTTGTTTATCACTAAAAGTCTAGTTTTCATCTTTCATCATATGTTTGACCTCTACCCATTTTGTCCTCCCTCTAACCCATTTCTCCTCTAGTAACCAATAATTCATTGTTTGTATCTGAGTTTCTTTTTGTTAGTTCCTTTATGTTTTTATATTCCATCTATAAGTGAAATCATATGACGTTGTCCTTTCCATTTTTTAAATTTAATTTAGCATAATACCCTTAAGATCATCCATGTTGTTATTAATGGTAATATTTTATCTTTATGGCAAAGGAGTAGCCTATTGTGTGTGTGTGTGTGTGTGTGTGTGTGTGTGTGTGTGTGTGTGTGTGTGTGTGTGTGTGCGCGCGCGCGCATGCGCACAAACTCGCATGCTCACACGTCATCTTCATTATCCTTTTGTTGGTTGATGAACACTTAGATTTTTTTCCATATCTTGGCTATTTTAAATAATGCTGCAGTGAACATAGGTGAGCATATATTTTTTTGAGTTAGTGTTTTCATATTATTCAGATAAATACCCAGAAGTGGAATATCTGGATCATATGGTAGTTCTGTTTTTAATTATTTGAGGAGACTTCACACTGTTTTCTATGGTGTCCACACCAATTTACAGTCTCTCTAACAGTATATGAGAGTTCACTTTTCTACACATCTTCCCAATAGCTGTTATGTTTTGTTTTCCTGATAATAACCATTCTAAAAGGCATGAAGTGTTAATTCACTGTAGTTTTACTTTGAACTTCCCTAATTAGTGATGTCAAACACCTTTTCAGGTGCCTGTTGGTGAATGGTATGCCTTCCTTGGGAAAATGTTCAGATTCTCTGCCTATTTTTTAAAACAGGTTGTTTGTTTATTTTTGTTGTCGAGTTGTATGAGTTCTTTATATATTTTGAATATTAACTTACTGAAAATATTGGTAAATGTCTTCAGTCGGCCACCTTTCATTTTGTTGATGGTTTTCTTTGTTGTGTAGTTTTTTAGTTTGATGTAGACCCATTTGTTTATATTTGTTTTTGTTTCCCTTGCTTTTGAAGTCAAATCTAAAAAAACCAAGACTGATGTGCAAGAGCTTAGTGCCTGTGTTTTCTACTATGTAACGTATGGGTTTAGGTCTCATATTTAAGTCTTTAATCCATTTTACTGGTTTTCTCTTTGAGAGATAATTTATAATTCAACAAATTCATTTAAGAACTTGCAACCTGCTTGTTTGTTAGACAACCCATCTAGGTTATTTGCACATATTGTACTTCCTATCCTTCCCCTGTCTAAAGGAAAATGTCATTTTGGATTCTGATCCTGACCCTATAGGTTATAGCGGTCTTACTGAGTGAGATTATGAGCCTCTTATTTAGAGCTCAGTTTTTAAATACACAGTGACTGGCAGGCAATGTTTCTTATGACTGATATAACAAATACCTTCCATTGGATGATCTACCCCAATGGAATTGACTTGCACATATGCTCCATCTTCTTATAAGTGGATAGCTTATTGGTCAAGTTCCTTTATAACTTCTATTAAACTGAGGCCTTTGTGTTGGCCTGAAAGATAATTTCACATCATAATTTACCAAAATGTGGTACATAAAACTAAAAATAAGACATCTGTTAAAGCTATTTTCTTTCATACATATGGTCTATATGAGAGTTTATGCTTTTTTTTTAGCCTTAGATATTCAATCACTGCTGTGTACCAGAATAACACATACCCAGAATTAGTTAATATGCATAAGCTTGTTTGTTTGGTCATGCCTAAATAACCATTTTGTAGAGCTTTTGAGGAAACAATGTTTTGTCATCTCTCATAAAATTAGCTTTTTAGAGTAAATGGAGAATCTAAGCAGATTTACTCTTTGTGACCCAGGGGCAGTCTTTTTCTTATATCATCCACAGTGATAAGTGCATAATAACCTCTCAAAAATTATTTTTGAATGGCTTATTAGTAGTGTTATTTTGTATTGTCTATAGGCTGATACATTTTGTACCAGTGCATCAGAGCAGTTACTATAGTTAAATGCCTTACTTACCTTTAATTGGCTTTACATGTCATCTTATCACTCTTGAAATTGTTTTCTTTTTCTGAGGATAACAATGGTTGACTGTTTCCACTTTAAGTGTTTGTGACACTTATTAAGTCTTTTGCACATCCTTTTTGTTTCTATTTGCCAGGATGATTGGAGGAACATGGGATAATTGTGGGAAGGTAGGCTTAGGGAAGGCCTGATTGTATGTGTGTTTTCATGATTCACTTCTATTAGGTAAAGTTGTTAAAGACTCGAAAGCCTCAGTTTTTTTGTTTGTTTTTTTTTTGCCTTGTATCATGATTTTGCACAATACAGATGCTCCTCAACTTACAATGGGGTTATGTTGTGATAAAGCCATCATAAGTTGAAAATATTGTACATTGAAAATACATTTAAGGAACTTCCAAACATAGCTTAGCCTAGCCTACCTTAAACATGCTCAAAACACTTACATTAGCCTATAGTGTGCAAAATCATCTAACAAAATTAATACACTATAGAGAATCATTTGTTTAGCCTAATTATCTTATGGTTGACTGGGAGCTGCAGCTCACTGGCACTGCCCAGGATCACAAGAATGTATACTACTGCATATTGCTAGGCTGGGAAAAGGTCAAAATTCAAAATTGGAAGTATGGTTTCTACCGAAAATATATGGCTTTCTCACCATCCTGAAGTCAAAAAATTGTAAGTCGAACCATTGTAAATCAAGGACTGTCTTTAATGATAATGGCTTCAACAAGCACAAATAAAACAACTCATATATCTATCCACAGAGTTTATTATAACGATGTGCTTTTTCTTAAGTTTAGCACAATTAGGTTCAATATGGATGGTAATTTCTTTATTACTCTATCATCCTAAATAATATTTAAAACAAGATTCCAAGTCTGAACTTCCAAATATGTGCTTTCATATCTGGCTACAGGATTGAGAATATTAATAATCTGGATCTAGCTATCCATTTGTTATATAAATGAGGAATTTTATAGAAAATTATTCAGAAGCTAAAAATGACATATTAACTAAATGCATTAATTCATTTAAGAAATATTGTTTTATGCAATGTGCTGTCTTACGATACTATGTAGAATATCAAAATGAAAAAATTAGCCTAATTACCAGCAGATTGGGTAAATAATATGTATAGAAGTAATTATGACATTATAAAGAAAGGCAAGTACATTCAGACATATAGAAAATCCTATTCAAGTTTAAAATACTGCTATGGCTAGGACTTTTAGTGCTATATTGAATAATAATGATGAGAGTGGGCATCGTTTTGTACCTGATCTTAGGAGGAAGAGCATTCAGCTTTTCACCATCGAGTATGATATTATGGTTTTTTTCATAGCCTTCATCAAGTAGAAGTAAGTTTCTTCTGTACCCAGTTTTTTGGGAATTTTTATCATAAATGGATATTGACTTGTCAAATGCTTTTTCTGCATCTATTGAGAGAATCATATGATTGTTACCTTTAGTTTTGTTGATGTGATGAATCATGGTATTAATCATTTTGTAGATGTTGAACCATGCTTACATTACTAACTTAAATCCCACTCGATCATGATGTATAATCCTTTTAATGCACTGTTGAATTCAGTTTGCTAGTATTTGGTTGAGAATTTTGGCGTCTATGTTCACAGAGATATTATCCTGTAATTCTTTTCTGTAGTGTCTGGTTTTGGTATCAGGGTAATGCTGGCCTCATAGAATGAGTTTGAAAGTGTTTCTCTTCAGTTTTTCGTAATAGTTTGAGAAGGATACATACTAATTATTTAGTAAGTGTTTAGTATAATTTACCTGTGAAGCCATCTGGTCCTGGGCTTTTGTTTGTTGAGAGATTTTTTATTACTCCTTCAGTTTTGTTGCTAGTAATAGGTCTGTTCAGATTCTCTGTTTCTTCCTGGATGAGTCTTGGAAGGTTCTGTGTAGGGCCTGAAACCATAAAACTCCTAGAAGAAAACATAGGAAGTAAACTGTGCGACATCAGTCTGAGTAGTATCTTTTTTAATACATCCCTGCAAACAAGGGAAACAAAAGCAAAAATAAACAAATGAGACTTCATCAAACTGAAAAGCTTCTGCACAGCAAAGGAAACCTTCAACAAAACAAAAAGCCTACTGAATGGGAGAATATATTCACAAATGATGTCTCCAATAAGGGGTTGATATCCAAGATATATAAGAAACACATCAACTCACTAACAAAAAAATAAACAATTTGCTTCTAAAGTAGGCAGAGGACATGAAAAAATTTCTCTAAAAAAGACATACAGATGGCCAACAGACATGAAAAGATGCTCAACATCATTAATCATCAGGGAAATGCAAATCAAAACCACACGTTACTACCTCACACCAATGAGAAAGGCTATTATCAAGTAGTCAACGAATAACATGTGTTGGTGAGGATGTTGAGTAAAGAGGACCTTTGTATGCTGTTGGTGGGACTGCAGACTGGTGCAGCAGCCTCTCTGGAAAACAGTATGGAAATTTCTCAAAAAAAACCACAACTAACTAAAAATAGATATGCTATACAAACCAGTGTTCATTTAAAGAATACAAAAACACTAATTTGAAAATATATATGCTCCCCTCTATTCATTGCAGCATTATTTACAATAACCAAGATATGGAAGCATCCTAGCTGTTCATCAGCTGTTTATCGATAGATGAAAGGATAAAGGAGATGTGCATGCGCATACACACACACACACACACACACACACACACACACACACAATGGAATATCATCCAGCAATAAAAAAAGAATGAAATCTTGCCATTTGCAACAACACGGGTGGATCTAGAGATGGTTATTGCTAAGTTAAATCAGGCAGAGAAATGCAAATACTATATGTTTTCACTATTTGTGGACTCCGAACAACAAAACAAACAAAACAAAAACAGACTCATAGAAAAAGAGACCAAAGAGATGGTTACCAGAAGAGAGGGGATGAAATGAAAAGGGGAAGGGGAATATGTTCAAAAGCATTGTAATAAGTTTACATGTTGACAGACAATTAAAATTAGTGGAGTAATCACATTGTTAGGTATAAAAATGTCAAAAAAAACTATATTGTGCACATGAAACTAATAAAACCAATATAAGATTATATACCAACTACACTTAAAAAATAAAAGAGTAAAAAAATAAAGTTTAAAGTAAGACTATAACTATTAACTTTCTCTGAAGTTATTTAGAGAAAGTTCTTGGAGAAGGTGTTAATAAAATGAAGTCATTAAAGATAAATAAATATATGGAACATAATAAGAATGGCTTTTTTAGTCAGAGGAGGAGATATAAAAGAACAAAGGCATAGTGAAGAAAAATCTCAAGAAATATTTTTACTAGAATAGGAGTTTTTTGAGGTTGATTATAGAAGAGAAGTAGAAAGTTAGATTGAAGTTTCACAAATTGCTGAACTTGAAAAGCAAGGTTATTCAGTAGGCAATGGCAAGTCACTAAAAATTTTCAAAATGGACATTTATGTAGTTAGAGTTATTCTCTAACTACAAAAACATTATTTTAGCAATAGATATTGGAGTAAAAAGGAGAGGCATGTAGGAGACATCTGTGCCTGCCCTGGAGAGGGTACTCATTGACTGTTCTGTGCATGTGGGCTGTGACTGGCAGATTCGTGATGTAGAGGCTAGAGGGGAAGAATTAGCCAACCTATGAATATGTTCCCAAGGTGACCTTCAAGTGATTTAGCAGAAAAGACTCTAAAAATGACTACCTCTTTTTTAAAAAGTGACAAATGCAGGGGAAACAGGGATGAGCACCATTTTGGGCATATTGAATTTAATATGTCATCCGAATGTTGTAAGCAATCGATTTGTCATGTTCACAAGGAGATTTGGAGTTGTTCCTGGAGTTACCTGCATAATGGCTAGAGAAAGAAAGACTGAGCTGATGCAGAGACTCCATTTTCTGTTTCCAGTACAAACATGACTTTTAAAACATCTAGCCAAGCTCAGAAAATAAAAGAAAGTCCCCAGATTTCATCAAAGAAAATGTGCTAAGCATGCAGGTTGTTGCCACTAATATGTGGGGGTATGTATCCCACACATAATCCCTAGGGGCTTGGAAATAAGATTTTAATGTCTATCTGGGAAAAGATAGATATTCCACTAAAATATGGATTTGTAAATTTGGAGTTTTCTTGGAGCCTGAAAGCACCTTCTTACCAATGCAAAGTCACTGAAACCTGTACAATGTAGTTATTGGTTGTAGATTTATGGCACATGAGTATTGTAGCAATCCTACTGAGAAATCAAGGTAGAAAAGTGTCCAGTAACTGATAAAGTCTGCAGGGCAAAGGCAAGGGAGTCAGGTCTGCTTTATAGGGGCATTTAAATAACTCAAGACTCATAAAACTCCTTTAGAAACTAAAATTACTGTGGAAAGGCACACAGTAAAATTTTAAATTAAACCACCAACCAATCAAAGATGGGTAAAAGTGCTATGGCGTAGCAGTGAAGAGATTCCTGAGATTAGATACTCTCCAGTCTGTGTAATATCACTTTTTACATAAGGGAATCAGTCAATCCAAGTGTAGCAGTATTGTTAGTAGTTGAGTGTTTTTCAATTTTGGCAGGATAGTGAAAATTTAAAAATTATTTAAAAATATTAATGGTTAGATTCCATTTTCGAAGTTTTTGTTTTAATTACTATGGAGTGTATCATAACCATCAGGTTTGTGTTTTGTTTTGTTTTGCTTTGCTTTGCTTTGCTTTGCTTTGTTTAAGCTCCCCAGGTAATTCTGTACAGCTGAGGTTAAGAACCATTGCAATAGAGAAGTCTAAAAACTGATGTTAGCCAGTAGTCAAAGCAGACAAGGTAGTGTCTTTTCATCATGATGGAGTTCTTTGTACATACATGAAAATGCCTCACTTTTTATTAGTTGTTGGCAAGCTTTTTCTGTAAAAGCCAGACAGTAATATTTTGTTTTGTGGGTTAGGTGGTCTCTGTTTCAACTACTCAACTCTGCTGTTATAGTACAAAAGTAGCCATGGATAATAGGTAATCAGATGAGCATGGCTTTGTTCCAATAAAATTTTCTTTTTCAGAGTGATGAGCAGGATTTGGCTTTTGTGCCTTAGTTTGCTAACTTCTGTTTTATAGTGTTTAAACACAGTTAATGAACATATTTGAGAACTATCACATTCACTTTGAAAAAAGTAAACATATGTGAATAAGTTAAAAAATGACTACTCAGCTTACAAGGGTAGGATGGAGAGCATATGAAGACGAAATACAATGGAGTGTGAAGACTAGGCAAACCATAGGCCTGGGATGGACCAGTGGGAAAACTTGAGTGAATGAAAATGCTTGCAGAGAGACTCAGGGTTATGGTATAAAGGGGTAAGCGGTGGTCAGGTAATATGTTAAGAATTCAGGAAAGGTGTTTTTTTTTTTTATATTGTTTTGCATTTGTTTTTTGCTTGTTTTGTCTTTCACCTTTAGAAGGATGGCATGTTAATGGATGGCTTGGGTTTTCTATTTACTCGCTTGTAGATATTTTTGGTTCAGAACCAATGTACTTATATTTTCAACACATTTTCTATAATCATATCTAAATTGAAAATATTTATTTTTCATTCTTAGCCACCTTCTCTAGGGTTGTTTATATAAGACCATTTTCTTTTCACGTGTTGATGAAATTTATTCAGATTATTCTTACAATAGGCTTATAGTAATTAGAAGAGCACAGAGGGGTTCCTGCCCAGCATTACTTTCAAATTTTACTTAAATTTGCCCTCTTTTCTCCTTCCCTGTTCTCAGAGCTGTGTGCCTAGCTTATGGAATTGCTTATTTATTTTAATTCCAAAATACAATTCTATTGACATTTTAATAATTTTGAAATTAGGTTATATCTTTAGAATCAATGGATATGTAGCGATTCATCTAATGTATGCCAAAACCCATTATGAAATTCACACTATATCTTCCAATGGACAGCATCTTAGAATCAAAGAAATGTGGTATTGCCTTCTATCATGCTTTTGCCTCCACCTTTCCTCTGGCAACCACTTCCAGAGTTCTCAGAGTTACATTTCTAGAAAATAAATCTGATCTTGTCACTACCTTTCTAATAATTTTGAGTGATCTCAAAGTTCATATTCATCGGCATGGCATTCAAGGGCCTTGCTATCTAAAGCCTTTCATATTCTGGCCCAAAGAACTAGATTTCCAGCCTCATTTTCCACCACCCCTTTCTCTCATGTGAATTGCTTCATTCTTTACAATCAGATACATGATGCATTATTTTAATACAAGTGTTACAAAGTCTCTGAGGAAAGTTTAATAAAATGGGATTGGTGTTGAGCTGAAAATAGCTAAAACAGACTTTTTTTCTAAAGCTTAATACTTTAAGATGGAAATGTATCATTGTCCTTGTAGGAGAGGCTTGACTTTTTACATTCAATTGTTGAAGAAACTTATGAAATATCTTTATTTGGAGCCTTTTAAACACAGACTATACACTCTTCTGTTTGGAATGATTTAGATATACCCGCGAGATAAACAAGATAAATTCTAAGGTTGTGGCCAGTTCTAGGATATTTGGGGTGATTAATGACTGTCTAAATGAGGCCAAAACATCCAGATGGGAGTGAAGAGAAAAGTTCAGTTAGTCATCTACATGCTCTCTCTATATGGCTCCAAAGACCTGGATAGTTAACAGTTGAATGTATATACTTATTTAAGTCAAACTATATATTTCACTGATATTTTCTTCTTCAAATATCATATCCTGCTCTAGTATAAACACCCCACAAAATAAATACCTATTATTTTATTCCTATCTGCCATCAAATAATATATATAAATTATAATTATTTGAAAGAGGAAAATGTGACTTAAATTGAAAATGTTCCAAAATTGTTTTTGTTTGGTCTGAGAATTAAATAATAAAGAAAAAGAATAGTATGAAATAAATTTTCTTGATGATTTTTTGGCTGTTTGTTTTTATAAAATGAGAATTAGAAAGCAAATTATGCACTCGTGTTTATATAGTCCCATATTTTAAATTTAGGTACGTGTCTTGTGCCCTGGGCTGTCCATATGAAGGAAGCATCACACCACAAAAAGTGACAGAGGTAGGATATGCCTCTGTTTTTCTGTTTCACGGTAAAATGATGTATATTATTTTTAAAAGTGGACTGTTCTCCTTGCTATTTATCTGCATAACAAAGGTTAAGGGGGACCATGGAGTGGAACACACATGATTACTCAACTGATAGTTTTATTGTAACACTGAAGACCTATATATTGGCTATAACTATTTAAAGTTAAATAACACCCAAGTTTTAACATTTGGGAGCTCAAAGGTGGAGGGAGTAAAAATATTTGTTTTGTTTTTATGTGGGTAGAACATAGTGACCTTTCTACTTCTATTCAAAATGTCAGAGCAGTTCATGCCCATACTCGTTAACTTTGCCTTGGTTGTTCAAGTATCATTTCTTTATTTTTCTCCTGGGTACTTTGGCACTTGTGTCATAATATATAGTGCTTCAGTATTTTGTTCCTTGGAGATCCTATAGCTCTTACTGCTAAGATTTGAGGTGCTATCAAAGAGAAATTTTACAGCACTAGAATATAGTCATTAAGGACCTGCTTATTGAAGTTCATTTTACTTACTCTTTCTGTTTATTAATTAATACCAATGAATACAAAATGCTTAGTTTGAGATTACATTAGACTATCTTATTAGACTATCTCTGAAACTCATTTGTGTATGAAATATATTAATGTGCATGTGTTTTTAAGGTGGTTAATTTTCATAAATTTAGTAATGTGGATGGAAGGAAGCAGTGAAGAATGCATTGTTAGAAAAATTAAAATTTAGCGGCTAAACTATCAGTTTGACTAAAGCCAGTTCTATTTTTGAGCATTTGTTTGCATTTTTGAAATTTACTGCAAATTTTTCCAATAAGAGATATCTATCTCATGGTCTAGTATTTAAGCAAGACATTTGCACAAAGAGGCAGATATACTATATTAAAAAAATGAAGTTCAAATGTTATAGTCCTTTACTAGCATGGGATTCTTCTAAGACTGTTATTAATTTATTTTCAGAAATATATTTTTTTCTTAAAGAACACTTCAAAAACAGTATAATGTTAGGCTCCACAAAACCTGGATCCAACTCAGCCTATATGCCAAATCTCTCACTCTTCTGCCTTTGCCTCCTGCCATCTTTAGAAGGGTCACACACACACACACTCAGGCTGTCCATTCCTGCACCAGCATGCCCAAGGAAATGCTGAAAAGAATCATGTAACAACAGGGAGATTGGAAACATTAGGAATTTATTACCAGTAGCCTTTAATGGGCCTTCTGTAGGCCCAATAGAATGGGCTATTCTAATATATTTTGTAGCCAACCCATGCTCTTACTCTCTGCAATGACTACTGCAAATTGTGTTCACTCTGTTCATTCAAATCTCTAGTCTTTCTCCTCATTTACTCACCTGATTATGCAACTGTGATGGAATTCTTCCTTTTGACACTGGAACATATTCAAGCTTCTTTCATCTGAAAACTTTCAGAATTCAGCATCTTCTAATTATCAGATATCTCTGTCTACATCTTAACTTCTTTAGAGGGTTGCCTCCAGTAGTGATGTCCATTTTCTCATGTGCTAAAAACTCTTCATCATACTCCAGATTGAATTCTAGACTATTCACTCCACTGAAATTCCTCTTTTCAGGGTAACTAGCACTTGGGTCAAGAAATGCAAGATTGCATTCAATCCCAATCTCGATTTCTTAGCAGAATTTGAGATTAGTGACTCTTCTCTCCTTCCTGACACCTGTCTATCTCTTGTATTCCCTTGGTACCACACTTATGATTTTTCTCCAATTTCTTAGGTTTCTCCTTTGTAACCTCATGCTTCTCTATTTGAGCATTAAGAAATTCCAGCATTTAATAGGCAGTAAAGGAGAATGAGCATTATGATATTTCATACAAGTTTCCATCTGATAACTGCCTCTTACCTGGACTAGTTAGCCCTTCTGAGAACCCTCCAATCTGTTTTCATGTCGTTATTGCCTTTCTGAAAAACACCACTACCCCAGATTCTATCATGGCCTTTTATTGCTCTTATAATAGAATCCTCAACCAAACTCTAAACTTGGTTGGTTTGCCACTCTCTATATATTCTGCCCCATGCCTACCTTTCCTTTATGTAGTTTCATTTCCTCTTAGTTTTGGCTTTCTCATCACACTGCCCTTTGCATTTGACTGTTTCTGTGCCTGAAGTGCTCTTTGTATTTTATATTTTGGCTGCCTGGAATACACTAGCCTCTGCGTTTGATATTCTACCTGGAATTTTATTCTTATACCTTTCTTTCTCAGCCTCCTCAACAAGTTAATGTTCACTTTACCTTAAGCTGTCACTTGAACCCTTCCTGCTTGACAGATCTAGGTCAGTTTCTTTGCTGCATGCTCTTAGAATCTTGTTTCTTTGTTCCAGAATACTTATTTTAGCTGTATTTATACATTCCCAAATGGGATTGATGAAGGTCTGTATTCATTTGACTCCAAGTTTTATAACAGCATGAGCCATCTCAAGATTTGTGTCCCTGTTATATTCTAGCACCTATCACACAGTATCTGGCATAAAATGACACTGAGGAAATACATAATAAATCGGTTAATGAGTGGCCATGTGCCATATTTTGTACAAAGTAATTTCTATGTGTTCTTATTTCATTTTCATAGCCAACCATGCCATTATTAACATCATTATTATTGTAACTCTTTAAAAAAATTTAAAAGGTTAACCTTCTGCCCAGTATCACATACTGAGCATGGGTGGCAACTGAGATTTAGATCCAGGCCTGTTTGATCCAGAACCCATGTCTTTGTCACACTGCCTTCATGCAAAATCTTATTCCGCTTTAAAAGTAACATTAGTTATTCAGCTTGAAGGAACCTTGCAATTTACCTCTTTATAAGATCACTACTTAGCACTTGAGTCAAGAAATGTAAGGTCACATTCACAAGTGCATTCATTTATGATCCCTCAAAATTAAGCCAGAACTATTTAGTGATTCTACTAATTACATAGATACTGAGTGACAGCTGAAACTGGTATAGATGTCTCTTGATGCCTATTCTAATGCATTGAGAAATGCTACTGTCAAGGTAAATTTGTCATGCTTCTGTTTGATTAAAGAGTTGAGAAAAGCAAGCTTCCCTTAGTTGAAATTATAGTTTATAAATCCTAATTGAACATGTAGCTAGACAGTTATAACTCTAAAGCAAACTTGAGTATTAGAAAAAAAGATAATTATAGTAATGTCATTCAAAGTTTTATAAAACACTTAGGATTTAATGAGCAAGGAGAAAGACCAGGAAACTAAAATGTTTTCCATGGAAATGTAACAATTTTAGTTGTGATTTTTACCTCTAGATGATGTTCTCTAGGAACAATAGGGATTGAGTCCGTTCATTTCTATTGTTTTACTAACTTTTCACATGTCCAATAGGTGTCTAAGAGACTGTATGGCATGGGCTGTTATGAGATCTCTTTGGGAGACACAATTGGTGTGGGAACTCCAGGAAGCATGAAGAGAATGTTGGAAAGTGTCATAAAGGAAATCCCACCCAGTGCTCTTGCCGTTCACTGTCATGACACATACGGACAGGGCTTAGCCAATATCCTTACGGCCCTCCAGGTATTTTGTATTATTTGTGTGTATGTGTAAATGTGGGTATCCACATTTGTAATATAAAAGTGTTAAGAGCTTAAATGAGATAATATTTTTAAATTGCTGTGGTATTGTGTTTAAACTGTGCTTGCCACGTGACAAGTGCTCAGAAGATATTTGTTAATTGTACACTTTTTTTTGGGGGGGCGGTAATGCCTCTTATTACTGTTAATTGGACTTGATAAAATTCTTGAATTTGTTCTTGTTAAAGCATTAATCCTCTTAAAGCACTGTCTGCTTTTTTCAACTCTCATGTGCTTCCAGCCATAAAATTTAATGGGCTGAAATATGATGGCATGTGGAGGAATGCAAAGCACAAAGATAGTAAAGTATACTGTTGTAATCATGGAATTCTCTTTTTGATAATTTGGTGCTTTATTATGAGAAGATATGGTAGTGAAATTGAGAATACTTTAGGATGTTTTCCTCATGTTGCGAAGCATATTTGAAAGAACCCCTAGTTTTTATCAAATATATTCTATTAGATGATCTGGAAAGTTTGAGGATTAAGAAGTGCTTATTAAATTCTAATGATGACTTAGCTATTTTAAATGTCTTTAAAAGAATAGACATAAATAGCATTTTAAGAGTGTTCTTTTAAAATTGGTGTTAGTTTCTTAAACTCAGCAAAAATAGATTCATTTGATGTTCTTAGAACCCAAGATTTTGATGACTAAAGATAAGATTGTGTGAAAGCTTTTTGTTGAAGCTGGCAATCAGTATGTGAAGCTTAATGTGGAAGTCCTACAGTGTACAATTGCTTGGCAGAAGTTAAAAAACAATGTGAAGATCAAGCCCCACAAGGGCTTATTTTGACTTTGTAACATATGTGCACAAATCCTAATTTATCCTCTGGAAGCAGGCAAGGAACATTGTATTGAATTAGAAGAGAAAATCACATCCCATGGACATTTAGGCGTGGGAAGTTTTACAATTTTCCTTCCCTAAGTATTTTAGTTTCTAAAACAATAGAGAATGAGGCATCACTTCAGGAGTCTCTGCTGAGCTGCAACTGTAACTTATTAAGTGTTCCTGACCAGCAAGTTCCTAAGTTCCTGAAGAGATGCATGTCTGTCTGTCTGTCTCCCTCTTCCTGCTCCCCCACCCACCCATTTCTCTATATGTGGATATCCTCTATGTGGTAACACTTTGAGTAATATTTTATTTCTGCAGTACATTTATTATATAATTAATGATAGTTTAGTTCTTTGGGATAAGGGCTACAGTGCAAAATCTGGGAACCTAAACTTCTGCTTCAGGACAGTCTGCCTCTTGAAAATGCCCAAGTATAAAATACTGCTGACACCACCTTGTGATTTTAACAGTTAGGGAAGACCAATCTGAGCAAGTAGTGTTTAAAATTGGATCTAGAGAATGAGATGGAACTAACCCCAATAAGGTGTGCATATGAGCGCGTGTACATGAAATGTGTATGGAAAGAATAAGTGAAGCAGATGAAACATCATTTGGCAAAAGGTCTTGGGAAGGCAGGGACGTTGTGCTAGGAACTGAAAGAAGACCATTATATTCAGAAGAGAAACAGCATTATAACATTGCTGAATTAAATGAAGTGACTAATTTCTATTTACAAAGAGGTGAGGACTGAAATCCTGTGGAATTTGCCTATCCTGTAACAGCCATACAGAGAGGAACAAAACAATCTAGGTCCCAAGCATGATGGGGAGCATGGATGAGAACTTATGTGTGGCTGAGATCCCCCAAAATACCACACCCTCATTCAAAGGGCTAACCAGCAAAAATTCTACCTCACAAGGGGAGGAGGCAAGCACATTCATTCTCATGGCCTTGACTCTGGAGGAGAATTACAGTCTCCCTTTATCATAACCTTTTGTCAACCCTCATGTAGATTTACGGTGCAAATTCTCATGGCCTGCAGTATTTGAAAGACCCAAGCAGATAAATTGCTTTAAAATGGCTGTGGGATAGCAAGCACCTTCAGGCCTCAAGAACCTTTTCTGAAAGGAACAGATCTTCAATTTAAGTCAAGCTGGTTTTGTGTGCATGTAGGAGGGGTGGATATTCTACTCTTCAGCAGCTCCTGTGGTAGTCAGTAGAAAGTGTGACTATAAGCATCTATAACTGTTTTCTGTTCTGTTACTATGTGCCCAAGATCAATGTATATATGGAGGGCAGGTGTGCAGAATGGAGCCTTGGGGACAGAGGAAGAAATAGTGTACTTCCAGTTTGGTGATACATTGCCCTGAAACTTAAGGTATAGTCACAGTGTAAATAGGTGAAGAAGGTGACAGTAGCTTGTGTAATAAGCACCATGATATTAAGCTGGAGAGGCTAGTATAAATGAACAGTTGGGGGAACGGTCAAAAAGTAGAAATTTGATGAGAAAGCTAAAAGTTGAAGTTATAGAGGTGTTTGTGTGTGTGTGTGTGTGTGTGTGTGTGTGTGTGTTTTGCCTTTTCTACATACCCTTCTATTTTAGTAAGCCAATGACAACTTAAGAAATGTACACTACTGCTCTCTTAGAAACTGTGTGTAGCTGAGACAATTTTTAAATGTTTTAGAACTTTTATATTGATAAAGATAACTAAAATGCGGTACTGGAATGTCACTGCAAACCCACGTGTACTGTTCACAAAGAACACTGACTAAGGCAGAGTCCACCAGAACCATTTTCCTTTCGCCATCTTCTATTCCTTAATAACAGCAACAACAACCATGGAGAATAAAATGTCTTGGGGGAAAAAAAAAACTGTCGGTGTTTAAATAGAAGGAAAATCAGAGAAATCTTCACTTCATTATAAACAGAACTAACCTTGGCTTCAGAAAGCAGTGGCCATACTTTTTTCTTTTTTAAATGGTATCTTTGAAGTGGCTTCTAGTAAAATTGATGGTGGAGGTGGAATGGATATCATTTGCTTTAATTTAGGGGTTGAGAAACAATTTACAGTGCTCCAAACTGGAAGTTAATATTAAGGCAAGCAGACATGTAATAAGTGGAAACTTGGCCACATGGTAAGAAACAAATGAGAGTTATAAATAGAATATCCTCTCTCAGTCTGGAAAGCACATACTAATCTTGTAGTAGAGGGTAGTGGAGGGATTTTTCTTGGGTTTCCAGGTTTTATTGCATTTTTTAATGACATATACATATGACTTATAGGACTGTAGATGGTTATATGGAAGTCAAGAATTCATAATTATTAATCTAATATAGAGAAATAATTCTGAGACTATAGATTGAAGTGTGGGATATTTATAACCACTTGAAACCGAAAGAGCAAGAAAATGAGGTGACAAAATAGTAATGGAAGAAACGTACATGACCACATATATTTGTCTTAATTGTAAAAATTGAACTTCACCTTCCTATATATTCCCACGTATCTAAGTAAAACATCAGTGAACAAATTGTTTAATCTACTTAATACTAAACAACTGTACAGTCTCTATTTTTCTGCACCCAAATGATTTGAGTCTTCATAATTGGGTGAAAACAGAATGAAATAAATAAAATAAATGAGGGCTAATATCACAGATAATTAATTGGCAACATAAAGACAAAGCAGAATAGAAAATACTTAGCTTAATCCTGAAGAAATATCATGTGCTTTTTTTTTTAACTTAACAGATCTTTTGTTTAATGTGACTTTTCTCAAATTTTCCATGTTTATTTTTCTTTTAGAAAGACAAAATTATTTACCTAATTTTTACATCAAAACATTCATTTTTCTATATTAACTCTAACTAAACCAATGTTTAAATGCTATCAAACAGCTATCAAATATTTGCTATCAAATATTTCGTGTAATTCATTTTTTAGTTTTTCAAGGAGAATTTTTAAAAATTTCAATCACTGGCCAGATGAGTCTGTTTCTCAGTTCTTTATCTATAGAATGCATAAAATCAAGTCGGGATGCAGAGTTTCTAGAACAATTGCCTTGGTAATGATGTAATCGGTTAATATTATTATCGTGATCATTATAATTAAAACTACTACTACTAATAACAAAAGTAATAACTTTATTACAGAGTTTACTTCTAAGTAGAGCCAGGAGACATAGAGCACTGCATTACAAATGTGTTTTGTAAATACATGCATTAGATATTATTCATTTCTTCAGCTAAATAGAAATTAATGAGCAAGAAAGAAAACAAAAAATTGAAAATTGGAAGCTGCTACAGAGGTTTTACAAAATGAATCATTAATTTATTCAACAGATACTTATTTGTTCAGATACTCTCATGGATGTTAGATTCAGATGTTAAAGATCTTAGCGATACTGCTCTGAGGAAACTGTTTTACTTTAAGTTAGTATTGTGAGAAGCCTCTTGATTATTGAATTGTTTATGTTGTTTTTGTTTTTTGTCTTTTTTTTTTTTGCTATCTAATGAACTTCCTCCAGCATGATATTCTGTTGGAAAATAGTCTTGTAGGAAGATTGAGTGATATGTAAGTTATCATCAAAAAAGGAGGAAAATAAATCCAACAGAAGTTTTACACTGTCCAGCTTTCAAGTGTGTACAAGCAGAGCGCTTGAGCCATAAAAGTAAAAATAAATAAATAAATAAAATAGTGTAGATGAACAAAGTATCTTTTTAAAATTTTTTCATGTAGTCAGATTGCTTATATATTGATGAAAAATGAGTAAACATTTGAATAATTTTATTTATCTTCAACATCTTTCTTTTAATATGAACTTCTCTCTGATTTTGGCAATAGGTGATCTGTCAGGTTTTGTCCTCAAAGATAACTTTTATCTATATCTACATATCCACAGGTATATACAGGGTATTTTGAAAAAGTTACTTCTGAGCTAGATGGCATTCAGTTAATCAACATTTAAAAATAATACATGAAATTCTATAATGTGCTAAAAATGAATGTATTTAATTTTTATGCAATGGATGAAGCTTTGAAGCTCACCATGAAAGAAAATATATGCAAAACTGCTTGCCTCCCCCATGTTGATCAAATGGGCAAATATTATACAAATTGATTATTAGGTTTTTTTCTCTACTTAAAAAAATTCTAATAGGCAGAAAAGTAGTGGAGAAAGAACACTGAATTCATCGGCAGAAGATTTTGTTTTTCTTTTTAATAATGACTTAACTTTTTAAAAATTTATTGTTTCCTCACATATCAGTTTCTTTAATTTATAGTGGATTGACACTCTGGGATAAGGGATATGCATAGAGAACAATATTTATACCTTGTGATATCCATTACCACAAGTCATAGCTCATAGGATACAGGAAAATCCTAACACATGTTAGATAGAATATTTTTCTTGGGACCCAGAGATTGAGTAGATCAGAGGTGGAGCCTTGAAGAGCAGGTGTACACAGAAAAACAGAATCAAGGACCATGCAACTGAAATTAGAAGGTGGATAGCTAAGCTGCTTGATGACTTTTTACTCCCCATAAAGCTAGGTGCTGTGAAGTTTACTTATTTTTTTGAAAATTTCAAATTTTTTACTTAAGATTTGCGAGCAACATTATGTGAAGACACTGACTTTCTCATTATCTGTAAATTAATATTGGAAAAACTTCATATCTTTCTAGATGACCATTTCCCTCATATGCAAAATAACTGTTAAACTAAAAGAAATCAGAGTACATGTTAATATACTCTTTTATGAAATTTTCATCAATTCAAAGCTCAAAGTCAGTAGAAAGAAGGAAATAATAAAAATTATAAAAAATAAATGAAATATAGAAAAGACAATAGAAGAAAATTAATGAAACAGATCAGCTGCTTTGAAAAGAGAAATAAAATTAACACCGCAGATAGAATTCATCAAAATTTTTGTTTTCTCTTCTTAGCAATTTTGACTTTATTAGTGTGACTATATTATTCCAAAAATTAGATTAATGGACGTTTCTTTTTCTTCACCTCTGATTGCATCAAGTAAGACAGTAATTCTGGGTTGAAGCTGTTCTTTATTTTTATTTTTATTTTTTTACACACATAATGTAAGTTTTATGTGTGTAAAAAATTCTAGTTAATTTTACCTTTGTTTAAAAAAATTATTTAAAATTAATCCTTGTTGCTGTTAATCACCTTCAGGGCAAAAAAATAACAATCTAGGCATACAATTATTTTCTTACCAGTCTAGTCTTTCATGATAATTTAACTTTGGATTTTAAATTATCAGTGGGTGTTGAGACAGGATATGATTCTCCCCTTGGCATAAGACATGGAAATTTCAAAAATCACTACCTTTTTGAGCACCGCACTTATCTGTTGTGTAAATGTCTCAGTTTATTGTTTTAATCTTGATTTCAATAGCCTGTTTTAAACCAAGTACTTGCCACATCTCTCTCAACACATGTGGCCTTAATTTGGAAATCTCGTTGTTTTGCCCTGTTGTTTGTATAAAAACACATTGTTTTTCATTTTCTAGTTTCTTTTCATGTTTTCTTATTTTTTCTCTTGAAAATTTATATTTACAAGGAAACATTATGCTTATACACTCTTGCCCCTGAATGTAATGTGACACAGACCTTATCCTTTAGAATACTAGGTTGAAATTAGTTAGTTTGGTATTAAACACAAGATATTCTTCCCATGACTGTTTTTTAGTTTATTTTAATATAACCAGTTAATGGTTATTTGGCCAACACTAAACACACGCACGTGATAACTATAACAGCCAAAAGTCAAGAATTTTTTATCTTTATTGTTTGAACTTTCTCAAATGGTTCTAAATATCTCTAGTTCTGGATTTTAACTGGGTGGGATTAATACACACTATTATATCACAATGGCTCAGTTTTATTATATTACTTCTCACTTTAGAATATCAGACTTATTTTCTATTATCGGTATGTGGTACATTCATTATTGAAAGATAGTGGAGGAGGAGTTTAATAACTGCAAGTCAAAGATATGGGATCCTAATCTGGAAGCTACACATTTTTTCCCACATTTCTTTATATATCTCTTCTATATAGAGAAGACTATAAAATGGAAATTATGACTATAAATTGTTACCATTTAGAATTATTTTATGAATTATTTTAAAATGCTCATTTAACTGAACAATATTTATTGGCTACCTTCTGTGCGATAGCCTCTCTGCTATTAGGTAAAATAGACAATAAAGAAATAGGATAAACCACCATCCTTTACTTCAGTAGTCCTCAACCTTTTTGGCACCAGGGACCGGTTCTCCTATAAGAATCTAATCCCTGATGATCTGAGGTGGAGCTGTGACCACGGTGATGCTAGCACTGGGAAGCAACTGCAAATACAGATGAAACTTCACTCACTTGCCCACTGCTCACCTCCTGCTGTGCTGTCTGGTTTATAACAGGCCAGATACAGTTACTGGTCCACAGCCCAGGGGTTCTAGACATCTGCTTTAGTCAGTAATTTTTTCTATCAAATAAAATGTAGAAATTATGTAAAATTGCTGAAGCAATAAGTCAAGTTATTTTCACCTAGGTTACACATTTAAGTTATATTTTCACCTAGGTTACATATTTCTACTAAACACTTTAAAATTAAGTAAAACTTTTTATAATAAATGTTCCAATTTTATTGAGATATTGACATACATCAGTGTATAAATTTAAGGTGTATAGTATTGATTTCACTTACATACCTTATAAAATTTTTACAAAAATAAGCTTAATTAGCATCTATCATGTCATATAGACACATTAAAAAGAAAATGAAAAAAATTTTTTGTGATGAGAACTCTTAGGATTTATTCTCAACAACTTTCACACACACACACACACATAGCAGTGTAACTATAGTTGTCATATTGTACATTACATTCCCAGTACTTATAATTGGAAATTTGTATCTTTGACTACCTTTCTCCAATTCTCACCCCTCCACCTACATCTCTAATAACCCCAAATTCCAAAACTTTTCCTAGGAATTTGAGGAAGTATTGTTTGTTCAGATCCCATAGATAAGTAAGGTCATTCAGTGTTTGTCTTTCTCTGACTTATTTGATTTAGCATAATGCCCTCAAACACAAGCACTATCCATATTGTCACAGGTATCAGGATGATTCATTTTTTATGGATACATAATATTCTATTGAATACACACACACACACCACACTTTTTTATTATTCATTGATGAACATTTATTTTTTCTGTGTCCTGGCTATTGTAAATGCTACTGCTGTAAATATGGGAAATGCAGGTATCTCTGAGATAGTGTTTTCCTTTCCTTTGAATATATTTCCAGAAATGGAAATGCTGAATTATATGATAGTTCTAGTTTTTTAAATTTTTTGAAGATCTTCTATGCTGTTTTCCATAGAGGCTGTACCACTTTACAATCCTACTAACAGTGCACAAAGTTTTTTCCTCCACATCCTTGCCAACATTTACTATCCCTTATCTTTTAGATAATGGCCATTCTAACAGGCATAGGTGCGATGCCATTACAGTTTTGATTTGTATTTCCCTAATGACTAGTGATATTGAGCATCTTTTTATGTACCTGTTGGCTAGTCATATATTGACTTTGGAAAATGTCTATTCAGGTATTTTTGCCCATTTTAAAGTTATGATGATGTGGTTTCTTTTTTTTTGCCATGTGTTCTTTATATATATTTTGATATTAATATCTTATCAGATAAAGGGTTTGCAAATATGTTTTTCCCATTACATAGTTTGTCTTTTCACTTTATCATTCTTTTTGTTATTGAGAATTTTTTAGTTGGATGTAGTCACACTTGTTTACTTTTTATTTTGTTGCTTGTGCTTTAGGTGCCATATCCTAAACATTATTGCTGAGACCCATATCAAGGAGCTTTTTTCTTAGGTTTTCACCTAGGAGGTTCATGATTTCAGATCTTACATAAATCTTTACTCCATTATGGTTAATTTTTGTGATTAATGTAATACAGGGGTCTAGTTTCATTCTTTTACATACATGTGAATATCTAGTTTCCTCAGCAACATTTATTGAAGAAATGTCTTTTCTCCATTGAATAGTCTTGGCTCCCTTTCAAATATTAGTATATGCTTAGTTTATTTCTGGGCTCCCAATCTGCTCCATTATTTTCTGTCTGTATGCCAATATTGTACTGTTTTTGATTATTGTAGCTTTGTAGTATAGTTTGAAATCAGGAAGTGTGATGCCTCCCATTTTGTTCTTTCTCAGGATTATGTTGGCTATTCTTAGTCTGTTGTGGTTCCATATAAATTTTAGAATTGTTTTCTCTACTTTTATCAAAAATGCCATTGGAATTTTGATAGATATTTCATAGAATCTACAGATGATTGAAGATACTATGGACATTTTAAGCAATATTAGTTCTTTGAATTCATGAGCACAAGATACCTCTCCACTATTTGTCTCTTCTTTAATATCATCAATGTCTTGAAGTCTGCAAAATAGAGATCTTTATTCTCCTTGGTTAAGTGTATTCTTATTATTTTTTTAATGCTACTGTAAATGGGGTTATTTTCTTATTTTTTCAAATAATTTGTTGTTAATGAATACTCTGATTTTTGTATTTTAATTTTGAATCCTGCAACTTTACTGAATTCATTGATTAGATGAATTAAATTAATTCAACTAATAACAAAAAGGTTGGAGACTGCTGGTTAGTCTGTATGCTCTTGTAGTTCACTAAACTTCTTTAAGAAGATTATTCTAAATTTTTTACGTAACATTTCATAAATCTCTATTTCTTTAGGATCAGTTATTAGTTTTATTAATTCCCTTTGGTGATGCCAAATTTACCTGATTTTGAATGATCCTCAATTCCTTATATTGGTATCTGTGCATTTGAGTATGTGGTCTTCATTTCCAGATCTTGCAGGTTTACTTTGGTAGAGACAGTTTTTCACCAGTCAGCTCAGATTGGGTTTCTGGATGTGTCTGCTGGTATTGTCTTTGGGCAGGTGTGACCAATATTTTTATTTCTTTTCTATATAGAACACTACTGATTTTTGCATGTTCAGGCAAAAATTTTATCTTGCAACTTTTCTGAATTTGTTGATCTGTTTTTTGGTAGTCTAGGATTTTCAATATACAAAATCATGTCAACTGCAAATAGAGACAGTTTTACTTCTTTTCCATTTCGGATACTTTTTGTTTTCTTGTCTGATTGCTCTGGCAGGAATTCCAGTGCTAAATACAGAGTGGTGAGAGTGGGCACCCTCGTCCTATTCTTCACCTTAGAGGAAAAGCTTTCAGTCTTTCTCCATAACGATGTTAGCTGTGGGCTTCTCATATATAGTCTTTATTACGTTGAAGTAACATTCCTTTTGTCCCTAAATTGTTTTTTTTTTCAGCATCAGATGATGAATTTGATGAAATGCTTCTTCTGTATCTATTAAGATGATCATATAATTCTTTTTTATTGTATTAATGTGATGTATAGTATTGATTGATTTGCAGATATTGAACAAGCAGCTTCCCATTAAGTCCTACTTGATCATGGAGAATGACCCTTTTATGTGCCATTAAAACTGATTTGCTACCATTTTATCACTATCAAAATAATGCTGACCTTGTAAAGTAAGTTTGGAAGTGTACCTTCCTTGTTGATTTTTTGAAGAATTTGAGAAGGATTGGCATTGATTTTTCTTTAAATTAAAATTCACCAGGGAAGATATCTGGTCCTTGGGTTTTCTGATGGAAAGTTTTTGACTACTGATTCAATCGCCTTACTAGTAATTGGTTTATTCAAACTTCCTATTTCTTCCTGATTCCATCTTATTCATATATGTGTTTTTAAGACTTTTTTTCATCTCTTCTAGGTTGTCCAGTTTGTTGGCATATAGTTGTTCATAGTAGTTCATAGTAGCTTTCTCTGATTGTTTGTTTCTCTGTGGTAATGTCTCTTTTTTAATTTATAATTTTATGTTCTCTCTCTTGTATTTGGTTATTCTAACCAAAGGTTAATCTTTTGTTTTTTTCAAAGAACCAAATTTTACTCTCGTTGATCTTTTTTTATTGTTTTATTGTTTTTTATCATTTATTTTTGCTCTAATCTTTTTCTTTCTTTCCTTCTGCTAAGTTAGGCTCAATTCGCTCCTCTTTTTCTACTTCCTTAAGGTGTGAAGTTAGGTTTTTGGGGTTTTGGAATCTTTCTTACTTCTTAATGTAGGCATATATTGCTATGAACTTCCCTCTTTGAACTGCTTTTGCTACATCTCAAATTATTTGTATGTTGTGGTTTCATTTTCATTTATATCAAGATACGTTCTCATTTCTCCTTTAATATCTTCATTTGATCCATTGATCCATTGATTTTCCAGAAGAGTGTTAATTTCCATGTAATTGTGAATTTTCCAGTTTTTTTTTTTTTTGTTATTGATTACCAGTTTTATACCATTGTGGTCAGAGAAGATGCTTGGTATGATTTCCAAATCTTGTATTTGCTAAGATTTGTTTTCTGGCCTAAAATATGGTATCTTAGAAAATGTTCCATGTGCATTGGAGAAGAATGTGTATTTTGCTGTCATTGAGTAGAATATACTATATATGTCTCATTGGTTCATTTGGTCTATAGTGTTTTCAGATCCTCTGTCTTCTTATTGATTCAGTGTCTGGATGATCTACCTATTGAAGTAAGGTGTTAAAGTCCCTTAATATTATTGTATTGCTATTTTTTTTCTTTTAGCTCTGTTAATTTTTGCTTTATATATTTAGCTGCTCTGATGTTGGGCACATACATATTTACAATTGTTATATCTTATTAATGGATTTAACCCTTTATTATTAAATAATGACCTTATTTGTCTTTCTCTCTTTTTTTGGTTACCATTTGCTTGAAATATATTAAGCCTTTTATTTTCAGGCTATGTGAATTTTTAAAGCTCAAGTGAGTCCCTTATAAGCAGGTAATCATTAAATTTTTTTAAATCTATTTATCCATGTAGTGACTTTGGTTGGAGAATTTAATGTTTGTAGTTAAAGTAATTATTGGTTAAGTAAGAAATTTCTATTATCATTTTGTTGATTTGTTTTAGTTGTTTTGTAGATCTGTTCATTGTTTCTTATTGTCTTTCCTTTGAATTTTGATGTCTTGTGGTATCAGTATACTTTGTAGTCTTTGTCTCATTATCAGTGACTTTTACTATTCTTATTATTGTTAGTTTCCTATTACTTTCACTTAAACCCCTTTAGCATTTCTTATAAAGCAGTTCTAGTGGTAGTGAGCTCCCTCAACATTTTTTGGGAAGTCTTTATTCCTTTTTTATTTCTGAAGAACAGCCTCACCAGGTATATACTACCATCTTGTTTTTCTTAGTGGTTGGACCCATTTACATTCCCACCAGCAATATATAAAAGTTTGCTTTTTACTATATTCTTTCCAGTATCTGTTATGTCTTGTCTTCTTAATGATAGCCATTTTAACAGGTACAAGGTGATATCTTCTGCTTATTTGCATTTTCCTGATGATTAGTGATTTGAGCATCTTTTCATATGTCTGTTGGTCATTTTGATGTCCTCTTTGAAAAAATGTGTTTGTTTAGGTTTTTTTTCCATTTTTAATAAGATTGCTTTTTGTTATTAAGTTGATTAAGTTCTGTATATAGTTTGGATATTAATCCTTTGTCTGGTAGGGTTTGCAAACATTTTCTCCCATTCTTGTATGTTGTCGTTGCATTGTTTTTTAATTTGCTGTGCAGAAAATTTTGAGTTTGATGTATTTCTTTTGATTTTTGCTTTTGTTGTTCATGCTTTTAGTGACATATTTTTTTTAAAAAAATCATTGCCAAGACCAATATTGTTGAGCTTCCCTATCTTTTCTTCTATTGGTTTTATGGTATCAGGTCTTATGTTTAAATCTTTGATCCATTTTGAATTAATTTTTGTGAGTGGAGATAGAGGTTCAATTTTTTTTTCTGCATACGTTTTTTAGTTTTTTCAGTACCATTTGTTGAAGAGACTATTCTTTCCCATTGGGTATTCTTCACTCTCTTGTCTCATATTTGTTGTCATATATACTAGGAATTAATTCTGAGCTCTCTATTCTGTTCCCTCGAAGTGTCTCTTTTTGTGCCAGTACTATACTGTTTTTTTTTTGGTCTTAATTATGACTTTGAAGTATAGTTTAAAATATGGAAGCCTAACACCTCCATCTTTTTTGTTTTTGAGGATTGCTTTGGCTATTCTGGATCTTTTTTATTCTACACAAATTTTAGTATGTTTTCTCTATTTCTGTGAATAATCTCTTTGGTATTTTGACAGGGGTTATGCTGAATTCATAGACAGTTTTAGGGAGTATGATTATTTTAATGATAATTCTTCTGATCCATGAATACAGCATGTCTTTTCATTTGTTTCTGTCTCCTTCAATTACTTTCATCAAAGTCTTATAGTTTTCAGTGTAGATATCTTTTACCTCCTTGGTTAAATTTATTCCCAAATTTTTTATTGTTCTTGATGCTATTATGAATGCGATAGTTTTCTTTATTCTTCAGATGCTTCAGTTAGTACAAAGGAATGCAATTTATTTCTACTTGTTGAATTTGTATTCCACCATTTACTGAAATTGTTAATTCCAGGAATTTTTTGACTTACTCTATGGGATTTTTGGTGTAAGATTATATCATCAGCAAATAGTAACAGTTTTATTTCTTCCTTTGTGATTTGGACATCTTTTGTTTCTTTGTCATAATTGCTATACAAAGGACTTTTGATATTGTATTCAGTAAGAGTGGTGATAGTGGGAGTCCTTGTCTTATTCCTGATCTTAGAGGAAACGCTTTTAATTTTTCTCCATTGAGTATAATGTTAGCTGTGGGTTTGTTGAATATAGAATATATTAAATTGTTTATTAAAAGATATTTCTTTTATAACCAATTCATTTTTATTATTAAAAGATGTTGTATTTTGTTAAATGTTTTTTCTATATTGATTGATATGATTATATATTTTTATCTTTTATTTTATTGATGTGATGTGTTATATTTATTGATTCGTGTATGTTGAACCATACTTGCATCTCAGGGATAAATTCCACTTGATCATGTCATATAATCCTTTTAATATATTCTTGAATTTGGTTCGTTAATTTTTTTGCAAATTATTGCACCTACATTCTTCATAGACATTGGTTTATAGTTTTGTATTCTTGTGCCATCTTTGTCATGTTTTTGTGTCAAAGGAATGCTGGCTTCATAGAATGGGTTTAGAAGTGTTCCTCCTCAATATTTTGGAAGATTTGAGGAGGATTGGTTTTAATTTTTTATGTTAAATGTTTGGTAGAATTCTGTAGTGAAACCATTGAGTCATAGAGTTTTCTCTATGATTAAGGACTTTTTTGGTTACTGATTTGATCTCTTTACTCATTATTGGTTTGTTCAGATTTTCTATTGATTCAAGCCTGGTAGGTTTTGTTTTTTTTTTTTTTAGAAATGTATCCTTTTTCTAGGTTATGTAATTTGTTGGCATATAACTATTCATAGTAGCTTCTTAGGATTCTATGTATTTTTGTTGTATCAGTTGTAATCTTCCATTTCTTATTTTTAGTCTTATTTTTAGTCTAAAGTTTTGTCATTTTTGTTTATTTTTTTGAATAATGAGCTCTTAGTTTTGTTGATCTTTTCAATTGATTTTCTGGTCTCTATTTTACTTATTTCTGCTTTGATCTTCATTATTTCCTTCCTTCTACTAACTTTGGTATATTTTTCTGGTTCTTTGATGTATAAAGATTGTTTAATTGAGGACTTAATATTTGTATTTATTGCTATAAACTTGCCTTTCAGAACAACTTTTGCTGTTTTCTACAGGATTTTCATTTTCCTGAGATAATTTTACATGCTCTTTTGGTTTCTTTTTGACTTAGTGGTTTAGAAGTATGTTGTTTATTTTTTAAGTAGTTATAGATTTTCCTTCTTTCCTTTTGCTATAGGTTTCTATTTTCATATTATTGTGGTCAGGAAAGATATTTGGTATGACTTCAGTCTTCTTAAATTTGTTGATTTGTTTTGTGGCTTATTATATGATTTACTCTAGAGAATGTTCCATATGCATTTTAGAAGAATGTATATTCTGCTGCTGTTGCTGGAATGTTTATATAAATCTATTAGATTCATTCGTGCTAAAGTGTGGTTCAGTTGAAATGTTCCCTTGATGATTTTCTGTCCAGATGATCTATTCACTGATGATAGTGGGGTTTTGAAGTCCCCTACAGTTATTGTATTGTTTTTCCCCCTTAAAATTTGTTATTATAGTTAGCTCTCTGTGTCATGGAATCAACCAACTATAGATCAAAAATATATGGAAAAAATGTTACTTTGTGGCAAGCATATACTATGCAGTTGGACTTACAATGGTTGCATCTGTACAGAATGTATACAGATCTTTTTTTTTCTAAATAATACAGTATAACTATTTACATAGCATTTGTATTGTATTATAAGTAATCTAGAATTTATTTAAAGTTTATGGGAGAATGTATATAGTTTATATGCAAATAATATATGCAAATAGTTTATATGCAAATAAGACTTGAGCAGCCTTAGATTTTTATATTCTCTGACAGGGTGAGGGGACATGTCCTGGAACCAGTCTCCTCTGGACACAGAGGACTACTCTATTTGCTTAATTTATTTAGCTACCTGGCTGTTGGGAGCATATATATTTACAATTATTATATCTTCTTGATGTACTCACCCTTTTATCATTATACAATGACTTTCTTTGCCCCTTGTTACTTTTTTTGGCTAGGCATCTATATTGTCTGATATACATGTATCTATGCCTGCCTTCTGGTTTCCATTTGCTTGGAATACTTCTTTTATCCTTTCACTTTGAGTCTTTAAAGCTAAGATGAGTCTCCTGTAGGTAGTATATAATTGGGTTTATTTTTTAATCCATCTAACCACTCTTTGATTTTTATTTGGTGAGTTCAATCTATTTACATTTAGGGCGGTTATGTTATGTAAGGATTTACTGCTGCCATTATGTTCTTTTTCTTTCCAGTTAAGTTTTCTCTCTCTCTGTTTCTTTTTATCTTTTTAATTTGGTTTTCCATGGTGATTTCCTCACATTCTTTTTTTTTTTTTAAATTGGTCTTGTCTCTACTATAGATAGCTGCTTTGTGGTTATGAGGTATACAAAACATTATAGAGATAAAATAGTTCTTTTTCTGCTAACAGTAATTTATATTTATTTGCCTATAGTTTCATCCTTTTACTCTACCCTTTTATATTTTTATTATCACAAATTAACTAATTTTATGCTATAATTTTGTTACCAAGTTGTAGTTACTTTAAATGTATTTTTAATCTTTATGCTATAATTAAGAGTTTAACATACTGTATTACAAAAGAGTTACAGTTTTCTAATACTGACTGTAATTTTAATTGGAATTCTGTGTACTTTTGTCTTTTCATTTCAATTCAAAGAAATTGTTTTAACATTTCTTGTAAATCAGGTCTAGTGGTGGTAGTATCTCTGAGATTTTGTTTGTCTAGGAGAACCTTTATTTCTCCTTCATATCTGAAGACGAACTTTACTTGATAGAGTATTCTTGGCTGTCAGTTTTAATATTTAAATATTTTGGATGTCATCCCATTCTCTTCTGGCATATAGAGTTTCTATTGAGAAATGTACTGGTAGCTTAATGGGAATGCCTTTATAGATTGTCATTTTTTTTCCTGGCTACCTTTAAATTTCTTTATCATTGATTGACAGTTTTAATATGTGTTAGAGAAGGTTTTTTTTTGTATTGAGAGAATAAGCATACAGTTAGCATTATGGAGTTGTATATCCAGTTCCTTCTCTAGATTTAAGAAGTTCTCAGCTATTATTTCTTTATATAAATATCTGACCCTGTCTCCCTCGCTTCTCCTTCTGGAACACCTATTTTTCTTATGCTGGCTTTTCTAATGGAGTCTGATAACTCTCATAGGGTTTTTTTTTTTTCATTTTTTAAAAATGTTAGTTCTTTTACTTGAATAATTTCTAGATTCTTGTTCTCCAGCTCACTAATTCTCTCTCCATCCAATCAATTTTAATGCAATCTTCTCATTTATTGAGTTCTTCACCTTTAGAATTTCTGTTTGATTCTTTTGTTTTCGAATTTTAGATTCTTTGGTAATGTATTCATGTTCATTAATATTACAGAGGTTTTATTCTTAGTATTCTTATAGGTAATTGAATTTTTTATAACAACAATTTTCATCACAATATTTCATGTCTTTGAGACTGATTACTGAAAAATTTTTATTTGCTTTTTGTGACATCATGATTTTTTTCTGTTTGATGAGAAGTACTTATGCTGACGCCTTTGAAGTAGTGGATGGATTTCCAAGTTAGGCAAGGCTTTGTTTACTCTGATTCTAACAGTTCCACAGGTTGGTAATAGGAGCTTTTATTTTGATTTCCAGAAGGTGGCACTATAGTACAAGTTTTTGGTTACTCTTACTAGATAAAGCTGAATCACTATTAAAGTTGGGAACATACATATTTAAAAGAGAAAAGCACTTTCACCTCTACCTCCTCTTCCAGAGAGTCATGTTAAACCACTGCCAGACCTATTTTGCCAGCCTCCACTCACTCCTCTGAGGTCCAGTGCACCTACTTTCAGGTATGTGGATAAATCTGGTTTCCTTGTATACTATGCAGAGGCATTTTTTTTTTTTTGGTTGTGAATGTTCAATTAGTTGTAAATTTAAATAGAGAGAAAAACAGGATGACTCATGCCTCCATGATTTTGACATCACTCCTCTATTCTGCTGGAATTTATGTAATATGAATATTGTTTCTTTCCATTTTGTCCCATCAGTCCTATAGGCCTCCTTCGCTCTTTTTTTTCTTTATTTTCTCTTCTGGATAATTTCAAAAGGCCTATCTTCCAGGTCACTAATTCTTCTGCATGATAGAGTTTGTGTTTGAAGCTCTGTATTAAATTTTTTAGTATAGTTATTATGCTTTTTCAAATATAAGACGATTATTATGGTTTCTAGTTGTTGAATTTCTCATTTTGTTCATGCATTAAAAAAAAATTGGTTATCTGTCTATATGTTATTGTAGTTCACTAAATTTCTCTAAGAGGATCATTCTGAAATACTTTATCTGGCAATTCATAGATCTCCATTTCATTAGGATAGGTATTGGAGATTTATTAGTTTCCTTCAGTGGTATATTTACCTGAATTTTGTTTTTGTTTTTGTGATCCTTGATTCTTTGTGTTGGTATCTGTGCACTTGAGTAAGTGGTCTCCTCTTTCAAACTTTGCACAAGCACTTTGGCAGAGATTGTTCTTCACCAGTCAGCTCAGTTTGGGTTTCTGGGTATATCTGCTTTATTACCTCTTTAGGCAGGTGAACCTATTATTAGGTTGTTTTGGGGTGAGTCAACAGTAAAAGCTCTGAAGTTGGGACTGGGGGTTGTGACACTGTCTGAGAACAGATTGATAGAACAGTTGGCTTGATTCCCTACCCAAGTGAGGTTGGAAGATGAACTCTGTGGTTGCTCGGGTTCTCTGGTCAGGTTTAGTAGATGGTTGTGACGGGGTACTATGCTCAGTATTAACGGGATCTATTAGCTTCTCTGCCCTGGAAGGGGAGCAAGACAGATCTAGGACCTACACAGCTCATAGTTTGGGTACTCAATCAGGCAAGAGTGTACACTGAATATTCTGGTCAAATGAAGCTACTGATTATGCTCTGCAGTCAAGGAAATCCCTGGGCTGGACTGTGATCAGGTTCTATCGTAATCAGGGATATTGCGTGGGCTACACAGCTTCCTGTGTACTCTGAGAGCTCCCTAGTTTCTCTGCATATGGGCAGCAAGAGAAGCAGAACTATAGACCGCATAGCTCATTGTTTTTAGCCCAAACTCAAGCCAGCCTGCTCTCAAAGTTCACTGGCTTTGCTGTACATACAATATGCTCTGTCCACTCTCTCTGCTGAAGTGTTGCTAAGTCACACAGCTTACACATGTACTTGCCAGTCCTTCTGGTCAGATTGGACCCAATACCAAGCTCTACAGAAGGTAGGGACTATGACCTAGGTCCCATGCTTGGACAAACCTGACTCTTTGGCCAGAAAAACTTATTTGAGGACCTGTATCAGGCAGAAATACACTCCACCAATTTCCCTGGTCAGAATACACCACCAACTTGATTCTGAAGATGAGAAAAGCTGCTGGTTCGGACTACTCCTTGGACTCTGCTCATAGTAACTTGGTCTTCCAAGAAACAAATGCTGGTTGTTGCAATCCCCTTCCTCCTTCTCAGTCATATTCCACTGTGGTCACCATGGGGTGAGACCAGAGTCGAGGCCCCCTGGGCTCTCTTTTTCCACTGAAGGTACCATACCCTCAGGGGAGAATCTTGGTGTGGTACGGTGCTGGCTTGAGAGGAGCAAAGCATTCAGAATATAGTCATTCCTCTACCCTTTTAATGCAGCCAGTCTTGGGTTGGTGGTGCAGGGGTGTGCTTCAGCCTCACTCTCCTATTTGAGGATTCTCTCAGTGGTGTCTTGTCCATGAATAGATGTTACTTGTTCTTCTGAGGGGGAGCAAAGTCAGGAACAACCTATGTTGCTATCTTGGTAATGTTATTCTTCCTCTTGGTTGGTTTTAAATGGTTAAAAAATTATGTTGAATTTTAGATATTTGGAAAAAAAGATAAGTGCAAAGAAAAATCAATTACTTATAATCTTATCACAGAGGGAAAATTACTGTTATTGACTAGGTCATTCTCATTGATGTGTATAGATAGATATATACACATATATGTATTTACAGTCATGTGCTACATAATGACATTTTGGTCAATGATTGATTGCATTGATGATGGTGGTCCTATAGATTATAATGGAGCTGAAAAATTCCTGTCACCTACTGATATTGTAGCCTTATAGTACAATGCACTACTCACGTGTTTGTGGTGATGGCTGGCTGCCAGTCACAGAAAAGTATAGCATATATAATTATGTACAGTACATAAAACTTGATGACAATAAATATGTTACTAATTTATATATTTATTATACTATATTTCTTATCATTTCTACTTTAAAAAATAACATGTTATATAGTAGAATGGTATATTATACCATCGACAGCCTCATGCCCCGTATTTATTGCAGCCCTGGATTGCATCATTTTCTTTTATGTGTAATCTTATGTTGTTTTGTACAGTAATATGGTATATAGGCTTATAGCTTAGAAGCAATAGGCTCTACTATCTAGGTTTCTGTAAGTGCATTCTATGATGTTCACACAACAAAACTGCCTATGTCCCCATTGTGAAGCACTGCGTGATGTTTCTATGAGTGTTTTTGATAGTATATTCTGCTAAGTAAACCTGCACCTCATGATTCCTATAACCTTTCTTATGCATATTGTGTGCTTGGGGGCACGTTCCAGTATTAACTACTATGTTTGAGAAGGCACCCTTAAGGAGGAGCCAGTTAAGCAAAGAACTGAAGGAGGTGAGTGTTAATCTACCTCTCACCTGGGAGAAGAGCATTCCAGATAGAGGGAACAGTGAAAGCAAAGATTGTACAGCATGTCCAACAAATAGCAATGTAGCTAGTGTGGCTGGAGTTGTATTGGAAGAGTCTTCTTATATGCCATTGTAAGTCCTTGACTTTTACTCTAAGTGAAATGCAGAAAAATTGCAAGATTTTGAGTGGATCTAGCTTTCATGTTAAAAGAAGAACTCTAGCTGTTCTGTTGAGACTAGACTGAAAGGAGGGTTAAAATTGGAATCAGGAAGATACGTTAGACTATTGTAATCATTCAGACAACAGATAATGTTGACGTGGATCAAGGTGGCAACTACTGAAGTGGTGAGTAGATTCTGGATATATTTTTTGAATTGATTTTATAATGAATTAGATGGGGGTGTAAAGGTAAAAAAGGATGAAAGATGTACCAAAGTCCACCTAAACAACGAAAAGGATGAATTGCCATCCACTGAGATAGAGAAAGCTAGGCAAAGATAAGTTTTGGGGGTGAAAATAAGCATTTCGGCTTGGCATTTGTTATATTTGAGAAATCTATGAAACTTCTAGATGGAGATGTTTAACAGGCAGTTAGACATATAAGAATTGGTTTGGGGTGAAGATAAAAATTTAGAAGTAAACTGCATACAGATAGTACTTAAATTCAAGAGAATGCATCAGAGGACCAAAACATTGTTTCATTAAAAGACCATAGAGAAGAGAATATTGAAGAGACAAAGAGGGACTCAGGAGGCTGGAGAAAAACCATGACAGTCTTGAGTCCTAGACTTTAAAGGAAACAGTATGTATCAAGGAGGAAAAGTTATCAACTGTGTTAAATGCTGGGTAAAAATATGTGTACTGAAGATTGAGCCTGTTTTTTCTTTATTGCTTCTGCCTTTGGAATTTAGTTTAGAAGGCCCTTCAATACTCTAAAATTACATACATAATCACCTATCTTTGGCCTCATTTTTTATAACCAAATATATAATCCAACTGTACTATATTTTTATTCATGGTGCAAGATAGGAATTTTTTTTTATAAATACACTGTTACCCATATATTACATAATCTATTCTCATCAATATAAAATGTTCAGCTCTTACACATGCCATGTTTTTATATTCTTGAGCCTATCTCTAGAGTTTCTATTCTGTGATAATATTAGCTGATATTTATTGAAATTTTAAATTATGTTTTAGCTGTGGGAAACTTTGTCCTCATGACAATCCTGTGAAATAATTTTTTATAATTTGACATGAGACAACCGTAGTTTACCAAGATTAGGTCAGTTGCCTAAAGCCCCCTTACTTCAAAGGTTGGCAAGATACTAAGCCCCAGTTAATCTTGTCTCGTCTTATCCTTTTAGTCTATTTTGTGCAAGTTCCATACTTTTAATTAGTATAATTTTGTTAGATTTTAAATCTAATTGGCATGACTCCTTTATTAGCCTTTTACTATATATATTTGGTCTAATTGATTTTAACTAAATTTGTCCAAAACCTCATCCCCAAAATATGCATTATATGTATAGATTAATTTAGACGGTATTGAGTTAATAATATTGTCTCCTGATTCAAGTAATTAGCATATTTTTCCATTTATTCAGGTTATTGTTTATATAAAAATTTGGTTATTTTCTTTCTGTAAAAGGCCTATGAATTTAGACTTCTTCCCTGGTTGAGAATCATTGTAATATGTGCTTCTGTTTTTCTTCTTGGTTTTGAATTGCTTCTTTCTGTGTTCTACCAATCTCTCTTCCTCCCTTTACTTACAAATTATGAGTCTCCCAAGGCTCATTTCCTCACTAATCAGTAATATTTTTTCAAATATCTCAGAATATGCTGGTGTTTAGTTCTATTAAAACACTTAAATTTTATCTTTATTAAATGTATGAATACCTTGAACAATTTCATAATAACTACAGATAACTAAATAAAGCTCATATTTCATAGTAAAATGTTTTCAGTTCAATAAATATTCTTGAAGGAAGCATTTGCTTCAGTAACCAAAACCCACTGTTTTCATTGCAGGTCCAAATTAAAAGAATACTATTTCTATTCTATAAAGAGAGAAATCTTATTTATTTTTTTGTGAACATTTTAGAATACTTCCCCTTCAAAATACATAAGGCTTTATAGACACCAGACCTTAGAATAAAAAGTATTAGTACCTGCATCAGATGTAAGAAGGCAGAGCTATTTATACTAAATATGCTTAAACAAATGAAATATTGAAAAGAAAGGACTTTTTTGATTGCTAAGATATAACTTCAATAAAGAAATAAAGGCAGCTTTCTGAATTTTATCCTAATTTATTGTTGCCTTATTTGCTTAAAAATACACAGAACTTCCAAGGATTAAGAATCTTCAGTGTGTCAGACCATGTTAATTCGAAACAATTGTGATTTAGAAATGTGAATATTTTTGCCAATGGGATCATGATGTTTGCTTATTTTAAAATATGGTATCTTACTGTAGGATTAGGAAACAATAAGTGTGTTTCTGTCTGAAATTCCAGGTGAGTGAGTTCATGTGTGTTATCAATGAGAAGATGTGATTGAGAATTGAAAAATGGAACCCCTATTCTTTTAAGGAAATTTTGTGCATCGAACAAAAAGTAGAAGCAGTAGCGGTCAGGCAGATGAAAAGGAACCTCTCTTGGTCATTTGCCTTGAAATAGGCAACTGAAAGAACAGTAGTAAGGAAATATGTGTATTGTTTTTCCCTTCAATCTTGGTGTACAAAGTAAATAAGTAAATATATAGGCATTGATGGCTTAACTTCTTTGCTATGGATTTTAATGAAGTACTAACTTGTTTATCAAAGTAGGTTCATATTCTTGTGTGATAAAAATAAGCTGGAACTAAGTTACAAGTAGCTCCCTGAAACAGGGCATACCCTCTCTAGTTCACACTGAACAGGGGTACGCTAAGATCGTAGATCTGGTTTACACCTTATACCCAATTTACTTATTTCGCTTCTGCAAGCATTTGGTTTTAGAAACCTAATCTAAAATTTTGAAGGACAAGATAGTGGTAGTGGGGTTAGAAAATGGTAAATTTGTAAACAGAATTTTGTATTCCTTAGTAATCCAGGATCCAAATAGAGACTGTGGTCTTTAGTAAGTATAGGAATTCTGGATTAGATTAGCAGAAAGTGGAGGTTAAAATGAATCTTTTTGAACTATAGTGAGTTGGAGTAAGTAGATCCATACACATACTAATTATATTTCTGTATCTCCTTTTAACATTCAGGTTTCAACACACTAGTATTTTTTCAATTAACAAAAGCAATCACTGAATTTCTACAAATGAGTTTCTGTGTTGTACTGACCTGCTATACTAATCAAAAAGAAAAAAACAACATGGATATAAAGATAGAAAGGATGAGATTACACGAGGATTATTTGTGGCTATATAAATGGAAAGGTTAGGCTGAGAGTGGCAGGGGATTTGTAATTTCATGTTCCGTGAAAATAGTTTGGTAAATGTATTAAACCTGACCTGACAGTATTAGGACTCCATGTTTAAAAATAAACCACACAGATACTTTCAGACATATTCCAGAACATGTTCTAATGCAAACACATGCAACACCAAAATACAAACTGTGCTATTTCTGTGTGTTTCAAATACCTTATTATGTTTTGATTAAGAACAGTAGTATTGGCAAAATAGTTCTTAGCAGATGCCAGACTGCCAGACAATAAAGGCTCCCATAGAGAATGTGGGAAGGCTAGTACAGAGATTTCCTGTTACATAGTAAATTATCCACATATAAAACCCAAACCTGGTTAGGATGGCCCCTACATCCATGAACTGTGTCTGCAGCTATAAATTAGAGTTGACCGGGAGATCTGAGATCCCTTTCACTTTTGACATGTATTAAGGTCAAAGAGAAAGTTATGCATAGTTCAATTACAAAATAAAGAAAAAAAGACAAGAGACATGAGTCCATTTCAGATCCATGGCCTCCCAAGTTTTTAAATTTAGGTAGTGAGATACAAATAAAGAATAAATTTATAGACTTTTTCCTCAACATGTTGAATTTACATATTTATAATGAAAAGAAATTAATTGAAGTGAAATACTCTGTCAATAAATACAGTGTCATGTGAGAATAACTTAAATAAGAATAGGGGAGAAACATCACCAAGATAATGACATAGATTGTTCCTGACTTGGCTCCCCATCACAAGAACAAGTAACAATTATTCATTGAAAGACACCACTGAGAAAATCCCAAAGCATGGAAGTGAGGTGAAAACACACCTCCTTCTACCCCAACACTGTATCATAGAGATGGAGACAGAATATTAGAAGGTTAATAGGAATGGTTACACACTCTACCGTTCCTCCACCCCCAGGCTGGCAGAGCACTATGCCAAGACATCTCCCCTAGGCTTATAGAGGTGATACTTAGCCCCATACCCACCTATGTGGGTTGTGTTATGCGAACTCCTACTCTTGTTTCACCCCATTGGGATGAAAATCTATGGAGCTCAATTACTGAGACTCTGATTGTGAGGGAGAAGTGGGGAGAGGATCAACAACCACCAGCACTGAGATCTTCGGAGACCAAGTTTCTTCTTGCAGAGCCAAAGTACTAGCCCCAGCCAGTGTCTCTGCTCATGGGAATAAACAGACAGGTAGTGCAGTTTGACCAGAGGACTTGGCATGCTGAGGTCTGCCTAATTTGGATCCCCAAACAAGGAGTGGTGGTCTGCCAAGGAGCCTGGACTGCCTACACCCAGACAGAAGAGCTGAGTTGTAGGTGAAGTGGGCTCTCCCAATCCTGCCCAGGTATGAGCCTGAGTCAGAGCCCCACCCACTACAGAGCATGGTCCCCAGTTCTATTTGAGGGGAAAGGCTGGCAATAATACCTGGAGGCTTCCTAACCCAGGAATTCTTGAGCCAAGAGAGGGACAAGCAGAGCTGATCATACCCTGAGAAAAGCCATTAGCCCTGTATAGCCAGAGAACTTGAGGCACAGAACAGTTTGAGTCAAGATTACAAACAGCAAGACTGGCCCTAAATCAGCTTCTCTCACTATACCAGGGCAAGGAAACTAATTTTTATCCCCATTTATTGCTGAATAGAACCCTCAGCCCACTAGACCAGGGAACCTAATTAGAACACACAGGAAGCCATGAGTTCAGTGGCACTTCAATAGAGAAAACAGTCCATGGTTTTTCCTGTCTGCAGAGCAAAACTAGGATGTTTGGTGCACACTCTTGCCTCATTGAGCCCCTAAACAGTGAGCCATGCAAGGCCTATATCCCCTCCTGCTATTCCACCAGGACAGGGAAGCTAATTCTTAGTGCCAACTACTGCTAAGTGTAACACCCAGTCACGACTGTCTAGTAAGCCTGACTAAAGAATCCAGGCAACCAGAGATCTCATCTTACAGACTCACTTGGGTGGGGAACCAAGCCAGCAGTCCTAACCAGCTTTTCTGAGCCAGTGGCACATTCGTACTCCCCTGTTCTCAGAGCCCAAACAGTTGACTCACCAAAAATATACCTTAATTGCAAGCCTCACCTGCCCAAGGACATTACCAGCAGACACATCCAGAAACCCAAACTGAAGTGACCAGTGAAAAACTATCTCTGCCAAAGCAAACCTGCAGCATTGAGAAATGGAGACCACTTGCTTAAATGCACAGATACCAGTGTAAGGAAATAGGATCATTGGAAATTGGGTAAATTTGACAGTACCGAAGGGAGCTAATAAAACTCAGTAACTGACCTTAAAGAAATGGAGATCTATGAAATGTCAAAGAATTTAGAATAATTATCTTAAAGAAGTTTAGTGAACTACAAGAACATAAGGACTAAATGGAATTAGAAAACAATGCATGAACAAAATGAGAAGTTCAGCAAATAAAAACTATCAGAAAAAAAAAGTTTCAGAGTTAAAAAATACAATAACTGAAAATAATTCAGTAGAGAACTTTTTTGACCATGCAGAAGAATTAGCCACCCAAGAGATAAGACATTTGAAATGATGAATTCAGAGGAGCAAAAGAAAAAAATGAAAAAAAGTAAAGAAAGCCTATGAAACACTCTGAGACACAATGAAAAGAAACAATGTTCCCATTATGATAATATCAGAAGCAGAAGAGAAAATGACAGTATATTTAAAGCACTAATGGCTGAAACCTTCCCAAACCTGGAGAGAGAAATAGATATCCATATCCAAGAGACTCAAAGAACACAACTAGGGCTACACTGAGACATTATAAATAGTCAAAAGTTAAAGATAAAAATAATTTTTTAAACACCAAGAGAAAAGATAGAAGATACATACAAGGGAATTCCCATAAAAATATCAGAGGAGTTCTTAACAGAAATTTTTCAGGCAAGGAGAAAATGGAATAACATTTAAAATATTGAAAGGAAAAAATTCAACCAAGAATAGTATATACAGTGAAGCAGTCCTCCAGAAATGAAGTAGGGATAAAGACTTTCCCAAACAAAGGCTATGGGAAATCCTCACCACTAGACTTCCCTCACAAGAAATGCTAAAGGGAGTTATCTGAGTGTAACTAATAGGATGCTAATTAACATCATAACATGAGAAGGCAGTATAAAGCTTACTGGTAATGGTAAATATATAGTCAAGGTTGGACTCTGTAATATGATAATGGTAGTGCATAATTCACTTACAAATAATATACTCATTGGTGAACAGTTTAAAATGTTTCTTCTAAGATCAAAAATAACACAAGGATGCCTACTCTTACCATTCCCATTAAACATAGTACTGGAAGCCCAGAGCAATCCAGCAAGAAAAAAAAAAATATTAGAATTGGAAAGGAAGAAATAAAATTTTCTCTATTTGAAGATGACATGATTTTATGTATTAAAAATCTTAAAGACTGCACCAAAACAACTAAATCTAATCAACAAATTCAGTCAAGTTGTAGGATACAAAATCAACATTTAAAAAATAGTAGTATTACTATACACTAACATTATCTGAAAATGAAATAAAACGATCCTACTTACAATAGGATCAAACATAGCAATAAATGCAACTAAGAGAATGAAAGATCTGTACTCTGAAAATTATCAGATACTGATGAAAGAACTCAAAGAAGACACAAATAGATGGAAAAGTACTGTGTTCATGGGTTGGAAGAAGAATATTGTTAAAATGTTCCTATTACCAAAGCCACCTACAGGTTCATGAAATCTCTAACAAGATTCTAATGGCAGTTTTTATAGAAATAGAAAAAGAACAATCATAAAGTTTGTATAAACAACAAAAGACTTAGAATAGCCAATCATGATACAGAAGAACAAAGTGGGACATACTTCCTGACTTCAAGCTATAGGATAAAGTTATAGTAATCAAAACAATATGGCACTAATATACAAATATACACATATCAATGGAATAGAATCAATAGCCCAGAAATAAACCAAAGCATGTTACAGTCAACTAGTATTTGACAAAGGAGCCAAGAATACTCAATGGATAAAGGATGGTCTCTTTAATAAATTGTGCTGAGAAAATTGGATATTCACAAGTAAAGAAATGACACTGGACCCCCATCTTACACCACTTACAAAAATTAACTCAAAATACATTAAACACTTAAATTTAAGACCTGAAACCATGAAACTTCTAAAAGAAAATATAGAAAAAAAGCTCCTTGACATGGGTTTTGGCCATGATATACCTAAAACACAAACAACAAAATAAAATAATAAATAATACATCAAACTTAAAAAGCCTCTGCACAGCAAAAGAAACAATGTAAAATGTCAACCTGTGGAATTAAAAAATATGTACATGATAAAGAGTTAATATCCAAGATACATAAATAACTCAAATGCAATTGCAAAAAACACAAATAATTCAATTTAAAAATTGCCAAAAGACCTAAACAGACATCTTTCCAAAGAAGATATGCAAAAGGCCAAATGGTACATGAAAAGATATTCAACATTATGAGTCATTAAGGAAATGCAAATCGAAATCACAGTGAGGTATCACCTCATGCCTGATAGAATGGCCATCATCCAAAAGGCAAGAAATAAATGCTGGTGAAGGTGTGAAGAAAAGGGGACCCTTGTGCACTATTTCCGCCATTAAACTGTTGCAGACACTGTGGAAAACAGTATAAAGGATCCTCAAAATTTTTTACAAAAAGAACTACCATATACTTCAGAAATTTAACTTCTCGGAATATAGCCAAAGCAAACCTAAATGCCAACTTGAAAAGATATCTGCTCCCCCATGTTCATAGCAGCATTATTTACAATAACTAAGATACTTCGGAAACAATATGTGTCCACTGATGGATGAATGGATAAAGAAGTTTTGTATGCGCGCACATACACACAATGTGATATTATACAGACACACACACACACACACACACACACACACACACACACACACACACACACGAAAATCCTGCCATTTGCAACAGGAAGGGGCCATTATGCTGAGTGAAAGTAAGTCAGACAAAAAAGATAAATACTCAAATACCATATGATCTCACTCGAGTGAGGAATCAAAAAAGTAAAATTCATACAAAAGTAATCAGATTTGTGGGTACCAGAGGTGAGAGTGTATGGGGAATTGGAAAAGGGGGTCCAGAGGTACAAAATTCTATCACAAGATTATTTCTAGGGATGTAACGTACAACTTGATGACTGTAGTTCCCAGTGCTGTGTGACATAGGAAAGTTAAGAGAAAATCCTGAGTTCTTAGCACAAGGAAATTTTTTTCTTTATCTCCCTTTTATGACTAGAAATTTATTTGATGAATGGTTTTGCTTAAAAGCTCTTGAATATGCAAAAGTAAATTTTTATTGTGTGTGTATATACATGTGTGTGTGTGTGTGTGTGTGTGTGTGTGTGTATAATGATGGATACTAACTATTGAGATAATTATTTTACAGTAAATGTAAACCAGTTATGTTGTACACTTTAAACTTATATACCACTGCATGTCAATTATATTTCAACAAGACTGAAAAAATTTAGCTTAATAATAAGTGATTAAGAAGTCCACTTCAAGTACAAATTTTGACTCCATACAAGACAAGGAGACATATCTGCAGTGATTCCTCACTCGTGATTTGAGAGTATTGCTATATCATTGAAAAAATCGATATTAAATTTTTAATATCAATGTGATTATTAACAGAATCATTTCTGTTAATATTTATCTTTTGTTTATATGCCATATTTTGATAATAAATTTATTATTCTTAAACACATATTTGTCTTTATAATCATTTTACCCAAATAAGTTGCTACTCTAAAAATGAGTAAGATTTTTTTTTTACCATATTTGACAGCTCAAACTCATAAGCTCATTCATATGTACTCCTATTTTATTCTTTAACTTCTCTCCAGTTTCATTTTTTTTTTGTGGAAATTCAGGTAAATTTCAAATTCTAGACAAATTAATTGTTTTTTTCTGAGACATTTTAAATTGTTTTATGATCTTCACATTGTCTTTTATGTCATAAGGCATGATAAGAAGATGAAAGGAATGAGAATGGGTACAAAATTACAGAAGTAGCAAAGATCAAAACATAATATGAAATTCTTGTGAAAAGGTTATGTCAACATATTTGAAAACAGGTGAAAAAGAAAATACATAAAATGATATAAATTATCAGAAATTTAAAAAACCTCATCAAATCATTAGTTTACATTAAAAACAGCAGACTCAAATTATTTTATAGGTGAGTTATAGTAAATGTAAAATAAGCAGGTAGTTTCAGGATTACATAAATATTTTCAATGAATATTAAAAAACAGAACCTACTTCCATTTTGTTTCACCAGTAATATATTTTTGGTTCCTAAATCAGGTAAGTTTAGTATATAAAAGGAAAATTATGTCCACTTTCGCTCATAAATATTGATGCCAAATTTCAACTAAAATATTAGAGAAATCCAGTAATATGTAAAAAAGATAACATATCACAACTTTGTTTTAGTCTAGGAATGCAAATTAGGTTCAATATTAGAAAATTTATTAGAAATCACTATGTTAAAAGGTTAAAAAGGAAAAGGCATGATTATTTTTATCCATAATAAGTATAAATCATATCTTAATGTACTTATCTACTCTCTCGTAATGGTGTATTTGGTGTTCAGTTTTTCTCACTAATTTTTGTTTTCTTACCTATAATTTAAAAACCGGTATTAATCACTAGGGGAGCAAAATCTTAAGTTACTTCAGGAGTAGCTGTTGCTATTGAGGCCCCAGTGTAATATCAAGATATTGAATTTTACTGTTCTCCCCCCTCTCAAATTATTTCCTTAGTCTAGTATAATCTTGTATCAATATCGTACAAGGACATTACAAGAAAGAAAAATCATGGCCTAATCTATTTCTTGATATTTTAAATAAAATATTTCTAATGTAATCCAGTGATATATTCAAAAACTAATTCATTTCTACCAAGTTGTGTTTATTCCAGAAATTTTAACATTCTAAAAATCAATCAGTGGAATTATCTCATTAATAAAATAAGAAAAATATATTATCTTAAACTATGTAATAAATTATTTGACATGTTTAACAAAGTAGGAGATTCTAGCCAGAGCGATAAAGGAAACAAGTATAAGGTATACAAATTAGAATGGCTGACATGAAATTATTATTCAGATGTCATAATTGTATATTCAAAATCTCAAAAGTATTTTTAGATAAAATTAAGTAAATCTAGCAAGGCTACAGAATATGAATAGCATATAAAATCAATAATATTTTTGTATATACTAGTAACAAATATTTCATTATAAAATTTCCATTTGTAATGTTAAAATATCAAATAATAAAGAATCAAACTAACAACAGAGATGTAATAGTGCTTTGTAGAAAGCAATATATAATATTATGGAAAGATGTTTTTAAAGATTTAAATAAATGGTGAGATAAAAGATAAAATAAATTTCTGATTAATTTTCACAAAATCCATCTATAGATTCAATGCAAGTAGATTCTAAAATTGATATTGGACTGAGAAACTCCTGGAGCCAGAGTCTAAGAGGAATCACCAAAATTTCATGAGTTTTACCTCCAGAAACTCTACCAGGTTCTAAGAATGAGGGTATGAAATGATTGGGAAAGGAGAAGGGAAGAATAATCATTGTGTAATATTACCAGAGCATTCCCCATATAACAGCCTATTCTCTAGGCAAGAAGACTTTACCAGAGTCTTAACCCAACTGGTGAAGGGCATTCATTCCATTACAGTCCCCTATTGACTTCTTGTCTCACCAAAGGGATAGACAAATTGATACTGCTGAAGAAACACTTGTGAAGGTCACTTCCTGAGATACAAGCCCACTAAAAACATGAGATTTAATCATAAAATTATAGAATGCCTACCTTCTCCTATACCCTTATCGCCATCCCAACAATTCTGTAGTATATTAACTGAATTATATCTAAAAAAAACAAACAAAACAAAAACAAAACCTGCAAGATGCTGTCTTTGATGAAGAAAGGTTCTTAGGGAAGCCACAATAAAGAAGGAAGACAAAAAAGACAAAATCAAGGAAACTAGAAAAATTTGAAGCCTCTGGCCATTTCGCAACAACAAACGTTAACCACAGCCTAAACTTTTAGCTAGATTCTCACACTTATTTGGCCAAACCAAACTTCAGAATTAGACTCAGATAGATGAAAGAATGCTCAGACAGGGAATTTAAATTAACTGTGAATAATGTTAAAGTCTTAAATAGCAACAGTAGAAAAAGAGGAATATAAGCAAAGAGGTGGAAACTCTAAGAAAGAATTGAAAGGAAATACTAGATTTTTTAAAAAGTAACTATAACAGAAATGAAGAATGCTTTTGGTAGACTCATCAGTACATGCCCAAGGAGAGAATCAGCAAGCTTAAAAATATGTAAATGCAGAATATTACTCAACCATAAAAAATGAAATAGTGCCATTTTGGCAACATGCCTGGATCTTGAGATTATCATGCTAAACAAGATAAGTCAGACAGAAAAAGTTAACGGTATGATTTCACTCATATGTGGGATATAAAACTGAAAGCAACAGACAAATAAGACAAACAAAACTTCATAGACACAGACAACAGTTTAGTGGTTACCAGAGGGAATGGGGAGGTAGATAAGAGTAAAGGGGGTCAAATATATGGTGACAGAAGGAGATCTGACTTTGGGTGGTGAACACACAATGCAATATAAGATGATGTATTATAGAATTGTACACTCGAAACTATATTTTATTAATCATTGTCATCCCAATAAATTTAATTTAAAAAGAAACTTCATAAAACTGAAGCACAAAGAAAAGAAGACTAAATGAACTGTGAGATGATATTAAAAGGTATAACATATGCGTTGTTGTAATAACAGAAGAAAATGGAGAGTAGAAGAAATATTTGAAGCAATAGCAGCTGACAATATTGTAAAATTAATGACAGACACTAAACCACTAATCCAGGAAGCTCAAAGAAAACCAAGCAGGATAAAAATTAAAATATCTACACCTACGTATATTATATTTGAATTGAAGAAAACCAAAGACAAAATCTTGAAGCCAGAAGAATATGAACATTTTACCTATAGAGAAACATGGATAAGAATTACATTGGATTTCACATCAGAAACCATGCAAGCAACAGGAATGGAGTGAAATATTTAAAGTATTGAAAGAAAAAAAGTTAGAATATAGAATTCTATATTCAACAAAATTACCTTTCAAAAGAGAAAGAAATGCTCTCTCAAAAACTAAGGAATTTCATCATTAGTGCATTTGCCCTAATAAAAAGGTTAAGACATTCTTCACAGAGAGTGAAAATTGTATTTCAGGAAATCAGGGAATTTAAAGTAACCGAATAATATGTTAAGGGCTTTAATGGCATCTACATACGAAAGGAAGGGAACAGAAGTGACAGAAATGTAATAAAGGCAAAGTACAATCTTTTAATTATTTTTTATTCATTTAATGTACAAATATTTCTTCAAAGTAATAGTATTTACAATGTATAGGGTAATTTTAGCATATGAATTAGTGAGATGAATGATAGCAATGTTATAAGGAATGGGAAGGAGAAATTGGGAATACTCTGTTATAAGGTACCAGAACTACACATGAATGTATAGTATTATTTGAATATGTACTTCGAATAGTTAAAAATGCATATTTGAAATTTTAGGGAAATCACTAAGATTTTTTTAAAAGAAGTACTTGATAGGCTAAGAGAACATATACAATAAAATCATATAAAATCCTCAGTTAAAACCAGAGAAGGCTGAAAAGGAGAAAGAAAAATGAGACAATGCAACAAATAGAATACATTTATAAACATGATGAATATTAATTCACTGAAATCTAACTATGTTCATTTTAAATGTGAATGGTATAAATACACTGATTTGAAGACAGATTATCACAGTGGATAAAAAGCAAAACCTATTTTCTGTTTATAAGAAGTCTACTTTAAACCTGAAGACTCAGATGTCAATCAAATGAAAACTAGAGTAGCTATATTAATTTCAGATTAAGCAGACTTCACAGCAAGGCCAATTATTAGGGTTAAATAAGTACATTATTTTTTCATAAAAGAATAATCATCTAAGAATAACAATCACGAATGTCTATTCATCTAAACAGCTTAGCATCAAAATTCATAAGGGAAAACTAATAGAACTAAAAGAAGAAATAGACAAAATTCTCTCTTACAGTTGGAGACTTTGAATACTATTTTTAATAATTGATAGTTCAAGCAGGCAGAATATCAGTAAGGATATACCTGATAGGAACAACACTATCAATTTTTTTCTAATTGACACTTGTAGAATACTATATCCTATGACAGCAGGATACATATTAATAAGGATGTTAATAGGATAAATTACATATAATTAAAAAGTATTGTTAATATGGTAACTCTTTGTCCTAACATCAGTTTTTTCCAGCAAATATAAAACTTTACCAAAATAGTTTATTAAAACAAAAAGAAATAAGTTATAAGAGTGAACATGCCACAATGTGGGGAAATGTATTTGCAGTTCATATATCTGACAAAGGAATAGTATACTGAATACATATAAAACTTCCAATTTATGAAACAAATACAGATTGATAACCCAATGGACTAATGGACAAATGACTAGAGGAAACATTTCACAAAAGAAATTATACTAATGATCATTAGGCTATGGAAAAGTAGTCAATTTCATTAGTCATCAGAGAAATGTAAATTAAAACCACAATGAGATACCACTATATAGCCACAAGAGTTGCTAAAATTAGAGGTCTGATACATGTTGATAAGAATGTGGAACACATGGTAGTTTCAGCTAGTGCTGCTGGGGGTTTAAATTGGTACCTTTACAAATGTATACACCAAAAGATATGTTCAAGAATGTTCCCATTATTACTATTTGTAATACCCCAAATTTGAAGGAACTCAAATGTATGTTAGTAATAGAATTTATATATAGATTTTGATATATACATTTATCATTTATGAGAATTAAAATGACACTGCTATATGCAACATGGTTGAATTAAAATGTTGAATGAGAAACCCAATATGATAAAGTATATATTATAAGATTACATTTATATAACATTCAAAAGCATAACATAACTAATCTAGAGTGATAGAAGTTAAGATGGGAACAGAATAATATGGGAGAGGGACATGAAGGGAGTGTCACCCTGTGCTGGTAATATTCTATTTTCTAAAGTGGGTAATGTTTTTACATTAATAAAAACATTAATAAAAACATCTTATTGACCTGTATACTTATGATTTGTACTCTTCTCTATATGTATGTTATACATAGATTTTTCTAAAAAAAAAAAAAAAAAACCTGAAAGAAACCAGTAGGAAATATTCAAAAGACTTAAGTATTACACACAAAAAGGAATACAAATGCCATATAAACATAAAATATATTCAACCTTGTTATTAATAAAAATGCACATTAAAGTACATGATATCATTTTATACCTGATACATTGGCAAAAATTTAAAAGTCAGATGTCATTCAGTGTTGGTAATGGTATAGATTTACAGAAAATGTCACAGAATATGTGGCTATACACCCACTTTTGAATAATGTTGCTCTTTATAGTAATTTTGAACATTTGCAAATTCTGTGATTTGGCAATTTATTAGTATAAACTCAGTAAATCTCTTGTCTATGAACAGCAGGAGGCATGGCAAAGTGTTTTTGCAAATTTGTTCATAATAAAAACTGAATTAGTTTCAATATCCATGTCAAATTAATTGGCTAAAGTATTGCATATTCACATAATGACATATTCCATGATGAGAATATCTAGAGCTATGTGCAGTCACATGTTAGATTTCAAAAATATAAAAGTAGGTGGAGAAAAGCAAATTATTGAAGAATACATAAAGTAATATTCAGGTTATATAAAGTTCAAAAACAGTCAAAATTAGCAATCATATTGTAGAACTATAAAGAAAAACAAAAAAATAATTTGCAGAATTTTCTACAGGGGTTGGGGGTATGGACATTTAGTCAAGGAGAACTTACAGAGGGATTCAAAAATATTGATGATACTCTATTTTTTAAACTGATAAGAAGTGCATTCATTTTATTATATTTTAAACTGTATAAATATACTTTTCACATAAAAAATAACAATTTAAAAGTTAAATAAAAAAAGAATGAAAAATGTCTGTAATGACATTTGGACTTTTAGCGTGATTCTAAACCAAAGCTATTTATTAAAATTAAAAAAAAAACATGATGTTAACTCCTATTGTTATTTCAGAAAGTGTCCAACTGATATCTATAAGCCTGTGGTCATTTGAGAATAAAGTGGAGGGACCTATAGGGTAAATAACCAAGATTATTTACACAACAAAAAATGTGGCTGGTAAAATATTCTCTACTGATGTTTCTGAAACCAAAGACCAGAAACTTACAGTGGAACTGAGACCCTTTACTTGTCTCGTGCCAACACAAACAATTACAGCACTATGTGAGAAAAGTTGTAAGATATATTGCTGGGTTTCAGTGGTTCAACCAAGTCAGCAGATTTTTGTAATTTTGGCAGAATGGCCCCCAAAACTTTATAGTCTTCAGCAAGGAATGGCTCTTAGACATTAAACTTATCCCTGATAAAACAACCCGGGGTCATGGAAAGGCTACTCTGCCAATTTCATTTCACTATGGGACCCACTGACATCTGGCTCAACTGCAGAAACTAGAAAACTTTTTAAAAATTCTCTTGACACCAAAAATGGACATGTGGAAAACATTCTAATCTGTTAATCTTTGGTGCTCCCGAAAAAGGGACATTTGGCTTTATACTTCATGATGATAAATATGAAACCTCCAGATATAGCTGTAAATAACACTATTGCATTTGAATAAAGAATAAAATTTTCATTTCCCAAATGTGTTAAAAGATGAATATGCACCTGTGTCAACCACATGACAGAAGAAACGCCCTGGATTCTTTACACTGCATTTCATAATTTGTACCCTTTCACATTAGTTCTATTTGGGCAGCAAATATTAGCAAACAGTAGCAAGTAATTTCTTCTCCTCTTCTCCCATCTCCTCTCTCCCTCTCCCTTCAGTTCGTTCCCCCACCCCTCTGCTGACTAGCTCTTGTGTTTACTCAAGCACTCCTCTTTTTCCTCCCTCCCTCCCTTTGCATTAAATTTTTTAAATAATCAAGGAAATAAGAACACAACTATTTGCACATTATTTTTATGTTATCAATAAGTGACCTTTAGGGTCATTGAATAAATGCCTGGCTTCAAGATCAACACTCTGTAGATGCTGCCTCTATTTTGCAGTATCCTCAGGGTATATAGAGTAGTAGTAAAATATACCTGTGATATGAACTTGTTATTCCTCACTCTACCTCCCATGATGATTCAATCTGCCAATTGCTCCCTACTTCATATAGCTTGTTCCTTTGCTTCAAACTACTATTTGAGGGTGTTTTTTTTTTCCCCAACAATTTTTTGTCTTTTTTTTCCCCAACAATTTTTTGTCTTTTTTCCCCCAGTTTTTTGTTTCCACTAAATTTCTCTTTTCAGCATTAGTATATTTGATCCAAGTTGAAATACTAACCTAAAAGCCCTGGATTGAAACTCACAAAACTAATTAGAGAATAAAGGAAATATGCACAACTAAATATAGGTCTAAACAAATCCCCATTAAATACATACTTTTCAAGAGATTTGCTTTCCCTATCCTCAAGTATCCTGTGTGCTCTGTAGTCAAAATAAATATGCCAATAATTAACTAAACAAAAATTAAATAAAAGACTATGCAGGTTTCTGATTCAAGATGACATGTAGAAGGATTCTGAGCTTACCTTCTCACTCAGACATACCAGATCTGTAGCTACATATGGAAGAAGAACTGAAAAAAAAAAACTGAAAATGATCTTCACAACTCCTATGAATCTGGCAAACTAGAGGTCCACATTGAAGCCAGTAGGGACACAATCTCTATCAGTGAAGCAACTCAGAATTGGTAAGGAAATCAAAACCTGGAGTTTTTTTCCTGAGGAGCAAAAGGTTTTAACCCCACATGAGACACCAAGTGTTTAAGACCTGGACTTAAGAGATGAGCCCATAAAACATCTAGTTTTAAAAAACAACAAAGCTCAAGTCCATGAAAACCACAGGCTAAACAAACAGCTCTTAAAGGGCTTGCATGCTTGGACTCATCCAAAGGCTCATCACAGAATCAACTGATTGACAGGTGCCCAGACATTATGTTCATGAGACTTATTTGCTAAACTTATAGTGTTAGCCTGAGGGGTAGGCATCTAATTTATCACACATCTAGAGGCCTGCTCGCTGGTAGGCACCATCTCCATGCTCTCCCTATTCCTCACTGGAGCAATGGGCACCATTTTGTTCTCTTTACCTGTGAGTGCCATTTCTTTGTTCCCCCTCTGCCTCTTTCCAGCTGGCAAGTGATTTTTTTTTCCTCCTTTTCTTTCTCTTGGTGGGTGTCATCTTTATGGCTGCCCTCGGCCATGCTTCAGAGTACTAGTTTCTCCCAGAGAGGAGCTTTTATGTATGACTGGTGCTCCAGGTTTTATGGCTGCTGCTCAGGGGATGTCCCCTTTTATCTCGACTCTAGAAGTCAGGGGCACTTGCAGACCTGGGTTCCATGGGATTATAACAGTCAGAGAGACAATTTTTGGCAGACTACTACTCTTAGAACACTGTACAGACATCAGATTGAAACACTCTCTTTCTGTGGAAGAGGACTATTTGTCTAGGAGCTTCAGCCAGAGGGGCAGGCTTCAGGTCTGACACACAGCTTTGGGCCTGCAGAGATACTCTTAGGGAACAAAGGCAGATGAACTCACCCTTTGTGCTTTCCCTGTCTCTTGCTCCAGCTCTCCAGGATCCCCCAAGTCTTTTGGCTTCTATCAGGGGACACCTCTGTATTGCTTGGCTCTGGTGGCTAGTGGACTTTATGCTCGTGGGTCCCATAAGACTTAAACCAAAAGAGACAGGGCATTTCCCCTTCACACACACACAGGGCACGACAAGAAGCAACAAACTCAGGAGCTTAGTTTTTCTATCATCATAACTGCAATCTGAGGTGCAGGCTTCTAAGTAAATACACCTAAGGGCTGACTGTAATTCTTTATAGAGACACCGAAGGGTGGGTACTATCTGTGTACTTTACCAAGCTGAGCTTCAGAAGGCCATTATCTTCCAGAGAGCAGCTTTAATAAGCATATTGTGCCTCCATTTTTGTGGCTACTGCCTAGGGGATACCTGTTGATTGACTGGCTCTAGTGGCTAATGGGGCTTGTGTTCTTGGGTCAATGGGATTATAACAATCAGAGAGACAGTTCTTGTCAGGCTACCACTTCCATAGCACTGTCCAGATTTCAGACTGAAACACAGTCACAGTCTTTTTATGAAAAAGTCCTCTTTGCTCATCCCAGAGCTTTGGCTTGAGGGTCAGGTTTTAGATTTGGAACACATCTAGAGGCCTGTGAACTGCTCTCAGGGGACTTAGGCCAGGGAATGTTATCTTTATTCTCTCCCTTGGCTTCGCTATAGTTTACTGGTAATCTCTCAGAAAAGAGCTTACACTCACATGCACCATGGGACACCTCCAGATCACCTGTCTATGGCTGCCAGTAGGGCTTACACTCATAGTCCCACAGAATGGTATATATTTGCATACTTTAAAAATTGCTGCCTAAGAGGTTGGCTTTTAATCAGCCTGCATCTTGGTGCTGAGACCTCTCCCCCCACTTTAGGACATTGACTGGTCTTGGCACACCCTCAACTACTGGGAGTCATTATAAATAAAATAGGTTGCTTGGAAAATTACAAATATTTGAGTGACAAAACTGAACTATGAATAGAAAATCTGAATAGACCAATTACTACCAAAGAGAATGAATCAGTAACCAAAACGCTCCCCAAAAGAGTAAAAAGTTCAGGACCAGATGGCTTTATTGGAGAATTCTACCAAACATTCAAAGATGATTTAGTACTTATCCTTCTCAAACGATCCAAAAAAATTGGAAAGGAGGGAATGCTTCCAAATTAACTTTATGAAGCCAGCATTACCCTGAAATCAACACCAAGCAAGGACTCCACATACACAAAAAAATTACTGGCCAGTATCCCTAATGAACATAGATGCAAAAATACTCAACAGAATATTAGCAAACCTTATTCAGCAGTACATTAAAAAGACCATACACCATGGTCGAATGGGATTTATTTCTGTGTTGTACAGATGATTGATGTCGATCAACAAATCAATCAATGTGTTAGATTTCATTAACAAAGTGAAAGATAAAAATCATATGATCATCTCATTAGATTCAGAAATGCATTTGACATTGGTTTTAGCAATATTTTTGGATATATCTCCTAGGGCAAAGGCAACAAAAGCAAAAATAAAAAATAGGATCACATCAAACTAAAAAGCTTTTGCACAGCAAGAGATACCATTAGCAAAATGAAAAGGTTACCTACTGTATGGCAGAAAATATTTGCATGGCAGAAAATACTTGCAAACAACATATCTGACAAGGTGTTAATATCTAAAATATATAAAGAACTCATAACTCAATAGCAAAAACAATCATTAAAAAATGGGCAGAGGATCTGAATAGATTTTTTTCCAAAGAAGACATACAGAGGGCCAACAGGTACATGAACAGGGACTCAACATCATTAATCATTAGGGAAATGCAAATCAAAACCACAGTGAAATATCACTTCATGCCTGTTAGGATGGCTATTATGAAAAAGATAAATAAAAAGTGTTGACAAGGTTGTAGAGAAAAGGAAACCCTTGTTTACTATTGATGGGAATATAGATTGGTGTAGCCACCATGAAAAATAGTACAGAGGTTCCTCAAAAAATTAAAAGTAAAACTGCTATATGATCCAGGTATCCTACATCTGGGTATTTATTCAAAGAAAATGTAAACTTGGATTTGAAAATACATCTGCGCCCCCATGTTCTTGCAGCATTTACAATAGCCAAGATCTGAAAACCATGTCTATCAGCAGTTGAATAAAAATGTGAAAATATATGCATATGTACCTACATGTATGTGTGTGTATATATATGTATGTATATGTATGTGTATGTGCATATATGTGTGTATATGTCCATACACAGACACAGAATATTTCAGCCATGGGAAGGAAGGTAATTCTATCTTCTGTGACAACTTGGATGAAACTTGAGGCCATTACACTGAGACCAGTCAGAGAAAGACAAATACTGCACGATATCCTTTATATGTGGAATCCAAAAAAGTAGAACTCAGAGAAAGAGAGTTGAGTGATGCTTACCAGGGGCTGAGGGGTGTGAGAATTAAAAAGATATTAGACTAAGGGTATATGTGTCCAGTTATAAGATTAACAGTTTCTCCCTTTCTGCAATGATGGAGCCGAAAGCAAAGAAGGAAGCCCCTCCTAAAGCTGAAGCCAAAGCGAAGTCCTTGAAGGCAAAGAAAGCAGAGTTGAAAGGCATCCACAGCCATGAAATAAACAAGACACACACATCACCCATCTTCTGACAACCCAAGACACTGTGGCTCTGAGGGCAACCCAAATATTCTTGGAAGAGCACCCTCAGGAAAAATAAATTTGACCACTATGCCATCATCAAGCTCCCCCTGACTACTGAGTCAGCCATAAACAATATGCTTATGCTCATTGTGGATGTCAAGGCCAACAAGTACCAGATCAAACAGGCTATGGAGAAGCTCTGACATTGACGTGGCCAAAGTCAACACCTTGATCAGGCCTCATGGAGAGAAGAAGGCATACATTTGACTGGCTCCTGACTCTGATGCTTTTTGGATGTTGCTGACAAAATTGAGATTATCTAAACTGAGTCCAGCTGGCTATTTCTAAATATTAAAATTTTTCACTGTAAAAAAAAGATTGACAGATTCTGAGAATCTAATGTATGGCATGATGATTACAGCTAATAATACTACATATGTACATAAGAGTTGCTAATTGATGTTAAATGTTCTCACCTAAAAGAAATGGTAATCATATGACAGGATAGAGATATTAGCTAATGCTATTGTTATTTTGCAGTGTTTCAAATCTTATGTTGTATACCTTAAACTTATACAATGTTACATGTAAACTGTATTTAAATAAAGCTGAGAAAGAAAAAATGGAGTAAATGGCAAAGAGTAAACAAATATTTTCAAACAAGATAGGAGAGCCTGCTTTATCAAATTCTTACCAGGAAACACTTCGTTATGAGAAAGCAGCCTCCAGGACTGATTCTATCAGGAATCCTAAGCAGGTTCATAGTGCTTGGGATGTTAGTCAAAAGGGTGAAGGGTTAAAGAAGTACAAATTAGTAGCTGAGAGGTTGTCATGGGGGTGGGGAGCATTGTCAGAAGTAATGCAATAGCTATTTGTAGAACCAGAGGGATATAGTAGTCAGGGGAGATCGTTTCATAAACTGCAGTATATGTCTAACTAGTTAAACATGCAGTACATGTCTAACTAGTGTACTATATACTTAAATCTAATAATAAAATAAAATGCCAAAAAAATTATAAAAGGCTAAGAGTAGGAGAAGGTTCTGAGTATCAGAACTCTCAGTGGTAGAAATTTGGTTTTACTTACGGAGAGCCATACAGAGAAAATAATTTTATTAATCCTGACTAGATTTTTAATCAATGAATATGAGTCACAATCAGAACTGAATGTCAGGTTCATCTATTGCCATATGATTTGTTTGTGCTTGGAGAACTTTATTTTGTGTTATATTTATTTTAAATGTACTTCAGATGGTTATCCATGTAGGCACATAGAGAGGCTCAGCAGTATAAATGTTTTCTTAAAGTCAGTGTGACAGTAAAAGTCACATTAATCAGTGTTATGTGTGAAGGATAGGACTTTTGACATTTTTTATTTGATTTCTACTTAAAACTAGGGGTCTAATTTTCCATATCAATCTTGTGAGATTTTTTTAAAACCAATAAATTGTCTTTATGAAAATCTAATGAGGTAGATTTAATTATGTATTTAGTTAGTAACACATGAGCAAATTAAGAGAATTTTCCTTGGAGTTTAGTATTAATATTTTTCACAGCCACTGTCTCTAGAAATGTGCATCTTGAAAAAAATTTGATGCTAGGAAATTGTGTAAAAGCCTCACTTCCAATTTTATAACTAATATTTAAAGTATATAAAAAGTAAGGAATGGAGCGAGCTAAAACCAAAATGAAATAAGACTTTAGTCTAAAGCCTTGTGTGGTTCCTGATTTCTACCTATTTTGTTTTCTCATTTTTTAAATGATCTTGTACATAGAAATTATTGCTCTGGGGGTAGATTCACAACATTCAAAAGAGCTTGTAAATATTTTATCCTGAAAGGATATCCCATGTGTTCTCTCGGGAAAGCAGTAGTATGTGGAATAGAAAAATGAACAGTTCAATCAGAAATAGAACAAAAGACATTGCTCACGTTCTTTCAGTGATGATTCCATCTAGAGAGGTACCTAGGGGTTACTTCATTTAGAGAGAAAAAAAGTATTTTGTTTTAGACAGTTGAAAGTCTGCAGTTATACTGATGTTTCAAAACAAAATTTTTATGTTTCTATTATATTTTAAAACACGTGTCCACATGTATTTTATTGTCTTACAGGAGTGCTTTGAAAATTTGTATATTCTAGCATAACTTTTTGGGCATTTTCTCTTTATTACAGTTTGAAATCAAGGAAACAAAGGCATTAAAGTAAATAAATTATGAATTATAGAATAATTTTTCATTTGCTTTAAAATAGTTACACAATTTTTTTTTACATAGCAAAGGCTTCTTTTCGCACATATTTTTTATGTCTCTTTTTTAGGCAAAGATTGTATGGACTCAACACTTCAAACAGCATGATTTCTTTGTAAATTTTGACCATTATGCTTCACAGGGAAGAAATTCTTTGTACCTTCTGTCCTGTTTTCCTTCATAAACTGTTTTTAATTGTGAAGGACTAATTGTTATGTCTATACATTCTGCAGTTAACTACTCCTGAGAAGCCTATTGGCTGAAATGTATAGCAGAGATATGAGATCTAAAAAACTGATTCTTCTGAGGCATACCTACAACATAGGAGGTTTGCATACTCAGTTTGATCTTAGGTGGAAGTCAAAATAATCCTTAGACCATTTTATAGCAACTTATCCAAGCACAGGTAAAGATGGCTGACATTTTTATTGATCATTTTTGGACTCTAGATCAATTTAAAGAATTTGTACGATTCTCTTGGCACATTATTATGGATTATATTTTGAAATTTAAATCTGGACAAAATTAAAGTCATGTAATTGTTATTCCAGATATAGAGGTTGAAGGCAGATATGTGAAAGGGAGAGGAGAGCTTAAGAAGTCATGTGGAGAGAGAAGAAAGCTATGATGTGGTATAATTGAGAGGGGGAGCAAAACTGAGAAATTTAAAGCTGAGCATACATGTCAGCATTGAAATGGAGGAAATATTTATAGATTGTAGCAACAGATAAAACTGAGAGCTTTGAGGAAGGCCGGTCCCATGAAAGAAGGTTGCAGCATTTGAGACATTAACTAACTCATATTTTAGGAAAGTAAGCATAAAGAACTAAAGCAGTCTTTCTTATCACACCTTTTTTTAAAATTTATGCAGTATTTATATATAATCTTTCTTATTTGTTCACTCTAGTTTTGCTGGAAGTTTTCATTAGGATGGCCCAAAGGCACTGTAATCTCATGTGTATATAGTATATCTACAGGAATGGAAAGACTATCTTGATTTGCTCTATTTGTCATGCATATGGATCACAATGAAACATACAAATTTTCTTCCATGTTAGTGAACAGCCAGCCTGAACCATATTTTTATTTAATTTTGCTACTGTTTAACTTTCTAAAGTTAGACATATTATTATATTATTAATGTGATATAGGGTAGTTTTGTACAGCTATGTATTTTCGAGCCACCAGAGTGGCCAATATTTTATTGACTATATTGAGTACTTCTTCAGTTTAAGTCCAAATAGTCCAATCAAGTGTACCTACATTTAAAAAAAAAAAAAGCTATTACTTTGTGAATATGTTGGTCTAATTTTATGGTGCGCTTTTTTTTTTTTTTACATTTTGATAAAATTATGGTTACCTTCTCTTATTTGAAGGGTAGTTTTAATTTTAAATATTAAAACAAGTCAGTTTTTAATAAGTGAATTTACTAGCCAAAGTAACATGAAGGAAAAAAATTACTTACATTATTGGTCTTACTATGTGTCAAGTATTTTATCCAACTTTTGCTGATTTCAAAATTAGCAAATCTTGATTTCTGGTAAAGATGACAGAATAGGCAAATGCTGTGTTCACTTTCTCCCATGACTATATCAAAACTATAACTAAATTATGAAACAACCGTCATTGAGATTCTCCTGAAGACTAGCTAAACAGAAGTCCTATAACTAAAGATATAAAAATTAACAAGGAAACAGTGGCCCTAAATAACACATTACACAGATGGATTTAATTGACATTTTTAGTACATTTCACCCAAATACAGCAAAATATACCTTCTTTTTAAGTGCACATGAGGAACATTTTTCAGGTTGGACCACATGTTGGGCCACAAAACAAGTTTCAGTAATTTAAGAAGATTGAAATCATATCAAGCATTTTCTCCAATCACAATGATATGAAACTAGAATTAAGTTACAATAAGAAAACTAAAAAACACACATACGTGTAAAAGCTAAATAACATGCTACTAAACAAGGACTGAGTTAACAACAAGACCAAGGAAGGAATTAAGAGACCTTGAGACAAATGAAAACGAAAACTGAATGGCCCCAAATCTATGGGACACAGCCAAAGTAGTTCTAAGAGGGAAATTTATAGCACTTCATACCTATCTAACAGAAATAAGAAAAATCTTAATCTAACCTTACACCTAAAGGAACTAGAAAAAGTCCAAAGTGAGTAGAAGAAAGGAAATAATAAATATCAGAGCATAGAAAAAAGAAATAGCATCTAAAAAAATAGAAATGATTAATGAAACCAAGAGTTGGTTCCTTGAAAAGATAAAGTTAACCAAACTTATTGAGAAAAAATGAAAGAGAAGTGATAACTGACCCCCCAGAAATGCAAAAGAATATAAGAAAATAAAAGAACAATTATAAGCCAACACATTGGGCAACATGGAAGATATAAATTTCTATAGAGAAACATACAATCTTTCAGACTGAATCAAGAAGAAACAGAAAATCTGAAGAGACCAATAACCAGTAACAAAATCAAATCCATAATCAAAAGACTCCCAACAAACAAAAGCTCTGCTCTATATGGCCTCACAGATTAATTTTACCAAACATTTGAAGAATTAATACCTATTCTTCTCAAACTACTCCAGCATTATCCTGATACCAAAACTAGACAAAGTCACTAAAAAAACCCCAGAAAATTATATGCCAGTATCCCTGATGACCATAGATGCAAAAATACTCAACAAAATATTAGCAAACCAAATTCAGCAATACATTATAAAGATAGAGCATGATCAAGTGGCATTTATTGCCTGGTTGCAAGGTTGGTTTAATATCTACAAATCAATTAATGTGATATACCACATAAAAATGAAGGATAAAAATTATATGATTTAGTCACTAGGTGCAGAAAACATTTGATGAAATCTAACATCTATTTATGATAAAAATTTTTCAGCAAGGTGGAAATAGAAGGAACATACCCCAATGTAATAAAGACTGTATGTAACAAACCCACAGCTAACATCATACTCAGTGTGAAAAGCTGAAAGCCTTTCCTTTAAGATCAGGAAAAAGACAAGGAAGTCCACTTTCACCACTTTTATTCAACATACTACTAGAAGTCCTAGCCACAGCAATTAGACAAGAAATACAAAGCATCCAAAATGGAGAAGAAGTAACACTGTAATTGTCTGGAGATGACGTGATACTATATATGTTATGAGAACTCTAAAGAGTTCACCAAAAGCTATTAGAAATAACAAATTAATTTAGTAAAGTAGAAGGATATAAAATTAACATTCAGAAATTGGGTGAATCTTCATATACCAATTATGTATTATCAGAAAGAAATTTTTAAGAAAACAATTCCATTTATAATTGATTTATAAATTCCACTTATAATAATAATAAAAAATCTTTTATTTATTTTAAAATAAATTTAACCAAGGAGGTAAAACACCTATACTCGGAAAACTATGACATTGAAAAAAGAAACCAAAGAAGATACAAATAAATAGAAGGAAACACTATATTCATGGATAGGAAAAATCGACATCATTAAAATGTCCATACTACCCAAAGCAATCTACAGATTTAATGCAGTCCTTATCAAAATACCAATAGCATCTTTCCAGAACTAGAAAATATAATACTAAAATTTATATGGAATCACAAAGGATCCTGAATCGCTAAAGTAATCTTGAGAAAGAACAAAATTGGAGGTAGTGTGCTATCTGACATCAAACTATACTACAAGGAGGTGGAAATCACAACAGCATAAATCGATGGAACAGAATTGAGAGCCCAGAAATTAACCCACACCTATATGGTCAATTAATTTTTGACAAAAGAGGCAATAAGGTACAATGGGGTAAAGATGGTCTCTTCAATAAATGGTGTTTGGAAAACAGAATGATACATGCAAAAGAATGAAACTGGATCACTTTCTTAAATCATATACAAGAAAACTCCGAATGCATTAAAGACTTAAATATGAGACCCCAAACCATAAAACTAGAAGAAAACATAAGCAGCACACTCTCTGAGATTGCTCTTAGTAATATTTTTCGGATGTCTCCTTGGGCAAGGGAAACAAAAGAAAAAATAGACAAATAAAACTACATCAAATTAAAAAGGATTTGCATAGCAAAGGAAAACATCAACAAAAGGAAAAAACCTACTGAATGGGAGAAGATATTTGCTAATGATATATCTGATAAGGGGTTAAATCCAAAAATAAAAGTAACTCACGAAATTTAAAACACAAAACAAAGTCTTATTTTAAAAATGGGCAGAAGAACTGAATAGACATTTCTCCCAAGAGGTCATATAAATGAACAACACACATATTAAAAGATGTTTAGTGTCACTAATCATCGGAGAAATGCAAATTAAAACCACAATGAGATATTATCTCACACCTGTCAGAATGGCTGTCATCAATAAATCAAAAATAGTAAGTGTTGGTGAGAATGTGGAGAAATGGAACCCTCATGCACTGTTGGTGGGATTGTATATTTGTTCAGCCAATATGGAAAATATTATAGAAGTTCCACAAAAAAATTAAAAATAGACCTAGACCTACCGTATAACCCAGCAATTCCACTTCTAGGTATTTATCAGAAGAAACCCAAAATACTAATTTTAAAATACATAGGCACTCCTGTGTTCATTGCAGTAGATACATACACACACACTCTGTCACACAATCAATAGAATATTACTCAGCCATCAAAAAGAATGAAACCTTGCCACTTGTAACATAGTGTATGGACCTAAAAGATATTATGCTATGTGAAATAAGTCAGAGAAAAACAAATACGGTATGATTTCACTTACATGTGGAATGTAAAAAATAAATAAATAAATGAACAAACAGAAACAAACTCATAAATACATAGAACAAATTGATGGTTGCCAGATTGAGGTGTGGGGGAGAAGCAGAGGGGGAGTAAAGGGATTAAGAAGTACAAAATTAGCAAATCTCAAATATTTAGTTTTAGCCCCCTCCCCATAATTGATTATTAACTATCAAAACACTGGCTAAACCTTTTTGATAGCATATTATTTAATATAATATTGTTTCTTTGGAGAATTATATGCCTTTCTTATTTCATTTTTTGAAACTTTGAAAATACTGTACATGTGTCACTCACAGTTGGAGATTTCACAAAGCTGAGGAATGCATTCCACATGTTTTTTTTTACTCTCCAAAAAACCATTTACTCTCAAAAAAAAATTTATTGCCTTAAAGAATGTTTAGATGACTAAAATAATATAGTAGGTCATTATTCTTTTGGATTTTACACTACTGGCCAAAAAAAAAAAAAAAGAAATCCACAGAATGGATTTTAAAAATTTAGAGATTTTTTGTTAGTTTTGCTTTACATATATATATATAATAATATAAAATATATATATAAAATATATATATATAAAATATATATATAATATATATAAAATATATATATGTATGTATGTATATATATTTAGGGCATAGAGTTAAATGGTTTTGGTTTCTAATCCTGTAGCAGCACTATAGTGCAAAAGTTTTAATAAAACACATTGTTTCTTATAAGAAAGTATTACCTCTTTTATATGTCTCAGAGATTTTCTACTTTACTTAGATAAATATTTAAATGTTGCTAGTGTTGACATTAAAACTTTTCTTTATACTAAATTTCAGATATTGCTGGGTTAAAAAACACACTATCAGACTTGAAAATGTTTATACACATGAGCTACAGAGCTAACAATTTACAGCAGAGTGCTTTTCCTCCCTTTAATAAAGGTGACAAGTGAATTCAGTATATTTCTTTTAGATGTATTCTGCACATGGATCCGATTAATACATATAGTTTTGAGTATGTCTTTTTTTGGTGTGAAATTTTTTCTATCAGAAGGATACGTTTTTTCAGTTTCTAGTGAAATCTACGACCTAAAATATTTAGATCTGTGACTTAGAATAGCCCTTTTTTGTACTGAGAAGCATAAAGATTTATAGCTCAGTGAACACGTTATTCTATTTCTATTAAACATGCAGTTTTAACTGTCATATTTTATCAGGAGAATAATATATCAGAAGCAGAAAATATTTTTATTTAATCAACAAACCTTTACAGATTACCTGCCTACCCTGTGTGGCAGGTGTAAATATTAGCACTTTGAATGTCATTCTCTTAAAACTTTATATGAAGCTCTTAAGATTCCCTCATTTTCTTTATAATTATGAGAGTAACCATAAACTCTTTTCTTCCTCCTTTTTTTAAAAGAATATGTCTATATAATTTAAAAGTAAGACTTGGAAGAAAACTACTTCAAAAGCTCACTTTTCAAATATGTAAAGTGAGGCCAAAGAAGTGCCTTTTCTAAAGTCAAATATCCAGTTACTAAGGAACTGAAAGCAAAACCAAAGCCCTTTCTATTGTGTTTCACTAAATCTTGTCTGTTTTTAAATAATGTTTATAAATACAGCAGGTCCTCAAATAATATAGTTTCATTCAATGTTTTTTTATAACACTGATGAGCTAGCTGCCTTAGGAACTTAACTCTTGTTGAAATCAATTAGCCTTTAATAAAATCGGTTTTGTTATATATCATTTTGCTTAAAGTCACAGAACCTATGGACAGTGTTAAGTGAGAACTTACTGGGTGTGGTTGATGAAAGGGACAAAAACTTGAGTAAAATTAAACTTGTATTTTCTATGAGTTTCAGTTGCCTGTCATTTGTCTCTGGCAAAGTCAAAATGAGTTATTTTTATACAAAAATAATTTGTTTTAAATCTAAATATCAACTTGAAAATTATATTTTTAGTTTTTTATATATTGAAATAAATATTCAGCACCTTCTTGCATAGTTATACTAGATTATATTACATTTTGTGTAAAGTTTTTTATTTCTTTTACTCTTAGTGGAATATAATGCTTAGAGTCCCACCTCTGTAAAATGTCGAATACAGCTATATGTGACAAACATGCATGCATTTGTTATATGGCTCACAAACTTTGATATAAATTCCTCCTGGACATATGAGATGATGTGAGTAATTGACACAAGATTAGGTACTGGATTGAAATACTGAGTAAGAACAGACGTGTATCTATAAAGAAATGCAGTAGTACTTATATCCTGTAGATATTACCTGTAATGAAAGTGAGAATTCTAAAAATTATATAGCCAAAATACACACACACACACACACACACACACACACACACACACACACAGATAGCTATAGGAATGCATATCTATATATTTACATATATATATATCTTAAATGTTCATTAATGTAACATTTACTGAGATTTTAGAAGTATTATATATGTATGTATGTAGACACTTCATAATGCTAGCTTAGAAATCCATTCTATTAAACATTTAGAGTTATTTACAACATTGCCTCTTACTCTTATTTCTGTCCCCCATAGTGACTTGTCCATAGCAACCATTTAATAAATATGTTTTAATAAATAGTGAATGAATACTATTTGGGATACTTCTGCCAAAGTGTACTACACATCATGAGGGATCCAGCATTATGTCATGGCTAATGTTAAATGTCAGTAAAGAGGAAACTTTTTAACAAGTTCAGTCATTGACATTGATTTTATTTCTCTCGTAAGGACTGCTCCCCCAAACCCCATACTGTCTGTAGAATCTTCCTGTTCTTCAAGGCCAAATTCAGATGTCATTTCCTCTGCCCTGATTAACCCAGGCTGAAATAATTTTCTTCCCTTTTGAACTCATAATGTTTTCCTAATTGACCTGAATTAGTACTTCTCACAGTCTTCCTTTAAGTACTCATATATTTGTCAGATATTTTCTACTAGATTATATTTTTCAGTCAAGAATTGTATCAAATATATTGGTATGTTAAGCCTTTTGCAAGTGAATAATTAGTAAATATTTGTCAATTGCCTCATTTATTCTTTAGCTTACAAGAGATATTTATGAAATTCATATTGTATTGTCCAGTAAGAAATTAAAATCTCCTATAATCAATTATAGTAGACTTTCATTCAAGTAAACATATTTTATAGGAAAGCATAAATATGACCTCAGTTAACTTGTTTATAACTTCATATGAGCTTTGGCTCATAATCTCTCTAGTCCATTATGGCTTATAGAACAGCAAAATGTTTTGTGATACAAAAGAAAGTACAGCGCCCAAAGATATTTTCTGTTCTATTCCTATGAATAAAAAAATTGCTGCACAAGACTTCAATATACTAATGTTACTGACATATTTAAAATATACTTTTCCACAAAGTCTGGCCCTGACATGTATTTCATGTTATTTTCTAACATTGTCTCCATGGCTCCTTCTATTCCAATCACGGTAGTCTCTTTATTGCTCTCTAAACACATAAGGCATCCCTCCTTTTCAAGGCATTTGTTTTGACCTTGTTCTCTTTGCCTTAGACATTATTTCAGATAAGTTCATAGTTCACTTTTCTACTTCATCCAGGTCTCAGCTCAAATTCTCCTTTATCAGAGTAATGTTCCTGGAAGAATGGCGTTGGCATCTCTCCCGTCACTTGCTTTTCTGCATTATTCTTATCTTGTTATTTAACCATTATGTTTTTCTCTACCACCAGGAAGTTGGATGGATGCAATCACAAATTTTGTATGCATTATTTTCCACAAATGAATAACTTTCACACAGAGCAATATAGGAGCTCAGTAAATATTTGTTCAATGATACAATGAACAGTTGTCACTACTGAGCATTAAATTATGTTTTAAGTTTTCTAAAACAAAGAATATAGAGTGTTAAGTGTGCTTAACACTAGTCAATCATTTTACCCTATTGTTCTTTAAATGGAATATATTGAGTGGGTTCTACGAAAGGAATTTATTAAATAGTTGTTTGGTCTGCTCAAAATTACACCCATTTCTTCTAAGAAACTGTTCTCCCACCACTCTAACCATGCAGTTTTTTCTAAGAATCTAGCACTTCCCCAATTTCTCAGCCCAACTCATAAAACATTCTCTCTCTCTCTCTCTCTCTCTCTCTCTCTCTCTCTCTCTCTCTCTCTCTCTCTCTCTCTCTCTTCTCCTCCCCATACCACCCATACATGGAGGACTCATGGCTTTGTGCCAGCAATGTTTGTATTCTAGTGCAGTTGGCTCCAATAACTGGTCCAGAGGTGAACATGTGACTCAAGATGAGTTAATGAAGATTCTTTTCCCAAGAACTTTCTGGTTTCAAAGTCATGAAATAAATGCTAACTTTTCTTATATAAAACCCTGTGAATTTTGTAAAAGCAGACATGAAAGAATAAAGCCAACAAATGGAGAAAAGAAATACTGAGGGGAGGAGAGAAGGAAAAGAAAGAGAAAAGGAAAAGACAGACAAAATAAAAGAAAAAAAAGAAAAGGAAAAGAGAAAGAAAATGAGGGAAAAAGGAGAGGAAGAGAGCAAGAGAAGGAGAGAAAGCGTGAAGGAGAGAAGGAGGGAGGGAGAGAAATCTTGCTTCCAGTTTTTCCCTAGACCAGCTCTACTAAACTCTTCCACAGTTTATTTTAGTGAACCAATAAATTTCTGTTTTTTCCCACTTATTCAGTGTAATAATCCTGCTTAATATATGATGCAATATAGTACAATTAATGGTTAATATCTTCAGCCAGAGTTTTTAGGATAAATGTGGGGGTGGGGGAATCCCTCATCACAGACATTTCTTTTTTAATGTTTTGTAATGACTATCAATAAATGCAAGGAAATACCTTAAAATGGAATTGAGGGAAGTTATCTCTGCAGGAGTCTGGCCTAATGCGATTGCTAATATGTCTTTCTAGTGAAATAAATTTATATGAGAATAAAACTCATACTTAGAAGATGATGGACAGTATAGTCTTTAATGTGTCTTCCTTTAATTTTTTTCGGAATCTGCCTTTGACAAAAGCTAGGTAGAAGCCAACTGAAGATTAAACTTTATGAAAGGGATGCTAGGATTTTTCAGGTTCCAGTTAGAAAGCAGGAGACACATTAACACTTAAATACAGGGATTTGGTTACACAGATGAGAGCCATAAAACTAAACAGAGAATGTGGCAACCCAGAGGTAAGCAAGGATCTGGATTAGAGCAGGACACACCTGGTACATAGGATACAAAATTTAGGAGACACTCATTCTCAGGCACTCACTCTATACTTTTCCAACCCTAAGAGTGAATGTGTCCTTAAATCTTGCACCCTGGGCATCCCACTTTTAAGGGGGCACCTCTGAGAAAAACACTAGCAGGAAACCACCACTGCAACATCAGCAAGCCCTCCAAATTGGTTGAACAAAGAAGAGGACAGTGTTACTGGATCTCAGCATGCAGAATCACTCCAGAACCATGGTAGGCTTGTCCATCGTCAACAGATGGCATTTGGAGCCACAAGGAAAACACAGGTTCTGCTAGAGATACTATCTGAAGCAAGAAGGGAAAAATCCTGACTCCCTTGTCCCATCAGAGCCTTCTGTTGGCTGAACTCTGCAGGAGTCTAGCTGATATGCGAATTCCGGGAAGTAGCCTGCAAGGATCTGTCCTCTGTGACAAGGAGCAGAAAAAGATTGGCAAGAAAATCCTCAGAGAAAAGAGGCAGTTAGTTGACTATCACCCAGCTATGTCTTTTGAAAATCAGAGGTGTAAATGTCACCTTTCTTATTCTATTATGAGTTGAAGAGACTAGTATTCTTGTTCAGGCTAGATATTTGGCCATATCTATATTTTTTCCATAATTAATATTTTGGGTATTTTTTCTGTATAGTCTATATGTAATTTTTTCCTCTGAATGTTATCTAGCTAGTGATGGAAATAGCACTTGAACTGGACTCAAATCTAAAGATTGCTACATTTTTTATCTATTTTTATTCTTAACTAAGGGGTGTCATTGAACTAAGGGTGCTTGGAAGGGTTAAAGTTAAAAAAAAAATCCCAAAATACAGGTCATCTGGAAGCTTTTGTAAACCTAGTTGTATTTGGCAGTCTTGCCACAAATACCAAATTTGTGAGTTTGGTACCCTTCAGGAGAATCTCCAACAAGTTTTTTTTAACTATGTTTTATATGAATATTTCTTGTCTAGTGGCACTGGAAATCACAGTTGTATGCTATCTTGAGGCTTACTGCATTCTGACTTCCCCAGAAGTCACTGTGTCTTTGCTTAGAATTTTCCTGTCATATATTCAGATGCCAAAGAATGGACCTCCTACAATGTGTTGCCTCAAACTACAGTAGCAGAAACCCTCAATATTCTAATTTTATTTGTTTATGTTTATAACTTTTAATAAAATTAGGTGTTATTGAGCAAACTAAATTCAACATGCATTTATAGAAACCCTAGATGTCATCAAAAAGCCAATAGCTTCACTCACCGTAGAAGATTTTTTTTCTGTAATTGTAGATTTAGATTGCCTTTTAATACTTTCAGTGGCAAAGAACTTATTATTTTGAGAGCTGACCCATTTAAATTTGGGCAGCATCAAATGACTAGAGTTACCCTCATAATCAACCACAATCTACCTTTGTCTATTTTGCTCTGGAATCATATAGAATATGCATACTTTCTTGACCACATAACCATCTGGAACTATGTAACTACAACTGTCATCTACCTCTGGGTCTTATCCAGGATATATATCCATAATGCCCCAACCATTGATTATGTCATATTTTTCAGATATATTGGTTTGTTATAAACCTGCTTTACCTCCTATATATTTAACTGTAATTATATGTATTCTTGCTTTCATACCTTCTTTGAAAGCTTGCTTCAACTGGGGAAAAACACATTCTGATTTCATGTATACTCAGATCTCTCTCTTCTTTCAGTTATATTCACTACTTAGAAACTATACCATCGTTACCATAAATACCTTGTGAGGTATTCTGATTGATGGCAACTCTAGAGTAATCCAGGTCCTTGGTAAGTCATTTAGAAATCAAATCAAACTTGAGCTATTTGAAATGAAAAATGAGGATATGAATGGCAGTACTCATACAGTGATGTAATATTGTAAGATATTTTAAACTTTATGTAAATATATGACAGTGTCCAGTTTAATGAATCCTTCAGTTTAATTCTCCCCCCTCAAATAAATATCTCCTAATGTGTGGCTGACTATATGTGTTATCTAACTTAGTCATTTCTCATTTAAAACACAGTTTCTCTTTTCTTCCTACTCCTATGAGTGAGCAAATTGAGTGAGTTTAAGTATGCTGCCATCAGAGGTTACCTGGTCTTATGCATTTTTAGTCCTCCCTTGTCACCACTGAGATGAGCCTCTCTAGCCTTTTCAGCCTCTGTCCTTGTGATGATAAACTATTGTCTATGTGATTATTGCCTTATACTCTCTGCACCTTCCTGGTTATGATTCTAGTTCCTTCATGTATACCTACTGGGGGAAATGGGAAACTTAATATACTTTCTCTGCCAGATTTGAGTTCCCTGCTGTCTGTGAGGTTGCCTTGAGTCCTACTAGCTAGGCACCTCACTTCTCCTTCGCTGCCATGACATCTCAGACAGCTGGATGGGAGCTTCTGAGTCTTGCATTTCCTCCAGGACACACCTTTGGAAGAAAGACCAGTCTCTTATGTTCTAGGACTCTCCTAAACCTCTCTAGAATTTCTGTCACCCATTACCCTCTACCACACCCCTATTACTCAGCAGAGAGGGAGAGCCTTGGACTCGTCTCAGGAACCCAGGAAGCATTCTGTGATATCTTTTTAAATCATTTTACTGCCCAATGGAGACCAGTTCTTTGGGTTATAAGAAGGTTTAACCATAAATTTGACCATGACTGAAACCATGAAATCACCCCAGATGCAGATAAGCAAGTGAAAATGGTTACAATAAAAAAAAATAATTGTTAGTTTTGAACAACCAGGAATGCTTTAAGACATCATGTGTTAAATAGCCAGTTTTCTATATTTATGATTTTTATGAAAGCAACTTCTACCTTTCACTTGAGTTGATACTATATTCCATTCCAGTTAACAGGTCATCCACTAGTTAAACTAGAAATCACAATGTTAATTTCACAATAACACTTCTTCCTTCCATTATTCCTTTAGAAACTATTTTACCTGAAATTTATTACTTAAAAATATTTTGTCCTTTCGCTTCATTTTTTAATTACTCATCACCATTGACCTGATGCATTACACTAATTTTATAACTAGTATTTCTACTTACATATTTCTCAACATTCTATCCATCTCACATATTGCTCCCTAGCTAACGAAAACTGAGTAAAACAATATACTGATAATTATTTATAAACTTTAAGTAGATCTTTATTTTCTAGACAATAAAGCTCATACCTGTAGAATGGCATTCATGGCCTTCTATAAGGAGCTGTACTCCATCCACAGGACAACACTTATAATAAAAGTCTGATTAAAATCTCGGTATATCCTTGGCCTGCTCTTCATGTATGTCTTTTCTCAATCTGTTTCCTCTTTGTAGAATATCCTTTCCCTCACCATGTCCCACTTTTTAATACCCTTCAAGTCCCAATTCAGAGCCAACTATTCATCCACCTTTCTACCCTACCCCTCCTTCCTTGCTCCACAAAATATAAAAACTGTTTCACTGGAGTTACTGAATAGCTTTGTTTATAATTCTTATAATAGCTACCACATTCTACTTTGTATTATAGCTCTTTGTGTTTATGAACATCTTCTCTGCCAAGTCATTAGCTTAATGATGTGTTAGTTACTACTCTTTGTTTCCAAGTGACGGTAGCCAGCTCCAGCAACTTTAAGCAAAAAGGAGACTTTATGATGAGGATACCAGGATGTCTCATGGAAACCTTGTAGAGGAAGTATGTGCACAAGTCAAGAGTGGAGATTTGGAGGCTTTTCTACCTCATTCTGAATCTCAGCTTTTACCACTTAGCAAATATGTAACATTATGCATGATTATATTAAGCATTCTGTCACTCAGTTTCTTATTTAAAACGAGGATCATGATAATGGTACCTCTTCCTGGGATTATTTTATGGTTTAATGCATTTTGCACAGTTATCATTCAATGTTATTTCAAAAACATAGGTAGGGAGGAAATGAAGCTGGACCTCAGGAAGGACTGAAAAGCTGTCTGGAATTCAGGTAGCATTGCTCTGATTCAACTATTCTTCATTTTCCCTTTTACTACAGCCTGAATTTCTTTGTTCCCCATTGCTCATGGAAAATAATTGCTTGTTCGTTGCTATATGCTATCGATCTTACCTCTTAGAAAGACAGATTCTGTCTTTTCCTCTGCTCCAAATTCTGGGAGAGGACACTGTGATTAACCCAATATAGGTCCAATTAACTAAGCCAGGATTAATAAAGAGTCACTGAGCAAACAAACAAACGGATTCCAGGAATGAGAAAGCACTTGTGAGACAAAAAGCTTTAGGAAGTAAACAAAATTAATCATTATCTACTAAAATGTTCATTTATTTTGGTCTCATTATGTAGATCTGTGTCTCCAATTGAAATGTATCAAGTTCCGTTATTATCCTGTATAGACATACTTGCACTCAGGTTTTGATATTACATGCATTATTGTTCTATGCATACCATTTGTTCCATTATTCTTTGAAAAATATTTGAAGAGTAACTTGTTTCATTATAGGTACTATGCCATATGCTGAGGAGATATGAGTGATAGGGTGAAGTTCCTGACCTCATGAAGCTAATATATTGCTTGCTGTTTTGACTTTTATTAAAAAAAATGTGGTCTTCCTATTCTCACAAGACCCCCACAAACACACAATTTGTGAGTATTAATAACACTGTTAATTCTTTGTCAGCACCATTGTGGTTTTAATTTTTTTCTTTTAACATTATTTTGCTTATTAGCATTTAGTTGTATTTTCACAATATTAAGTAGGCTTCCCACTAACATCCATTTTGGAACTGGAAATTGCTTACCTTGTAAAGAAAAATTACAAAACCATGAAAGACTAAGTTCTAGCTCTATCTCTACATCTGAAAACCTCTGTGACTTTTGGTAACCCCCTAAAATCTCTGGGGCTCAGTTTCCTTTAAGCCAAACATCTATCAATCAATCATAAAAAAGATTTTAACTAAATTATCCAGCTGTAAAAACCTGTGATTTACAGATTTTTATGAAAAATACAAGGTGACTTCCACCTTTATACATGCAGTCTTTGTTTCACATGATGTTATTTATCAATCTATCCCCTTCCTCCTACTCATCCTCATTGCAGTTCTCTCTATACATCTCTCTTTCTGCACATACTGAAGTGTATTGTGAGAGGAGGGTAAAACATGATCTCAGAGAAGCAAGTGTTAGGGAGCTAGAAAGATGATCAACTCTTTCCATGACTCAGCAGATGAACTCAATTACTATGTTTCTGAGAAAATCGATCATTTATTATCCTCAAGCTTCGGGACTTCATTGTTCCTTTAACATATCTCTATGCCTCTGTCCTCTCCTTTCATTCTGTCTTAAAGGACAGTTTTCTTGACTAATTTTCTGACTTAACTCCATGTTTCTGCCTTAATCTCAAACTTATCCTCACATTTCTTAGGTTTCTTCTCTGTTAATTTTCTTCTTTATGGGTGGCATCACTCTTTATTTCCTTGCAATTAGCTTTGTACTTAATGGCTTCCAACTTGCATATCTCACATACCCCCCCCATATCTTTTCATTCATAAAATCCTCACTAATTCCAACCCAAGTCTCTTCTTCATTTTATCACACATATCCTCTGCCTCTTATCTTTGTCACATACTTATTAAAGCCAGGATTTATTGGCTATTATATGCCAAGCTATGTGCTAATTGTGTCATCAATGAGCCCATGAATCCATTCTATTATATTTACTATACAGTTGGAAAACAGAAAAGTAAAATAAAAATGTCAAGATAACAAGTGGCAGAGTAGGTTCAAACAGAATCTGCCTCTTAAAACCATCCTTTAAGCACTAGGCTATACGCTCTTTATCTGTTTTTAAATCTAGTCTAGTGGCATATCTTTCTTGCCCTATCTTTGCTGAAATGACCCATTTCAAAATTTGTTATTGTTTAAGTCCAATTTATTTTCTAGGCTCTCATTTTCCTTAACTATCTGCAGCATTCAGCATTGTGATGTAAGAATTTACAGAAACTTTTGCCCTGACTTATGACATTGAACTTCCTCCTAAACTTGTCTCTTTTACGAACTCACCTTCTTTCTCTTACCTCCAAAAAGTAGTGTTCACCAAAAACCAGAACTTGAATCTCTGCTATTTTTACTCTAGACACATTTCTTTGGAGAACTCAGAAATAGAATAAATCAAGATAAAACTACTTTTTTTCTTATTTTTAATTAAGAGATAACTGACTGCCTAAAGCAAAAAAAAAAGTAGCAATACATTATGGGTTTATATATGTAAAAGACAGAGAAACAATAGCATGAAGGATGGGTGGAATGAATTGAGAATATACTATCATAAGGTCCTTTTCTACATGTGGCATAAATATTTGAAAGTAAACTATTATTAAAGATGTCTATTTTAAACTATAGGTTAACTACTAAACCATTTTTAAAAGTGTAGAAATTATGTCAATAGAAAGGTAAAATGGAATCATAAAAAAATACTCCATTAACAAATTAGAAGGTTGAAAAAGAGGAAAAGCAAAACAAAGAACAGATAGAACAAATAGAAAATGGCTAATAAGATGGCGGATTTTAATCCAACTGTATCATTGGGTAAGTTAGTTCTAGTTGGCTATGCTGATATATCAGTACACCCCAAAATGAATACTGGCTCCAACACATGGATGTTTGCTCCTTACTTATTAGACAGCCTATTCCTGACAGTGGGCATCTTTCCTCCAGATAGTCACCAAAAGACCCAGGCTCCTTCCATTTTGTGGCTCACCATTTGTAAGATCTCATTGTCATCTGCATTTGGCTATTAAAAAGGAAGAAGACATAATTTTTGAAGTCTTGCTCTAGAGATGGCCTGTGTCACTTTGCTCACATGCCATTTGCTAACCTACAGTCACATAACCTCATCTAACCACAAGGCAGCTTGGTAACATCATCTAGCAGTTCTGGAAGAGGAGGACATATTTTTGTTGAAGAGGTAGCACTATCTGACATGGATGAACAGTTAAATCAAAAGGTTAGAAATTTTCCAACTTTATTATTCTTACAAAATATCTTCCAGTTTGGAATGGTGAATATACTTAAGGCTTTACAAGAAAAAAAAAAATCTGATTTTGAGATAGAGCACAGAAATCTTTATTTTAAACTAGAACCTCAAATGGTTCTGATACTCTGATGGTCTCATTCTGAGAAACACTGGACAAGGCAGAAAGGAGCCACTGTGGTGACTGGAGCAAGATATATTGACACCTGAGATGTTTCCTGGAACAATTATAATGTGTTGCCACTCAAATATGTTCCAGAGTTTAGCATCTTCAACATAATCTGGGAGTTGTTAGAAATGTGAAAGCTCAGACCCCACCTCAGGCATTAAAATCTTATTAAAGTTTGAGGACAACTGGTCTAAATATTTTGTGCTAATAGATTAGAGAGAATGGGTGGCTAATGAAGAAGTGTAGGGGCAATATCCACTCAAGCACAGGCACAAGATGATTCTGAAAGGACTCATCTGCAGAATTTGAATTGAATCCAAGAAATGACAAAATAGAGCCTGAAGTTGGCCAGAATACTTTTGGGGTTATTGTAATGACAGAATATGGGAATGATTGTGAAAGCAGAGTTATAAATAAGGTTCATTTGTCCTAATTTTTAGAAGTCTAGAAACACAAGTGAATCCTACCAAATATAGTTCGTATCTTGCTTTCTAATCTTCCATGTTCTTATAATCATTTAGCATATCATTGAATATTCTTTTAAAATATTTATTTCATAATAGTTTATCTTACATAATTTTTAGACAGTTTCTCTTTTGTTGGACACTTATGGGCTTTTCCACTATTGTAAATAATGCTATTAAGAGAATCTGCCCTTGAACATTAATCTACATAAACATTTCTGGCTATTTTCTCAGATTAGCTTCCTAGAAATACTATTACTGGAACAACATTTACTTTCTCAGGCCTCCTGATAATGTTGCTAAGTTGTGCAGAAACTTTTCAGAAAATTTAAGAAAGTCTCATAAGAAAATAAAGTCTTTTGATTTGCCAGTGCTCTCTTCCTAATTCACACCCTGCCCGCTGGAGTTGTTATATGGATCAAATGAAATAATGCGTGTTAAGTATTTAGTAATGTGGCTGGCATGTAGTCAATCTTATTAAATGTTAATTATTAATATTGGGCAATAGTCCACAGTTGTTAGACTTGGGTTTGCATTCTTCCTCTGTGTCATCACTATATGAAGTAGGAAATATCACTTGCCTTCTCTGAGCCTCAGTTTCCTCATCAGTAAAATAGGCATCAATACTACTCACTTCATATTGATTTTGTGAGGTTTTATATGTAAAGCATATGGTGCAATTTATTGAATGCTTATCTGTGACCAGATAAGCGTTCAATAAATGTTCACTAACATTATTTCTTTTCTCAATCTTACTGAAATTGAGAATTTTCTTGTTTTCTTGTTACCTGTTTTTCTACCTTCTCACCACCCATTTTATGTACAAACTCCCATCTTTATCTCAAATTGAAGTATACTAAATACATGTAAGAATATAATCTATCTCACTGAATGTGGTAAAGCAAGGAGAATTGAAGCATGTAGAAAACTTTATGTAAGATGAGAGGTGTTGTATGAAAAGATTAGTAACCTCCATTAGCTTCGTCTTCTCTCAACAGCAATGCATATACTTGTCATTATTTCCATTATTTACATTGGTATATACTTCAGTTAATTAAAACACTGGGTTTTCTTTATGTATGTTAACTATTCATTGTCTGTGGCTTATATTGCATATTATGTTCACAATACACATGAATAGAAAATATTTTTTTTTTCTCAAGTCATACCATAACTCTCTATATAGTAACTGTTAGAGTGCTGTTTGGGAAGCATCTCAGGGTAAGATCTGGGCTTACCGAAGAGTGCTGTGACCCATTAGTGATGCCTGGCCTGGCCACTAGAATAGAAGCAGTACTGAATGTATAGATAACTGCAGGCCTTTGTTAGAGGGAATATTGGCTATGAGGAACAGTTGAGGAAAAAAATATTAGAAAAATAAGCATATTTTAAATATTTTATGATCCATAAATATTTGCCTTTTCCCTCTGAGTAACCAAAATCCAAAAATGAATATTGTCCACTATCAAAATATTTCATTAAAGTTAAATTTAACATTAATACAGATTTTTAAAGAAAAATTTGATTTTAGAGTATATAAAGAAACTAGCTATTTCAAAAGATAACACTACTAGAATTTTATATGTTCCTTAAAACTTTAGTATCCTCAATATCTAAAATTTTAGATTAAATATTTTGAAATCATGAATATATAGAAGCTTATATGTTTTGCAAAATGATTTATTTGAATCCTCTTATTGTATTACGGGGGGAGGGATAATAAGTTCTTATAGCACTTTTTTAAGAAAAAATCAAAATGGTACTTTTCTTTTAGTTAGCATATCAATCTGGTCTGGGCACCTATGAATCATATGAATCAATACCCTTCAGAACTTGCCTAAAATTGTAATACAGAGTGATACATTCATGATCTGTCTACAGCCAACTTTCCATTTTCCATAAAAACTGGCCATTAATAGTTTATCCATTTTTCTCAGCCCTCAAGCATATATCTGGAGACTTCAAGCAGATAGACTATGCATAAGCAAACTCAGCAGGCTTATTATATCCTGGGTTATGGAGAAATTTAGTTCCCTGAGGTCTAAAGAAAATTGTTTCTCATTTGATAATAGTAAGATACTTCTCAGCGACATACAAAATATATTGTAATTTTAATTTTTAATGCTTCACTTCATGAGCTACAGGAGACTTTGTATGTATTCCAAGTCCTTGGCACATAGCACATTTAATAAACATGCTCACGTTAAAGGAAGAATAAAAAATATATACTGAAATCACTGAACAACAGCTTGTGTTATACACCGTGAGCAAAAGTTGCCTTATTTTAGGGGAAAAATATTTCTTTGAATTATATAAAGCTATTTATTTATGTTTGCCATTTTGGGGGGCTGGAACACAGTGGGGTTTGTAAATGCTCAGCTTTAACTTGGTGGATTTTGGTGCTACATTGCCACCTTGTGGTCATTCATCTAAAAACGTACTTTCCTTCCAAACAAAAACCAAATGCTTTGTTTTTGCATTAAATGGTGCAAAACTCCATTTGTGTTTATGTGATCGACCTCTCTCTCACACACACACACACACACACACACATGTGTCAGAAACTTGCAAGTCTTGAAATTAAGGCTTTATGTTTGGAGAGGTAGGAAAGGGAGTACCATTCTAAGAATAATCTTTTAATGCCGATTAATTAAAAAATTAATCTATGAAAAATCAGCTAAGTGGCCCATCAATTATTTTAAAATATAGGATGTTATTGTACATGTAGTGGCATTTATTATAATATTATTCTAATAATAAAGTACAAATATGTCTCCTTTACTTGCCATAAAAAATTAACGAAGAGAAGAAATAATGTCCTTTTTCCTCACTCTGCTAAGAACTTGTTTACATCATATTACGTATCATTTCTAATAAGATAAAGAAGTAGATGTAGAGAAAACATACATAGTAAAATCAAGTTTCTTAGATGACTATGACTAGAAATTTCCAATGCAACTTGTTTAGAACTAAAAGCATATTACTTAGTACATTATCCATTGAGAAGATCATTCTGGGAAATAGAATTGCACATTTAATAGAGGACAGAATTTAGAGAATATTGCACAATAAGATATTTTTTAAGGACTGGGAGTTTTTGAAGAGAGGCTTTAAAAGGAACTAATATCTTAATAGTCTCTTTCGTAGGTAATGTATACTTTAATAAACTCTCTTTAAATTTACTTCTTTAAACTTTAAAATCACATATTGCTCTTAGAATTGATTCATTTAATTTAGGAAGAGCTGACTGAAAGAGAATTCATATCAGAGCTAGTCTAATATCAGGAAAAAGAAAAAAAAAAAGAAAGACCATTTTCCAGGTAAACTTTTACCCAGATCATGTCTACCTTTATTAGATTATGTATGCAAAAAAGCCTTGCAGTCTTGGACCTTGGAAATATCAATTAGGTATAAAATAATGATGTTAAGAAATTCAGAGTCTTGCTTAATATGTGCTCAGTCACATTGATTTACTATCATTCTACTATAGGCTAAAGTTTGCAGGAAGCTTTCTTTTTCTACTTATGTAAGTAGTAATTAATATTCATTGTGGGGTACTGAAAAACAAAGATAAACAATTAAAATAAATTACCTGTATTCATAATACCCAGTGATCACCACTGTTAACACTTTGCATAGCATCCAAATCTTAATTTTAGAATATAGGATCATGATTTTGTCTTCTATTATAACATCCTCTAACCTATTTTCCCCTTAATTATGCATTTACATAGCATTTATCATTCTATTTTATAGCTATATCATAATTAATTTAAATTATTCCTCATTATAGACCTTTAGATTGTTGTCACATTTTTATTTTTATAAAATGGCTGATGAATCTATAGAGAGATGCCTGTATGTGCAGTGTGCTTCATGTGCCACACACATACATTCACCCATATATATTTGTTATTTTTTACCTATTTACTTAGGATTCATAAAATATTCCTAGGAAGGACTTTTTTGATAGGAACTTGCTGCAATGATGGATTTTGGCAATTAAGACTAATTGCTAATTAATTGCTCAGCAGAAAAAATGTTGCAGCTAATTTCCTACCAATTTAAGTGTTTCTGTTTACTTTCAATGCCAACAATATTGCTTTTTGAGTCACCATATTTATTGAAGTCTAATGCACATACAAAAAAATTGGCCAAATTATAAGCTCAGACTTGTGAGAATTTTCACATACTGATACTATCTGTATAACCAACCCAGGTCAAGAAATGGAATGTTGTCAGCACCCTGAAAGCTTTCCTCTTGCTCATTTTTATTTACATTTCAAAAGTTAACCATTATTCTAACTTCGAACATCGTTGTTATCTTACAAGTTACCTAAATGGAATCATAATGTATGTCCTCTTTTTGTGCCTGACTTCTTATAGATTTGCCCATATTGTTAAAGTTGTAGTTTTTTTTCACATTCTATTGTATATGTATTTTATTGCTAACAATCTTTGTCAGTCTGAAAGTACAAAATACCATAATATTTTAGTTTTACTCTCACAGTCTTTGATTTAATGTGGGATAAAAGTATTTTTCCACTTTCACTGTTACTTGTTTTTTTTTTATTTTGAAATTGGTTATTTATTGTTTCTCTTTTGTGACTCTGGTTACTCTTATTGTAAATTAATGTTCACATTATCCACCCGATAAGTCATATTGATATTTAGTTATGAAGAGGGACTTTTGTGTTTTTTACTGTCTCCCAAAAGGCCAATTAAGACTGTGCTTTTGACAAGGAAACAAGTGTCGTTTCTGTAGTTCTATAGTGGTTGCAGAGTCTTAATCCTCAGTACTGGGAAAAGGAACATGATATGTGTATTCCAGATGCCAAGAGTGAATCAGCCCTCATGGTGAGCTGAAGGCATGTCTCACTCATCATGCTTGTACTGCTAATAATATATATATATATATATATATATATATATATATATATATATATATATATATATATATGAGAGAGAGAGAGAGAAGCAAAATATATACTATACACACACACACACACTGCAAAAAAAATGGTTTTCTTGAAAAGTTGACCAGTCATGATTAATTGTTTGCTGCCCCAGGCAAGGTGCAGAGCTTCTCTAAAATTAAAACTGACTCAGACCCAGAGATTGATAAAGGATGAGTTGGATGAGAACCTCTACCTAAGGGGTTTCCACACCTAGTTACACAAAAGAATCACCAGGGGAGATTTAAAGAAATACCAGTGTCTCATCCCATTCCCAGACAGATTGTGATTTCATTGGTTTGGTGAGAAACTTGAGTGTTAGTTTTAAAAGGTTCCAAAGTGATTATAATGGGTAGTCAGTATTGAAACCACCAAAACTGTCTTCATGAAGGATAAATTCTACAGAATTGATAGACTTTGCCTATAAGTAAAGAATTCCTTTGCCTATTAGATGTCATGGCAAAGTCCCAGAGATGGGTCAGCATCCTAACATTTGTCTTTTTCAACTATTGGACAATACCACAAATTTCACTCCTAGAACATAATTCCTTATATTTGCTATTTTGATTCACAGCAAATGTAGGTACATTGTTCTAAATGGACCAGTTCTTTAGCTGGTCAGGTATTAACACCTAAATATGATTGAGCTTATCAGGTCATTATTTGAGAGGTTGTGATAATGAAAAAAGAGCTTTTGAGACCTTCCCATATTGAGGAGTATAATCAGGAGAAATGGAGGTTCATAAGCAAACAGGTTATATTTGTAAACTTGCTTCAGGTCCCAAAGACACGTAGGGCTTTTGGACTATGGTTCTGCCCTTGTGAGCCTTGATAAACATCCTCTCAAGTCTCACATGGGAAAATCCATATCTCAACTTGAGCAACAAAATATATAAAATAAGATTAGATTATAACCCAAAGTGAAAAATAAATACCTATGAATCTCTACTGATATAAACAATTGTTTAAATAAATAAATGTGAAAGAATAGATGAATCTCCTGTAGGGGAGAATTCCAAATAAATTATTTTTTACTCCTTCAGTGTAAGATGCAGATCATGACCTTATTCCAAAGAGTACTGTATAGAAAATGGGAGGCAGAGGGGTTTTATCGTGCAGAAACCTGGCAAACTCTCCTTCATTAGTCATAAACCATTTTGATAGTATGTATCAACATGGGGAGAAGGGAGATTTCCCTTCTCCAACAAGCAATTCAGATACCAGCTGGTTGGTGTCCTATTATTTCTCAGTTCTGACACTACCTGGAAATGGCATCAGATCTCACAGGTTAAGGGTTTCGCCCTACAAGACTGCATTCCCAGCCTTCAGATGCCCATTGCAAGCCCGTTATTACCTGTGCTTCTAACCCAGCAAATACCGATTAGAGGTTTTCATGACCCCCTCCTTTGATGTCAGATGATATTCACAATCCAGGTTATTCCTTGTACTTTTTGATCAACTGGCTATAAATCAAACGTTTCCACAGCCTGCTCCTTTGGTTCAATTAATTTGCTATAGTGGCTTACAGAACTCAGAGAAACATTTTACTTATTAGATTTTCAGTTTATTATAAAAGGCTATAGAACAGCCAGATGGAAGAAATGCAAAGTGTGGGGAAAAGGGTTGAGCTTCCATGCTCTCTCTGAGCACATTACTCTCCCAGCACCTGCACATGTTCACCAACCCAGAAGCTCTCCAAACCCTGTTCTTTTGTTTTTTATGGAGACTTCTTTACATTAAAAAATGGACTAAATCATTGGCTATTGGCAATTAATTCAACCTCTAGCTTCTCTCTCCTTCCTAGAGGTCAGGGATGGGACCGAAAGTTCCAATGTTCTAATCACATGGTGGCTTCACTGACAACAACTCACTTTCATTTTTAGGTGAGATAAAAATGATACCTTATTAACATAACAAAAGACTCCTGGACAGCTCTCATCTCTTAGGATATTCCAAATGTTTTAAGAGCTCTGAGCCAGAAACCTTAAAAGAGCAAATATGAGAATATGCTATTGTCATCAGAATGACCAAATATTTATTTGTTGTAACTCATAATATCGCAGAGCCCTTGATATAATGTATTGAGAATAGCACTTCACCTTGCAATCTTCCTCACAAAACTCCAGAACTCCAGTCTAACTATGAGAAGGAAAAAAAGTAGAAAAACTCATATTGAAGGACACTGTACAAAATATATATGACAAGTACTACTCAAAACTGTCAAGGTCAACAAATTCTGAGAAGGTGTCACAGCCCCAAGAAGCCTAAGACAAGAGTATTAAACATAATGTGGTATCCTAAATGAGTTCTTGGAACAGAAAAAGGACATTATTTTAAAAGCTAAGGAAATCTTAATAATGTATTGAATTTAGTTAACAATAACATAATATTTGTTCATTTGTTGTGACAACTATATCATAACAATGTAAGATGTTAACAAACCGGGTGCAAAGTACATAGGAATGCTCCGTACTATCTTAACAAATTTTCTGGAAATCTAAAACTATTCTAAAATAAAGTTGATTTAAAAAGAAAATAAAAGAGTGATCCCCAGAGCAGCAGTGATAACAGCATTTGAGATCTTGTTAAAAATTCAAAATTCTTGGGTCCCAGCCAAGACCTTCTGAATCACATTCTCTGGGGATGTAGCATTCTGGGAATGGGGATTCTGACTCTGTGATTGAGAACTGCTGATCTTGCAAGTTAGCTGAGAGATCTACTTTCAGGGACTTCTCATTTTGTATGAGGTCATGCTACTTTTTCTTCAATGCTCGAGAGTGAAGAATCAGGCCTCCTGGTAACTTCTGATTACCCAATTATCATCTTTTACAGAGGAATGATATGCCTGCCTTTCTTCTCCTTTTATTCAAATCTGATCTCCAGGGCCCATTTCAGACCCCATTGTGCACATGACTTCCACAATATCTGTAGCAAACACAGATCCTCTCCACCTCTGATATTCCAAACATATAACATGTACCCACTTGAATGTTTCCAGAAGCCACAAATCACAATAGAGTGTAACAGAGGTAACCTTTGGCAAAAGATGTGTTCCTTCTGTCCTTAAGTTTCTTCATCCCTGGTTTGGGGATTATGGAAGAGTCTCTACCTCATGGATTATTGTGAGGATTATGAGTTAATACTCATAAGGTGTTAAGAGCAATAACTAGCACTTAGAACATTTTGTGAGCTGGTGCTATTGTTAGTGGTGGGTATTTTGCCTCTTATTTACTTCTTCCAAAGCAGTAGGGTTTTGTGTGTAAAATAATGGCTTAATAAATGAGTGAATTGAGCTCACAAAAATCCTATCTCAGACACAATTACCCTACCGCTACCACCACTAGTCTTCTAAAGCACCTTGATTCTGAGTTGTCATGTTAGAAATATTTCATATTGTTTCTATAATGCTTTTAGGATAAAGCTTGAGATTTGGATAGAGAATACAATCTAAGTGTGTATTAATCTTATTTCAAGCTTCACTTTGTTTAGTCATTCTGTTATCAATGAAAATACCATCTTAATGTTAATATAAGATTATTCTAGTTTCTGTGATCCTTAGCAGAGTTTGTTAGCCTAAAAAAAGAGATTAGGCTGAAAAGAAATCATCTCCCCAAGAACTGTTCTAGCAACAGGTAAGTAAGTGAATGTTTGGTAATGGGTTCAGATTTGCTTATATGCTCTGCAACAGGTTAAGTAGAAATGCAACAATTTACACGCCATAATTGTACAAGGCCTGGGTGTTTTGGTTTGTTTTTCAGATGGGAATTAACGTGGTGGACTCTGCAGTATCAGGATTGGGTGGCTGCCCTTATGCAAAAGGTGCTTCTGGAAATGTAGCCACTGAGGATTTGATATATATGCTTAATGGCCTGGGGCTCAATACAGTAAGTTAGTTTTACATATTTTAATATTCATGCATTCTTTGCAGATACAAATTGGAATGCATTTCAGATTAGAGAAGCAATTTTCAGGTCAAAGTTTTACTACACTTTTGCTGTTTACTAAAATGCACGGTGGGAAAATATAATAAAATTCTTTGGGTAGCTTTATAAAGTAACTTCTAGTTATAGTTCGATCACCAATAATGCTGCCATTTCACATTTTTATAATGCTCCATGACCTCTAAGTACTTTTTTTTTATGTCTTATCTGATTTGATTTTACACACTTTGTGAATTGGAGCCTGTGTCTTTCTCATTATAATTATTGTTTTCACAGTTTGGGGTTTTTTTAATGGATGTTTTTCTTGGAGGAAATGAAGATTTTGATTGATTTTTCTCACAGAGGTAACTAAGGCTTCTGGAAAAAAGCCCAAAGCACTTTTTAAATGATCGGTGGAAGAGCAGAGCTAAGTAATACTTAGTATGTGAGACACTGGACAACAAGAATAGTCTCTTTACAAGTGGTACCTGAAAAGTCACTTGCTCTGTAATAACATCCACCAAAATCAGCACCTTGTTTTGCCACATGCTTATTAATATGGCTTATTGGTCTAAAAGGCAAGATTTTCTGTGGTTTATTAGAGGGAAAATTATGAGGCAAGAAAATGGTTCACAGATGATTAGAAGATCAAAATATTTTCTGAGATGTAAAAGCATCATCTGAATTACAAAATGGAATTTCCTCATCCCCCCCTCCATTTCTCCTCTTTCCTCACTCTACTTACATTGATGCTCCTGCAACCCCAAACTTGCCTGTGCAGTCTTCATTTATGCACTATTCTGTTTCTCACCTCTACCCCTCACTCATGCTTTTGCCACTACTTTGAATGGCATTACTCCTCATACTTTATTTGACTGGGAGAGTCAGGCACCACCATCCTCAAAAACTCTTCTTCTAGCATCTCCTTGCCTATGCCCCAGGCCTCCATTATTGGGTTCCTCTCCTTAGTGTTTCCATGCTACCATTCTGACTCTACCTATAAACCAAAGGTGGTCTAATAATGATCTTAATTCTGTGTCTAGTACCTCCTGCAGCCAGAGAGCAATTATTAGAGCTTATTCACACTCCCTGCCTGTTACATACAGATGCTTAATGACATTCATTGATATCATGTGTACTTAACACTGAAAGCTATTGCTTATAAATACCAAAAGCTTTTGACTGTCTTCTCTGGCTGAAAATATTATTTCACTTACAAAATAGCTTTGTCATTTCTGTTAGAAATGCGTAGTCATGAGAAAAACTGAAGATACATAGATCTTTCCTTGGAGATTTAAATGACTGAATTAAACTCAGCTGATGCTTAATATGTGACAGGTTATGTTCTATAAGTTGGGGGTCCAAATGCAAATACACCATGCCTCCATTCCTAAGAATTTTGTAATTCAGAGAAGATTGTTACTTTGAGTAGCCACTACAATTCAACCAATTGCCATGTTAACAAGCTGATTCTCTGTAGAATCTAGTGTCACTATGTCTCCCATGCCTAATCAATAACCAAGAGTCACTAATTTGGCTTCTAAAATGTTTCATTTTTTTTCCCTTTTTTACTATATTTGCTATAATTACATCAGAACAAGTCCTCATCTCTTTCCTGGGTATTCATCTTCCACACTGTTCTGCTGGCTTCAGATTGGCTTTTAAATTCCTATCCGCTTTGATACCATCAGAGGATTTCATCTAAAATACAAATATGAATATGTCTTGCTTCTGCTTGAGCACTCATCAATGGATTCTCATTTCCTGAAAAGCAAGGCTGTGTTCTATCACCTAATAAGGCCTGCTTATATGTTTTTGGTTATCTCTGCCCATCATTTTCCATTTTTAGATGTCTTGTATTACTCTTTCTCTGCCTACAGTACCCCATTCATTCTCCTTTTTCTCAATAACTTGTACTCTCCCTGTCAGGCTTAGGTCAGGGTGTACTTTTCCTGGCACCTTTCCTTACCCCACTCCTCTCCATTCCCTTTTACTCAGTGAGTTGACTGCCCCACATCGTGGCCTCATAATCATCTCTATCAGTGACTTGAAGTATAATAGTACAGGATTTTCTGTTTAAGGGGTCCATATTGCCTGCTTGATCATAAGTACCCTAAAAACAGAAACCATATTTTACATGAGGTCCTTAAAACCCCTAGAACATATTATAGTATGAGACATATTTAAGCACCTGACAAATGACTTAAGAATAAATGCAGCATTATTTTACAATGATATCTGTTAATAAAATAGTAGAGAAAGGCAAAAATAAAGTTATTCTTTGATATGATATTCCATTGCATAATTGTTATAAATCAAATTCTTGAAGGGTGAAGTATATTGGTGACTAAAATCTTCCTATGACCTCTTGCTAGATATAATACACAAATAAAAGATGTGTACCTAAGTATTTACAAAACTTAAATATTATTTAAGGATATTAAACTAAAACATGCTAAACAGCTAGTCCACCTAAAACCATTGCCATGACAAAACCAAATTACTTGAACCAAAGCAAGTGTTAGTACCCTAAAAACAACTTCATAATAAAAAGAAATGAAAGTTATTTGTGTCATTTTACAAAATATTTGTCTTGATCATTCTTAAATAAAGAGGTAAACTACAAAGAAAACAGTGTTCTAAAAGTTTCTAGAGAGAAGTAATTGGGTATATTAGAATGACAATCTCTTTACAATCATTTTTATAAAAAGCCCAATGAGTATCTTTACTTATTTTAAGAAAATGACAGACTTCCACAAATATTAAAAATGACTCCTTAATAGCAAGGAACTGAATCAGTTCAATTTTAAGTCTACTTTGTTTCTAGTCCATGTTGAGGGAGGACATGTGAATTATAAAATGCTATGTGAGTGCAGATTTCTGGGTGATCCACCTAAAACTCTGCCTCCCCAACAGTAAAGGTGCTGGGTGGAGACCTCGACAGTGACCTTGTGCTACAACAAGCCGTAGAGATGAGGAGCATACCTTGAACTTTGCCTTCATACCCAACTGCCTGTCATTCATGGATTTACCTAAGTGTTTATTGATCCTATTTATGCTTTCAGATAATACAACCTCTCAGGCAAACAAGTTCTAGATGTTTACTAAACACTACTTTTTTTTTTATTTGACCTACAACTACCTCCTTCATTATCATACCAATAATGATGTTTCTGAATATGGTTTAAAAAATTATACATTCAACTTTCCTAACTTTATCAAGTTAGTTTCTTTGTGTAATAGAGATACTTTTTTTCCCTTCCTAGAGTTTAGGTACCAATTTGAATAATTACACTGATTTATTCTGGCGTGGCTAGCTTGTGGTTTTATATAAGGCTCAAATTTAAGATAGGCTTTAATAAAGCAGAAAAATCTAAAATGTTGCCTACATGGTTCATTAAAATAAAAGTTGCCCCCAAATCAATAATAAGCAGAATTTTGTTTAGTAATTTTAAAGGGTTAAGTAACTACTAGTAAAATTAAAAGGGATCTGTTTTGTCTTCTTTCTCTCTAATCTCTTTTCTCCCTTGGTATCCCTCCTTTCTCTTACCAGGGTGTGAATCTTTATAAAGTGATGGAAGCTGGTAACTTTATTTGCAAAGCTGTGAATAAAACTACGAACTCTAAAGTAGCACAAGCTTCCTTCAATGCTTGACTTCAATGAATTTGTGACTTAAGTCTGAGAGGATCCATTTCAGCTACAGATATTTATCTGAAAATCATACTGTTAACTTGTTTGAAATGTGAAAAGGACAAGAGTGGAAAAAAAAGGATACTTTTACTATAACTGCATACATTTTGAAGTCAACAGAAAGTATACCAGTCATCAGGTAAATTGCAAGCTGAAACTAAATAATAAAATTTGTAAACATGCTTTTAAACATGGAGAAAAGTATATTCTTCTGCTCTCATAGAAATAATTTAATTTAGTAGACATGAAAATTGACTTCAGATTTCCCTAAGTATCAAATACTGTGTTAATACTTAATCAAGCTGGCTTAGCACAGTGTACATATTGTCAGTAGTTTATGAGCTCCTGCATAGTATGCGAAGTGTGTGGCCTCGATATTATGTGTTATGCCTCTGGATCTCAACTTCCCATTTGCCAAGTGAATTAAATTACAGACCAAGTGCCAAATCTCCATTTGACCCTACGTAATTTTTAGCAGTAGAACTTTTACATTTCAAGTATGGCTAACATCTGTTAACTATTTCAATGACTTTATCTTGTTCCAAAAGGCTGTGGTCAATGGCAAGATGCCATATCCTGGAAACATATTACGACCTCCCATGTTTGTTAACATGCTTCCAGTTTACCATACTTTTCCTTTCATCAGTTATAGTAAAAACCAGCAATGGTGTTACTCAACTATTGAGAAATTGAAGACACAACTTTCATCCAGTTTATTCTCATCAATTGCATTGATGAGAATAAACTGATATACGTACCATAATCCATGTTTGTAATTTTCAGATTACTTTCAAATTGCCTAAAGAAATGTCATTGTGATTCTAAAACTATTAATTTTTAATTCATGAAATAAACTGTTTTACATTGATTCAGGGTACTTTGATTAAATCACATCTCTTTTGTTGATTTTTATGGTTATTTTTAAAGTTGAAGTGGCTGAAATTTTATCTTTTGTACTAGAAAGCAACGCCAAAAATAGCACAAATTAATATACCACGTTGAAAAAAAAAACAAAAGGAAGACAGTTTGTCCCATTACTGCCCCAGTGTGCAGGGCCATGTCTTTGTGAAGGAGATGCATGGGGTAGATGTAATAGGCAGATCCATATGTTAAGAAAGACAGTTTTGTAACCTATGCAAATCATATGGGGACAGTGTTATTACATGAAGGTCTGAAACATCAGTTTTATCATTTATGTAGACTTCTCCAGTAATACTAGGTGATCTTTATCTTTTAATAAATTTGACTATAACTTGAAATATGAATGTGAACATTATGGGCTTTCTATTAAATATTCACCAAAACCAATAAGATGATAATTCAATAAAATAAGAGAAATACTGATTACCACTAATGTAACTTTGAAGATATAAGAATCACAAAAGAAATATTCTTGGTAATTGACAAAACCAAACTATATTCCATTGAAAGAGTCCAACATATTTAGATTGTGATGGCTGGAAAAGCAGGAGCTTGTCCTCCAGAGTACTGTGCAACTGGGCATTTGGGTTAGTGTTTGGGGGTAGGGGCAGTGCAGGGACACAAACAAAACTGCAGCCCTTATGGATCTGCCTATTACATCTACCCCATGCATCTCCTTCACGAAGACATGGCCCTGCACACTGGGGCAGTAATGGGACACTTGCCCTGATTATGCACAGCAGGATGTACACCTCCTCGCCTTCTTTGGATACTGAGTTTTCCTATCCCTTATAGCTCTGTGAAAATTTCAGTTTTGATATATTTAGAAAAGCATCTCTTGGTGCAAACTACTTATAGAAACAGCTAGGGGCAAAGCTTTGCAGGTTTGAAATAAAAACCAGAGAGAGAGAGAGCAAGCAGTAGAAACCCCAGGTGCAGCTTAGCACACACTTACAGAATGCACACATCAGTCTACCAACTGTTTCATTTCCGAGAATACTTTGATGCTTCCTAATCACACTCACCATGAGAAAGTTTGTGTTTTAGGTATTTGTTATCCTTTCTCCACCCAAACCACCAAAACCCCTCTGCTAGCTTAGAGAAAATTTATTTTCTGGCTTTAGGGGGAAAAAAATTATAGAATCATATAAAGCTACCATCAAGTCTATAGGCAGAATCCTCCTAAGCTATATTTCAACTAACCAGGAAACTTTGGAATCATTTTGTAGGGCCTACCCACACATAATCCCACATCAGGGTTAGACTTGGGGAAAGTCTTAGAAACAGCAAAGCAATTTTGGCCTTTATTGAAATATATGTCAAAACAATCTTTTATGACATCTCCCTTAAGTCAAGGAAAATATCATTCTAGAATATAGATTTTATCACATGTATGTGTTAACCTATTATAGACAAGGTCTTTAAGGCAAAGTCACGGAAAACTAGAAATTTTCTAATTTCTGATTCATGAAATTCACTGAACAAATAAATGGAAACTGGCTATGACTTTCTGAGAAAATTCAGAATGCCCTTTTATGTTATTTATTCTGATTACTGTAATATTTAATAAATACTGTTTTAACTGTATTTACATGGCTTTTTATTTCTATATTATGTGCATCCTGTATCTCCAAAATGATGAACTCCAGATATAAGACTTACAGGTTATTTAGCATTAAATAAATAAGCCAAAAATATCACCCCTATCACAATTGTAAAGAAAAGATAAAACTAAGGCCTTAGAACTTACCAGAAATCTGAATTGAAGTAACAGGTAAGTAAAGGATTGCTGGGAAAACCAATAGTCATTTGCAAAGTGCTTTGTGGACTAGAAGATGTAGATTTTGTGTTCATGTGAGGCAGACAGAAAAGTTAAAAGAATAGTTTTGGAGCTATAGAGATAGGGAAAGCAGGGACTGGGTGAGGGAGGGAGTGAGAAACTCTTCTGCCTTTGAGCAGCTCCAGTAGAAGGGCACGTTCTTCTATGGTAGTTAGGCTGCTATAAATTTCACATAATACAAAACTGTAACTCAATAGGCTTAAGCAACAATACAAATTATCTGAAATACTTCAGAAATATGACTTTCTACCATTATTTAACTCTGTGGTTCTATTATGCTGCAAGCAAAAAGTTCCTCCCCATTTTCCTGCTTTGCCCATCCCAAGGCATTGGATCACCTTCAGGTTCCTTCTCCTCAGAGTTGTAAGACTATAGTATCACTTCCAGGCCTCACACTCCACACAGAGCGCAACAGCTGCAGGTTTTTTCTCATGCATGTCTTTTTTTAATCAATGAAGAATGTTTCTTCACCACCATCCCAAACTTACTCCGTTTCATTGGGCAGAATATCATCACCCGTTCCTTAAACTCTGACTTACATAGGGACAGATCAACTAAGGTCACTGGTGAACCTGAACAGATGAATGAAATGTAGGGGGAAGATAACCTGATGGGAACACATTTTGCGGTGAGGCAGCAGAGAAACTGAAGGCAGATGAGTTAATCTAAGGAAGGAACTGTATCCAATTTCCTTGAAACAGGAAGAAAGGATTGAAACAGGAAATTTTAAATTTGACTGGTGTGGGTTTTAAGGAGAAAGTAGTTGATCCTGATAATTGACCTCTTTTTAATTTTATTTTTCCAGGATATTGGGAAGTGAAATTTTCAGGCATTAGAGTTGGAAGTGGAGTGAGGGCTTGAGAAAAATGATGAAGTTTGAAACCCACCTAGAGCAGCATTTCAAGTTAAGTTACTCTGTGAAAGATTTCCAGGGCTGTTAGGTGCTAAACCCAAGTCCACTTCTCAGTCCTCAGGCTGCCTTCACCACTCTATTCATTCTCACTAATCTGAAGATTGTTTGATTTCTGGGGCACTGCTCTATCATGTGTCCTACTGCTGCTTTAATGATTTTTTCATTTCCTCCTCCTTACCTTTGTGTTTAACTACAGACTCAAATAAAAATTACCTGCATCCCAACTAGTCCAAGGCCAGCAGGGTTATTACTTGGGACTTTTTGAGAAATGTAGACACTTGGGCTCCACCTCAGGTCAACTGCATTATAATCTGCATTTTTAACAAGATCTTGACAGAATTTGTACACTTGTTAAAGTCTGAGAAGCACTTGCCTCTTGGACACCTCTTCTTAGGTGTCTAATGGGCATCTGAAGCTTCATGTATTCAAAATACGTTCTATTCCTTCCCCTTTGTGCCCCTTGTTCTAGCCTCCTGTCTTTCTCTGCTCCTGGACCAGGCCAGACTCAGACATACCTTAGGTCCTTTACCTTAATTGTTCTCTCTGCCTGTAATGGTTCTTCCTGGTGTTTAGTCTGGTCATGACTGGCTCCTTCTTGTCATTCAGATCTCAGCATAACATTCACTTCCTAAGTGAGTCTTTCTGGACAACTCAGTCTAAGGTAAGGCCTCAATTACATTCTCTCACATCAACTTGTTTAATTTTTATTACAGAAATTTAACTATTTTTTTTTCCTGAGCAGAATGAGAAGAATTTTTCCATGAGAGCAAGATTTTGCTACCTTCTTCATTTTTCCTTTCTTAGTACCCAGAACAGAGTGCATAACACAATAGTTGTTCAGTAAATGTTAGTTTAGAAGGTCAAATAGAAATGATTAATTCAAACATATGGGTATTTAAGAAAGGAAACCATTCCACCTAACTTCTCCCTTTTTAATGCCTTTTAAAAAAATTTCCTGGGCCCTTACTAGTTCTTTAGGGTGTATTTTGTTTATAAAACCTTGGGAGCAATGCTTATAGAAAATCCTTAAACAGTGAAAGTTTGAGTTAAGGAATGGATATATATATATATATATATATATATATACACACTAAGAAATGTTAGAGAAACTAAAAATTGTCAGAGAAATAAATATAAGCAGAAATCAAACCATCATAACTCTTACCAAAGGTTGACAATATCCATAACAAAAAATGTTCTTAGATAGAAAAGAGGCATTAGCTACAATAAGAAGTGCTTATATTCTTCTCTGTCTCTGAATCTCTTAGACACACATGTGTGCACACACACAGCTGCACACATGTTTATTCACCATTCCAGTTAGGGTCAGTAAAGCTCAGTTTTCTCATCTAAACTTTCTGGAACATGTCTCTTTTCCTATCCAAGAAACCAGAACTATGATGCCTATTCAAAAGTCCACTGTAATATGTCATCAAGGAAAGCAAACCTGTTACATCAGCATAGCTTACCTGTGTGATTAAGAGGTATAAAAATTTCGTAATTATTTTCTATCAAGGCCTCATTAATTTCATATTCCCTAAGCAGTTCTCATTCTTATTTCAGAATCAGGCCTTAGGGTAGATACAACCCTCAATTCTCTATGACAAATTTACTCTGTTATCTCAATTCAGGCTGCACATTTGATCCATCAGGGGAGGATGGGAGAGGAGGTTTAAAAATACTGATGCTGGACTTCACCTACAGAGATTATGATTTAGTTGATCTGAAAAGGTATTTCAAGCATCATTTAAAAATAAAAAATGTCTACAAGGCAGTCTAATTTGTAGCCAGAGTGGAAAATCTCTACTCTGGTGTAGTGTTGTTTAAAGTGTGATCCTAAGACCAGCAGCATCAGCAAAATAGCCTGCTATTCTCAGGAGCCTTATTCATAAGAACCTGGATCATCTAAGAGTTGGCTTACAAAATCCATATCATTGATATGTGTATACTCCAGAGATGTATGTAAGTAATGGAATATCAATTCACTAGAACCCAATTAGATTTCATTAGAAATGCAAATATAATAGGCCCCAACCCAGATCTACAGAATCAGAAGCTCTGGGTTGCAGCCAGGCAACCTGTGTTTTTATAAGCCCTCCAGGTGATTCTTAGTCACCCTAAAATTTGAGAATACTGTTCTAGGATGCATTGACTTCCAAAACAGTGATTCGCCACCCTTGTAATTAACTGAGGAGAATCAATTTATTGCATGTTCTATATTCACACAGCAAATCATCATTTCAAACCAACATTCTCAATAATCCAAATGATCATATCATTTTACATTTCCAATGTGACAGGACTTACAAGAGTATGCAAAACAAAAGTCAGCATTCCCTGCCACATTTCTTTCCTGGGCTCTGTTTCCCAGCTCCATAAGATGGAAGAGCCATGTGAATGGGCTCATCATCAGGATTTCCTTAGAAGACTTGGATCTGAGATAAATTCTACTAGTTTTCTATATGATATCCTTCAAGGTTATTATGCGTGTAAAATTAAAATGAACACTAGGGAACACTCAAGATAGCCATAAAAATAAAAAATAATGCATTGATTGAAGGAAAGAGACATTGTCACCAAACTACACATTGCCCCAGTGGGAAAGGAGTTTTAATGGGCATACTCCATATCCTCCAGTCTTGCGTCTTTTTTGGCACCATATGAGCTATTACTCCATGGCTATATAACCTTGGTCAACTTACTCAATACCTTTAAACTTCACTTCAAACTTCACTTCCTCCACCTATAAAACTTGGATTATAATAGCTCTTATTTATACAGCTGTTGGAAGGATTTCATGAAATAATGCTTACAAGTGTTTGGCAAAGTGCCTAGCACTTAGTAAGTGGTCAATAAATGTTAACTATCATCATTTTTATTATCCTTTCTATGGTGCTGCCTTGGATTGAAGTTCTCCATTATGCATCATGTAACCCTCAAAGAGGCACTAGTAAAAGATCATCTTTATCCCACTGCATGTAAAGGGAGCATTGTCTTATTGATCCCAGAAGAGACAGCTTGCCATCAAACCCCAGAACCACATAATCTTAAACTGATGATAAAGTTCCATACTTTACTTACTACACTGTATCACTAGGCTCTGCAATCTGAACTAGGTCTTTTCTGCATTTCTTATCCCTGTAGTTACAAGTAGGAACTTACTATGAGACTTATACTGAGTAAGCCTGTTTGAAGATTATCACAGTAGGCTCAATCTCCATATTCTGCATCACTTAGAGTCAGAAATTTCACGAACATTAGGAATTTGTCCCATTCATTTGGCAGTTGAACCAGTTGGCAGATAGATATTGTTGCATGAGTTGCCAGTATTTGGTGGGTTATTGTGCTAATCCATCTTCTACTTTTTCCTTATTCTACAGAGTATCATTTACATGCCTCCCTTATGAAGTTGTGTACTTAGTTGAAGAGGGTTATTCTTTGTTTCCATAGAGTCATCTAGCCTCTGCTTTGAGTCGTGAGTCGTATCACCACACTTATCTGGCTTATAGAGAGGTTTATTATACCCTTATAAGAATTGAGAGAAAATACTTCAAAACTTCTGGTAACTGTTTTATCTGAACTGTTCTTTCTCCAGAGAATTCTTTAAAGATCATCAATAAAATAGACCAAAACATCACAGGTAGCCAGACCATTATCCTAAAAAGCTGTCTCCTGATCAGTTTTTCACAGTAGCATCTGTACGTGAGTGCCAATGTATTAGATTGTTGGACAGCTATTCTGGAGGTATTCTAAGAGGCTTGAGGTATTACAAGAAAACACTGCCTGCTTTTCCCAGGAGTTTCATCTTGATGAAACAGGATTATCTGGTTGTCAGCTGAAAAAATTTATATTCTGAATGTGTGTATACTCCAAAGGAGAGGGGAAGCAATGGAACTGGAATAACAATGCCCGTCTCTCAAAAAAAAATTAAAATGAAAATAGCTAATTTGAAAATATGTTCATTGTTAGATTGTGTTGCCAAAAAAAATATGTATGCTCCTCCATAAGAACTACCTATCTACTCATTTTAAAAGATTGGAAAAGTGACTATTTTTTTGTCTAAAAATCTCAGTAGTTTTCTTTTTAAAATGTATCTGTAAAAGTATAAAAATCTAATTTATTCTGATTGCAAAGACTACTTACTAATCAACATCAGGAAAGCTATGTATTTGTGAATTTCACTTGTGTTTTCTATTTAATTAGTGGATGGCATTCAAAGCCTTGGTCATGCGTTTGTAAGTATAGCCCCAAGTGCACTTCTATTTAGGTTTCTATGTCTTGGTAGCTCCCCAACCCCCGCTTTATTGAGATATAATTGACATATAACATTGTATAAGTTTAAGGTGTGCAATATGTTGAGTTAATACACTTATATACAATATGATTACCACTATAGTGTTAGCAAATATCTCCATTGCGTCACATCACGTACTTACCATTACTTTCTTTGTAGTGAGAACATTCATGATCTACTCTCTTAGCAACTTTCAAATGTATAATAGATTATTGTTAGCTACTATAATCACCATCCTAGAATGGTGATTACCAAGAGCTGGGGAGTACAAGAAATGGGGGAGATATTTGTCAAAGATGCAAACTTTCAGTTATAAAATTAATAAGTTCTAGGGGATGTAATATCTGGGTCTTTCTTATAGCAGCCTCTACACTAGGATACCTATTATACTTGTGTAAAGAAAAATGTATCTATTGACCTGCCCTTAAATAAAAAACAGTATGTCTTATATGTTGTCAACTCTTAAGTTCTTCACAGATGTTGAAGATCAGTGGAGTTCAGGTTAGAATGATGGGCAATGAGAAAGAAGAAAGAAAAATGGACTGACAAATATTAAGAGCATGAGTGGGGATAGATGTGTGTGTTTCTGGAAGGGGTTTTTAGACACAAGTAAAGGATGGTGTTCAATGCAAACATTGCAAAGCTTAGTCCTGCTATTACTACTCAGGTGATTAGAGGCTGTTCCTGGACTCACTGGAATTCTGTAGCAGTACATCACCATCTTTAGGTATTTAACGTGTGAAGGCAAGGTTATCTCCCAAAGGTGTCATTTGGGAAGACATGCATTCATGTCAATAACATTATTTTTTAACATTGGAATTACATTCAGTCCCTTCCATATAAAAAACTAAATTTCACTAATATATAGTTGTATCCTGCTTTTATATTATACTGATAGTATTAACAAATATAGTATTAACTATATTTTGTTTTTGTTTTATTAATATTGTTAACAATCATGATATTAACCAATTCAATATTCACTATCTATAATATTAATGTTTTTATCCATATGATATTCAATTATTTCTAAAACTCAAATTCAGACTGACAAGCATTTTTCAACTTTCTAAGTAATTCAAAAGAATGTGTCAAATTTTTAAAAAACAATTTCAGTGAGCCCCAAATAAATACATTCACTTCACAGGCAGAATTTCAGCATCTTATAGTATAGTCAAGAAGACTGACACAGCAGATAATCACACTGAAGAGTGATCAAGTATGAGTAAGTTTCCATGAGAATATACCAGATGAGTAGCAGCTACCTGAAGGAGGCTATCAGAGGCCAAGAACATGAGGGAGGGCAGAACATTCAGGAGTAGTGATTTATGTTGAGGGAATCTGAACAGAGACTATGGATGGTAGGGTAGTGGAAAATCACAGAAAATTATATTAGGATGGTAGCTTAGATCTGTATTGGGAATAAGCTTGTATGTTGTGAGGAGTTTTTAAAACTGGGGAGTAAACGAATCTTCACCACAGCATAATTTCCCACAAAAATGTTTGTTCTTTAAATACTTGATATGAGTTATGAGAAATAAAAAAAAAAACATGATTTTTTTAACCCAACAACTTAGATAGAAGTAAGTGTTTATCCTTCAAAAACACTGTCTTGCAACTATGGACACCTACTCAGAACTAGATGGTTTCAATGGTGACTTATACCAAAAATTCAAAGAGGAATTAATGTAGTCCCAAAATGGGAAGCAATACTTTCAAACTCATATTATGAGGCTAAATTACCTTAATATCAAAACCAGATAAAGGCACACCAAGGAAAGAAAATTACAGGTCAATACTCCTGGTTAAACATAGATGCAAAAATCCTCAACAGATCAGCAAACTGAATTTAACAATACATTAAAAAGGATCATACATCATGATCAAGACTAATTCCAGGAATTCAAGGTTTGTTCAATATCTTCAAACCAATCAATGTATATACCGCATTAATAAAATGAATGATAAAAATTATACAATCATCTCAATAGATGCAGAAAAAACATTGATGAAATTCAACATTTATGGTAAAAACTGTCAACAAAGTGGGTATAGATAGAATGTACCTCGACGTAATAAAGGCAATATATAACAAGCCCACAGCTAACATTATACTCAAATGTAAAAGCTGAAAGACTTTTATCTAAGGTTAGGAATAAAGAAGAATGCCGACTCTTGCCACTTTTTTTTTAACATAGTATTGGAAGTTTTAGTTACAGTAATTAGGCAAGATAAATAAAAGACATCCAAAATGAAAAGGAAGAAGTAAAACTATTTGCAGATGACATGATAGTATATATCTATATATAAAAAGAAAACCCCTAAAGAATCCACCAAAGAACTATTAGAACTAATAAAAAAAAATTAAAGTTGCAGGGTACAAAATATACAAAATTTGTTGCATTCTATACACTAAAACAAACTATCAGAAACAGTAATTTAAAGTCATATTTACAACTGCATCAACAAAAATAAAAAACCTAGGAATAAAATTCACCAAGAAGGTGAACAACCAATACACTAAAAACTATAAGACATTGATGAAAGAAATTGAAGACACAAGTGGAAAGATACTCTATGTTCATGGATTGGAAGAATTAATATTGTTAAAATGTCTGTACTACTCAAGGCAATCTACAGATTCAATCTAATTTCTCTCAAAATTCCAATTGCATTTTTACAAAAATAGAATAAAACAATCTTAAAATTTGTAAGAGACCAAAAACCTTAAATAGCCAAAACAATCTTGAGAAATAAAAAGAAAGTTGAAGGTATCATGCACCCTGATTTCAAATTATATTATAAAACTATAGTAAAGAAAACAGTATGGCACCAGAATAAAAACAAACAAAAAATAAGACAAAATCAATGGAACAGAATGCAGAGCCTGGCAATAAATTCATGCATGTATGGTCAATTAATTCATGACAGAAGAGCCAAGAATATACATTGAAAAATGACAGTTGCTTCAATAAATGGTGTTGAGAAAACTGGACAGACACATGCAGAAGAATGAAACTGAACTATTATCTTATACTATACACAAAAATTAACTCACAGTAGATTAAAGACTTGAATGTTAGACCTGAAACCATAAAACTCCTAAAAGAAAATTAGGCAATTAGCTCTTTGACATCAGTCTTGGAGATGATGTTTTGAATAAGACTCCAAAAGCAAAGTTAACAAAACCAAAAATAAACAAGTGGGACTACATCAAACTAAACATCTTCTGCAAAGCAAAGGAAATCATTATTAAAATGAAAAGGCAACCTACTGAATGAAAGAAAATATTTGTAAATCATATCTGATAAGAGGTTAATATTCAAAATCTATAAAGAATTCATACAACTCAATAGCAAAAACAGAAACAAAAACAATTAAATTAAATAATGGGAAGAAGGGTGAATAGACATTTTTCCAAAGAAGACATAGTTAGCCAACAGACATATGAAGAGTTCCTCAACATCACTAGGAAAATTCAAATCAAAACTACAACAAGGTATCACCTCATACCTGTTAAAAGGGCTATCTCGAAAAGACAAGAAATAACGAGTATTGGCAAGGATGTGGAGAAAAGAGAATCCTTGTGTATTGTCAGTGACAGTGTAAATTGGTACAGCCATTCTGGAAAACAGTATGAAGTTTCCTTAAAAAAAAAAAAAAACTACCATATGATCTAGCATTCCACCTTTGGGTATTTATCTGAAGGAAACAAAAACACTAACTGAAAAACATATGTATATCTCATGTTTATTGTAGCATTATTTACAATAGCAAAGATACACACACACACACACATATACCCAACACAATAGAATACTATTCAATTATAAAAAAGAATGAATCTTGCCATTTGCAACAACATGAAGGAAACGGGGGCATTTTGTTAAATGAAGTAAGCCAGATAAAAAAGACAGCTACCATATGATCTCATTATATGTGGAATCTCTTAGAAAGACAGAAGTGGGGGGTGAAATTGTTATGGCAGGTCAAATGGCACAAACTTCCATTTACAAAATAAAAACTCATGGATGTGTAATGTACTGTGTGGTAACTGTAGTTTAAATATTGTATTGCATGTATTAAAGTTTTTAAGACAGGTCCAAAAGTCATCACAAGAAAAAAATTTGTAACTGTATGGTAACAGATGTTAACTAGACTTACTGTGGTAATAATTTTGCAATATATACAAATATCAAATCATTATCTTGAACACCTGAGACTAATGTTGTATGTAAATTATACACCAATAAAAAAGTATTTTTGGTAACCTATTGTATACTCAGGATTGTGTTTCCTTGCAAGTAACAAGGATACAGAGGCACATGGTTGCAGCTGTCTGATGCCATTTTCTGATGTGTGACCACTGATAGCTTTTAAGACACCCCCAACACACCTCACCCTTCTGTGACATATCTGGGCAAGCTGATAAGAAAACTCAGATGTTCCTCCATTATCACTGGTAGGGAAGATCAAACCTTTCAGGAACCCCCAGTTTGGCTCTAACCCCTAGCCACAAAAACACCTAGGGCCATTTATCTCTTCCTTCTCACAAGTCATTTTCAGATCTGCTTGGATTCCTTCTCTGATCTTCTTGGAAAGATTCAATATGTGAGTAATGGATAGCCTTATATCCTCTTGGTGTGTGTGGTGTCATCAGTCTTAACATCTGAGACAACTTGGGTAGAGGTTCATCTGTCTATGTGAGTGATCATCACCCTATAATGCTACCTTTCTGTTTCATTATGATGAAAACATGCTATCTTTCATCTTTATACTAGTTTCTTCATGGTACCAAGATAGCTGCTTAGCTCCAATCTTTATATTCACATTCAAGGCCAGAAGAAGGGGCAAGAGCATAATTGTCTTTTTAGAAGGAAAATTATAGTTTTCCCATTGTCATTTGCTAAAAATATATCATATCACCATACTTAGCTGTTAAAGAGTAGAGAATTCAAGCATTTTATTTGAGAATATTACCACCCCAAACAAAATAACAATTCTATATATGGAAGTAGGTAATCCCAGATCCTGGATAATCAACTACCTACATCAGCCAGGCCAAGTAGGAGTCAGGTTGTACTATGTGCTAGGGGTATAACAATGAGTACAATCACCATGGTTCCCTTTAGAACCATCTAATGGGGTGACTCACAGAAATTATCCAGTGACAATTACACTTGTAATAGGTGTATGAAGAGCTTATCTTTCTCTAACAGTGTATGGTATAGGGTATGACCTTGACAAGTGTCTATTCACATGACATGATTTATGAGACGAGATCCAAAAGAAGAGCTAAGGCGCTAAATAAAGAGGAAAAAGGTCATTTTGTGTGAAGGGAAGGGCATGTATAAAGACTCTTTTTGGAAGGAAGGGACAGGACACATTTGAGAAACTCATAAAATGCTAGTGTGGCTGAAGCATGGGGGGACATAGGGAAATATGGATATGTAGATGTAAGTTGATTAATAAGGAACTCGTGAATGATAATATGCAAGAAATTCAGATGGGCAAATGCTTGAGCATTGTTTTAAGAGCCTCAAACCTCTCTACAACCATGTATTCAGAAATCATTGTACCACCTGTATATTTTGTTCAGTAGAAAAAGATAAAAATAATGATGAAATTAACAGGAATTAATTTTGTCGTATGATGCTATGTTATTATTCTAATAAATGTTTCTCAACCACCACCCAATTCCTTAAGACTAAATGAATACAAAGAGAAGATGTTTATCTTTCCTCCTATTGACTGGCTGTTAAGAAGCATTTAAAATGAGACCTTTTTAAAGTTTTAAAATTACCTTAAGATTCTGATAATGGGGGAAGGAAATAAATGGTCAACTTCTTCCCTATTATTGGCCATCAATCTGATATTCGATTATAATTGAGTGACTGTGGTAACTATAGCAAGAAAAATTTATTGTCTCTTTAGATCTGGCTATTCAGATGTGAATCACAATGTAAAATTGTAAGATATGTTGGAGAAAACAAATAGGGTGTAGTAACAAACTAGAGATGTTAATTATTCACTATTTAGCCTTTATTACACACAACTGTGTTGTCTGCTTTATACTGGATGATAAACAATATGGAAGGCTATGCTTGGAGAAGAGTAAAGAAGAAAAATCACCCTATAATTGGATTTTACTTGACTGTGCAAAATGTTGAGTTGGCTTAGCTTTATGTAGGGGTCAGCCTAAGTGATAATTTGAGAATGGTTGGATCATTTTTAAAAAAATTAATTCATGTATATAAGGCCTGGTCTACAGAGACTTAAATTGAAGTTCTGTCTTATTTTCTAGGAACATTATTTAGGGAAATAAACTATGTCTTTAAATTTCTTTGTGACCTTCAAAGAACTTAAATCATAGCCCACAAATTGCTGATGTGCAATTCTTTATTTGATGTTATTTTTGTCAGTATATAGGCCTTTTTCTGCTATATTGGCATTGTTCTAGAAAATAACCTGTATTAGAGGTTTACAAATCTTCAGTTCTTTGTAGAATCATGTCAACGTGAACCAATAGCAAGTACTTAGGATGGAATTAATACAAGTTTTATTGACTCAAGGTGCTTTGCCCCAGCTGTCAGACACTGACCAGACTCCTTAGCTATTCTTCACCCTGAGTTCATAAAGAATAGCATTCTCATAAGACAATTTTAATTGGAAGCATATTTTCCCCCTATAATGCAAACTCAGGATCACGACAGGTAACCTGAAATATTGTTCTACCATATGTTATCCCCAGAAAATATATTCCTCAAATATCATGATACACAAGGGGTAAAGATTACATGTCTTTAGATAAACTTTCCATCAAGTCGGTTTACCATAACTGAGTGTTTGGATTTCAAATGAAGGCAACATAAAATTTAGATTCTGGTATATACAAGGAAAATGAAAATTTTGTCCACCTGTTTGAGTGCCTGTTATTTTATACTAAGCTTTACAGTATGCTTCAGGATATTTAAGGATGAACATATATACAGATATATGTTCTAGAAACCAGAAAGTGTCAGGCTTTTTATTAAAGTTAAATATATATTTTTTATAAAAAGCCTTTAAAATAAGTAAATTAGTAACATAATTTTCATTCTCATAATGGAAGAAATTTTAACAAAATATTTTCTAAATTAATGTTTATTTATAAGTATACTTAAAATATTTTTGAATGTTGATATATAATTTATTATTAAATATAATTTTTAAATTTCATGAGAACATTTAAAAATTCTAAGCCTTTGAAAATGATAAGCTTCAAAATATGTTTTTGATTCTAATAAAAAGTCATTCTAAATCCCTGCAGTATAATTGCCCAGGCATGAAGAGTTATCAAGGCAAATACCTACCCTCTATTATATACTGTAAATTAATTATGCATCTTAGTCAGTTTGGGCTGCTATAAAAAGTTAACATAGACTGGGTGGCTTATAAGTAACAGAAATTTATTTCTCACAGTTCAGGAGACTGAAAGTACAAAATCTGAATGCCAACATGGCTGGGTTCAGATGAGACCCTCTCCCAGGTTGCAGACTGCTGACTTCTTGTGGTCCCACATGAGAGAAAAAAAGCTAGAGTGATCTCTGGGTTCTCTCATACAAAGACACTAATTCAATTTATGAGAGCTCCACCCTCACAACATAATTTACCTTCCGAAGGCCCCACTCCCTAGTACTATTACATAGGGGGTTAGAATTTCAATATGAATTTTGGAAAGCTTACAACCATTCAGTTGATAATATAATGTAAAAGTTGAAGTGAATAATTGCCTACTGCATTTTTTGGTCTAATTCAAGAAACCAAGAAAATGCAAATGGAATATGCTGCCAAAATTATTTAATGATGCCATAATTGATATTAATTTGTGAAGATATTCACGGAATTATATATTTAAGTTGTTCTCACTTGACTTTCAGCTCCATGAAGGCAGGGACATTGTCACATCTAGATCTACCACAAGAATTGGACATTATTGTCTCAAGAGTTATTGAATTAATGATCTTACTCTCATTAAAGAAATCACATTGGAGATTATAGCAATGGGAAAGCAAGAGCAATTTTGTATTCCAAAATACAAGGCATCCAGAAGAGACTAACATGGCCTATCCAACAACCAACAATGGTTTTAAGATGAAAAGCACTGAGGCCAGAGATTCCTCAAGAGGCCCAAGACTTAGTTACCACAGTTCTACATTCACATATAAAAGGATGACATCTAAAACATACAAAAGCAATGACCTTAATTCTCCCTTGGTTCTCTTTCATATATATAATTTCATGTATGTAACATTTATATTTCAAAAATCTGGTTTGACCTTTCGGGTATAAGAGTTGACCCCTCATTTTACTGTTTTTTTTTTTTTTTTTTTTTAGGGCACATACCTACTGATATGTGCCCCCAAGCTTCAAATTAATTAGTTATTAGTGAGAGAAGATCATTAGCTCATTAGCTCATTTGCAGCTACTTTCACCCATTGGCAGTTGGTTCCTCAAACAAGATTAAAGAAAATTCACTATCAAATTGGATTTTCTTAGCACTGGAATGGTAATATAGCTCTTTTAGTTTCTAATTGGCTTCTTATATTTAAATATTCATCCCCACTCCTTACCTCAGAGCAGTTTTGAAAACATATGCAGTATAAAAAAGGACTAGAGACTAAGTGTGAAAGGGGGAAATTTTTCAGTTCCAATCTCAACTCACTCAGTCCCTTATCAACTATATAAATTTGAATGAATTTTTTAATCGCCCTAATTATTTTTCATCTATAAGAAGAATCTAGCACATACTGAACAGGACTTTGATGAGTATTAAATACATGTCTTAGAAGAATGTCATGCTCAGAGTAATTACTTAAATAAATGTTATCTATTTTGATAGGTTGTATCATTATCTCTAATATGACCTTGGCTTCTCTGAAGGAAGAACATGCATGCCTCCCTGCCTCACTGACTCAGACAGCTATACGACTTGCTTTGGCCAATGAAAAGAAACAGACAGAAAGGACATGTGTTATTCTTAGATGGAAGTTTTAAGACCCAACATGTACTTTGTCATAATCACTAATTTCCCTCTGGTAATATTTCAGAGGAAATCTGTTTTGTCTGTCTGGGCATCACAGCGAAGGCAACAGAGCAGAGTTGGAGCTTACCTGTAATAAAGTTGTAATGTGAGCAAGAAATAAACCTTTGTTATTATAATCCACTGACATTTTGTAATTGCTCGTTACTATAGAATAATGCGACCTATTCTGTTTGATACACCTATTAATAGTTTTATTATAAATAAGGTAGATAATGAAGGTTAAATACAAATAGATATTGAACAATAAAATTATAAAATCTATAAAATCAAGGGTACTTGTTAAAGGTAAAATACAAATAAAAGGAGCTTTTTAACAGCCACATCATAAAGGTGAATATATTTAGGTACAGATTAAATGTCTGTTATACAAAAATAAAACAGTTTCCAAGGGGAATAAAACTACTTCTAGTTAGGAAACTTAGAGAGCTGTCTCCCATGGACCTCAACAAAGGATTAACCAGCAGCTAGAATCCAATGTGGGGAAATTGTTTGATTTGGGACTTTCTTCTGATCGACTTGGTGGCAATGATAGTTAAAATGCCTTGCAAAATAGCAGTGAGCCAGCTACAATCACCAAAGGCCTAATCTGAATAGGCCTACAAAAGTATTGCCTTATAGGTGGTTTTATATTTGGAGCACTTCCTGTTACAATAGGCACTCTCTTATCTTCTGCCTGCAGTAGTGGTAAGATAATATAGGAAATGAAAAACAAGGAAGCAGGGATGATTTGTCATAGCCTCCTAGCTTTTTCTCTTTTTTTTTTACTTTTTCCAATCTTCTTATTTATTTTCTTATTTCCCTTGTCTTAATTTCCTCTTTCCTATTTATGAACTGTAGCTTTTAGTTGAAGCATCATATTATGTAATGGGAATATGGTAGAAAATTTTTTTGTTTTATCAAAATTTTTTTGTCAAATTTTTTTGTTTTGTTTTTCTTTAATCATGATACTCCACAGCTCTAAAACCAGTGAATGAATGGTATTCATTCCTCCTGAGAAAAAAGGGATATAGTCTGAGAACAAAAAAGCCATTGTTGTATCTAAGCTTCAAATCTAGCCTTTTGAGCACATAAAGAAACAACAGCATTGAAAGCCAGGCTTTGTGTAGAGAGAGCAGTGTTTTCTAAATTAAAAAAAAAGAAACTTCTTTGTACGTATTATGATCCACTATAGTACATGTAAAGCTGTACTAAAAGTTAGTGTAAAAAAAAACACAGCTGCAAGACAACTTCACACTAGGTAGGAGAGTTCAACCTGGGAGAGATGAAAGGAAAAAAGGGCAAGAGGCAAGAGATTCAACTTTAATATCCTGTTCCAACCCATTCCCAAACACTACAGCCCCCTCTCCCAAATACCATCCCATACTATTTGTGGTGGATCTCACTATGGGTTTGGGACCAGGATAGAAATGAGAATATACCAATTTAAGTTTGTGGAAAATCCCAGGATAAGAGTCCTTCTCTCCTCTCAGCAAAACTCTTCATTGATTATATTTTCAAATCAGTGTGACACTGGAACTCTAGCAGAAAGAAAGCCATGAGTGAAGGAAGAATTCAGTTAGTTTCATCAAAATGCTGCAAAAGATAGTAATGCACTGAAAATAGCTGACTATTTAGTGCCCCACAGAAATTCAGAGGCTAAGACCCTCTCAAGAGAGTAAGAAACAACCACAGCCTCAAAACTAGAAGCCATGACAAGGAACCATGATACTTAAAATATGAGGGTGGACCAATGCTTCTTCAGCACTCTGCTCATGGTATAACCAGAGACCAGGCAGGACAGTCTCTCACATCAAAGGCCAGCAAAGATGCACCTATTCTACATTCTCAAGTATAATCTCTTGGGGAGGGAGAATTAAAAAAGCGGTGAGAAGTCCTCCAATTGGAAATTCTAAGTTAAAAAGTGCTGATTAGTTTTCCTGGAGGATGAATTTAATTTGAATAAGCATTTGGTTTATCTTTCATGGAAATTTGAAGATATGCTTCATTCCCATTGGGAGAATAGAAGCTTCTGAGATCAGACCATGAATAAACATATAAATATTATCTTTGCATACATGCTATATGTTGGAAGGTAGTATGTTTTGATCCTTTACTGTTTAAGTTGCTTTGATCTTTATTGATTTTCTGAATATTTATTTACAAATAAATTATTTTCTAATAGTACTACTTTTTTTTCCTGTATGATTCAAAGACTCAAACATGTGTAATCTATTTTTGGATATAATTAAAAAGCAAGATTAATTGTCTCCAACCTTATTGCAATATAACAGAATATTGTGTAAGTTTAAATTAAGGTATACAATGTGATGATTTGATACTTATATACATTGAGAAATGATTGCCCAATAGGATTAATTAACACCTCCATCGCTTCCATCTCTTGGCAATATTTCAGACCATTGAACATAACCTCTATTTTGAAAACTTCTATTGTCCTGGCTTGTCCCTGGTATCCTTCATTATTTATTAGTTGTGTCTTCATAGTGGCCTTGTTTTCTCATCTTCATCTTCCAGACTACTAAGCATTAGAATGGCCAATGGCTTTTTTTTGCAGTCTTTTCCCACATTTCTTTGCTAAGTGATTTCTTCCATTCTCATTTTAAGTAATATTTATAAACTAATGATTCAAGCTAGACATATTTTGGGTCTCTCCTTTCATATAATAACTGTCAATTAAAATTTTTATTTGAATGTTTATAGCTACCTCCAAGCAGAATCAAACCAAAAGAAGAAAAAAAGACATATTTCCCTTTGCTCTCAATCACCAAATACATTCTCTGTCTACTCCAAGCAAAAAAACCTATGTATCTTTATGGAGTTCTGGATTATCCTTATATTCCATATCCTTTATATCATTAAGCCTTTTTGGTTTTACCTCCAGTATTTATAGTCCAAGTCAAATTATGTTTCCCATCTCCACTGAAACAATCCTCATCTCATCTACAGTCTCTCCCACTGCCACCACGAAGTCATGTCTCTTAATTGGTTTCCTTGCCTCAATTTTTGCCCATTTCCAATTTTTATTTTAAACAGCAGCCAGATTCTTTTAAAATTTAAATTATATCTTTTTTCTCTTTGAAAACACCTAAAGGATTCCCATTACAATAAAATGAAATGCAACTCTTCACATTGTCTCCTCCTGCTTAATTTTCTGACCTTGTTTTCTAACACTCTTATTTTTTCTCTTTACTCTGTTTCAACTTCTTAATATTCTATTATTTGGACATATAAAGCTCAATCTCATTTTAGAGACTGCACTTGTCCTTTTTATTTTTTCTACTTAGAGTGGTTTTCTACCACATGGCTTCATCCATCTTAACTTTTAGTTTTCAATTCAAATGAAGAAATTTCTCACTTAACATCTTCTAAAGTTCTTAGAAACTGACTTCAAGGAAAATAGCGTAACAAAACCAGTTTTACCGTAGTCTAATTGATATAAACAAGAGTTAAGTTTCTGGTCACTAGAACATCACCAAACTTCTAAATAAAGACCCAAACCACTTCTAATATTAAACACTGAAATGAATGTGATCATTTTTTTTTCCCCAACAAGATCATTTTTTTTCCAACCTCCCTATTCCAGATCAGGGTAACGAGTGGCCAGTGTCTGTCCTGGAAGCTAAGAGCAAAAAGCTGAACTCATCCTGGACAAGACACCCTACCTTCACAGCATGCACTCACACCCCCACATTCATTCAGACTAGGACAATGTAAATATGCCAATTCACCACACCTGCACACATCTTTGGGATGTGGAAGGAAATGAAGTACCTGGAGAAAACCCATGCAGACATGGGGAGACATACAAACTCCACACGGGCAGTGGCCCCAGTCAGGAATTCAGTATTTTTTTCTCATTGACATTATAGTTAAACAACATTGAAAGAAATGACATTTGAAGACCTGCTGTGATACCACCCTTTTAGAGGATTTTTTTGACCTTCTAAACAACAAAAAATACATTTGCCAATTGATGAACTAAAAAAAAGCATTTAAGTAGTATGAGTAGAACTGAATTTACCTTTGATGTCTAAATTGTCTTCATATTGACACTAAAAAATGAAGACTGTATTTATTATACTTTAAAAAGCATTTCCGTGGAAATGAATGTGAAAGAGAATGAGATTTGGAGTGACTAAAAGGGTCAGTCTAAATGTTTCTACAGGCAGTGCCTCTCAGCCATTTTCACAGCATTCCTTATTTTGCCTATTGCTACTAATTTTCTCTTTTTGAGCTTATTTCCTTCCTATCTTTAATAAAATCAGAAAAAAAATTAATTCAAAAAGATAGGAGAGGAGCAAGATAGAAAAGGATTAACACCTGTGATGAAAGAAATTTACAGAATTTGTAAGACAATCAGAAAAAATGTGTGAAATTATATTTTGGGTGTTTATTACCTAGATGTGTGGTCAAATAAGAATTAATGCAATGGGTAGAATACTCCATATGATTTGTATAGTAAACAATCCTCATGTATCTCAAGATTGCCATCTATAATGCTCATGACCAGCAGTTCTACTCCTGATCATCACTCGTTGCCCACATCCCCTTCCATCAAGGTTCAATACAAACATGGAAATATTAAATAAATCTTTATATTCTGATCAACCATTTAATTCTTTCAAACTTCTTAAAACTTATCTCCAAGCACTTTTTTTTATTATTGAGGTATTAAGGGCATGAAAGAATTGTTTTCCAATTATGTATCATTAAATTCTAATATTTAGCCCAATTGCATATTATTTGCAGAGACTAATTTTGATTAAGTAATCCAAAAAGAATAGGGTGTCTGGGTCTTTCTCCTAACAGACATCTACTACTTCTGAATCTCTTCTTTTTAGAAAATTGTTTCTCATTATTTCCTTTTATATATTGTATCTCACCTTTAGCCTCCAAGCATTATCCTTCTGTCCTTGATAATACACTTATTTGACATCAGGGACCTCTGTTATTCTTTCTTTACTGCTACCTGGTAAACATTTATTGCTTGAACCTTTCTAGAGATACTAAGGAAGAGGTGCCCAAGCAATAGTTCAGACTTCTAAAAAGCAGCTCTATGTAAACTGCAGTTCCCAGAAAAAAAAAAAATGCAGGTAGTAGTGATTCCACCCTGACTCATCATAGCTTACAACTCAACTGTTAACACCAGAGCCTTCAGTATTTTCTCCTGCCAAGCATGGGTAATCCCCATGTTCCTGAAAAAGTTTCTCTGAAAGATGACTGTTCTTGCTGATACAAAGCAACCAATACTGTTTTCTATTGGATAAATTGTGTTCATTAATACAGAAAAGAAAAAGTTTGAATTAACACAGCTTGAGCACCTTGATAGACTGAAACATATTTTTTAGGTTTGGGCTATTTAGTTCCAAATAGCCAAATTAAAAATAAAAATTAAACCCAATGTGATTTAGGTTATTTGTTCAAGATATGGTATCCATTATTTAATTGATAATGAAGATAATTCAGACTTTTGTAGCAAAAACTGTTGGCTCCCTACCCAAGAACCCACTTCCTGTTTCATTGTGCTAATAGAAATCTTATTTTATTGGGGAGTCTATTCTCCCTGGTGATTCTGGGTCAATTCTTAATAGACTCGTTTTATGAAAACTAAGAGAAGCTTTTCAGTAATCATGGAAATTCATCCTCCTTAACCTCTTTAAAGATCTATTCATAAAAAAAAAAAACAGAAATAATTATGTGAAAATGTATTAAACCGGGAATCAAAAACTCTGCTTAATTAGTACCGTCTATGTAGATACATCCAAAGCAAACTCTGGGTTACAAATGAAGATTTTACTTGAAAGATGGCTGTCTTATATTTATAGTTGCATTTTTACCTAAAATATTTAGAAAATATTTTACCTAATTATATTCTAACTGCCTCTGGTATAAATTTAAATATAAAAATATTCAATAATCCATTTCATTCTAAATGAAAAATTACCCATACATTATTTCACAGACAGATTAACATAATTATATGTACTGGATTAAAAAATCCATTATTTTTATGAAGTTTTATGACGTTACTATATTAAATGACAATCTCACCTCACAAAAACCTTGCTGCATTTTAAAGGTATGTTTTCCTTCCCTTTGTAGAACCAAAATGATAGACACCTGTGCTATAAAACCCTGATTAAGGATACATTTATTATAACTGACTTGTCTTTGAAGAAGATTTGGAAATACTCATGTACCATTCTAAGTTTTAGGGTGCAACCAGTATGGTCTGAAGACATTGAAGGCTCAAAGAGGCACTTAGGAAACAACTTGAGAAACTCAAGTGTAATAAATCATTGCTGCAGCTTAGATGACATTCATCTCAGAGTTCTTAGGAGAAGCAAAATGTGAAATAGCAGAGTAGGCAGATGAGGACATGTAAATATGACAGTAGTAGTGCACAGAGAATACATGCTAGCCTCACACTGCCTTAAAGCAGAGATGCCATCATTTTGACCATCCGTCCCTCAGGTTTTGTACTTTGGTTGTAGGATTTACAATTTTGATTGTTCTCAAAAATAAATTTTTTTACTTACCCGTAAGTTGTTTGTATTCATTTCACCATACGTGGCAATGAAAGAATTTACATTTCAGGACTCTCACACGGAATTTAAAAGTAGGAACAGACACAGCCCAAACTTTGGAGTAACCACAAACGTCACTTTCTTTCTGCCTTAAAGCTCTGCCCAAAGGATCTTTTTATTCACTTTGCTGAGTTCCAGCTGGTACCACTCTGCTGACTTCTAGTGCCCAGAAACACCTGTGGGAATTTATAGACAGAATTCCAGGGAAAGAGGTTGTGGATAAACATGTAGAAGCCCCTAGAGGCACAGAAGCTGGAAAAGCCAGACTACTCTGGAGGAAATTTTGTCAATGATGGAATTCATTTGAGGAGAGGTCTGATCTGACAACTCTTCATTGAAGTGTTTTCCCCAGAAGTCACAGGTGACCCTCTGGTGATAAACTTGTTTCTTCTGGGGAGAAAGAGAGGTAAGGAAGATATTGGAAAACTCTAAATTCAATGGTTGTAATCCAGATCTCACTTAGCAGTGCCACAACCATATTTTCTAGTTTTTCTAGCTGACTATTTAGAGTTCTACACATACTTCATGCTAATTCCTGCTTCTGCAGTTCTGTCCACAATGGCCTACTCATTTGTGCTGGCCTAGGAAACAGCATTCTCTTTTTAAGGGAGTTCTTCACCCTCACACTTTATCTTTTCCTTCTCTGTTCAACACAAATATATATTTTTAAAGCAACTTGACTTTTTCCCTCAGATTTCCAGGTAACAGTTTGTCATTTCCCAGGCTGTAGCAAGCCTTAATTAGGGCAGTTTTGAAGATGAAAATGTCCACATTCTCTTCACGTTAACTTAGAGAGTTAACAACAACTGGAATATGTAGAACTCCTTGAGGGAGTTTTGTAACTCGCCAAATTATTCCTTCCTGTTTTAAAAAATAAAGGATTGCTTTTTCAATTACTCTGAGTAAGCATAGCCAAATGTTAACTTCAAATGTAATTTAATCTAGACAATTTGTTATGAAGTGTTGTGGACCACAATAGATATGAGACCAAAGAGATAGAAAATGATTTATCTTTAATTGTAAATATACCACAAATTATCAGTATGCTTGGATTATTTATATTTGTGTCTCTGTGTCACGATAGATTTAGAAAAATGTATATCTATTCTTAGCAATTGGTACTATAATGATTGCAGACAGTTGAAAAACATAGGCATATCAAAAACTTAACTACTAAACATTTTTTCCACAATTTTCTAATCACAATTATACTCTGATGCCAAATCAAGCCAAAACTAACAATATAGAAACAATATAGAAAGTAACAATTATGATGTTACTTTATTATTGCAAAAGTTTATAAATAGCATAGAAAAAATTAAATTCACAAATAAAATATTATTGAAATGAATATTGATTTTTCAGACAATGTAGTTGCTTTATAGCTTTATGAGTCTGAAATAAAAACATCAAGTTAAAAAAGTAAAGTTTAACAATATTCAAATTTTGAAAATCTAAAGATAGCACTTCCAATTTTTAAGATTAATCATCTGACCAAGTATATTTAGGAACTTAGAGTCAATGCTAATAATTTAGTTCATGATTTGAAAATGGATATACAAATAACAAATATACTAGTTCTTTTGATTAGCCTTATCCTTTTGGCAAGTTAATAGGAACATAAAATTGATTAGAAAAAACTAGCTAAATGTATCATATACACTAATTACTATTTTATGAATTTAAATTTATCATGAAGTAAATCATGCAGACTATAACTTAGGATAACATTTTTTGCCTTCAAAGACAATTCTGTAATTCTGTACAGTCTCATAAAATATACTGGTGTATATTTATAGTTGAATATTAAGAAAAAAATCAACACCTGCCATGTTATACTTTATATTACTATACTTAATAATCCAGTGTCATTAAATCCATCTTAATATTTTCATTATTGATGATGAATAGGATATTCTGTTGACTGGCTACAAAGACTTGCTTGAAAAGAAGTGATTATTAATGATCTATGACTCTTAATGAATCATGAGTCCTCCAGGTATTTGCATTGGTGAAGGCTCTCTGGTTTGACTTGATATTCTGGAGGTTCTATATAAAAGTAAAAATGAAAGTTAACAATATGCCATTTTAAGGATTTTATAAGTGTACATGTGCTTCTAATTTTGGATGGATTCTGTGACTGGAGGGGGAAAATAATCAAGATTCTGAAAGTAAACTCCCAGTAGTAGAATATTCTATGGTCTTTCTAAGAAATATCATGCACTTAACTTCCAAGCAATCATTCCAAAGCAAAAAAGATTCCCCCCCCCAAATATTTGTATTTTAAATTATTGGTTTCTCTGCAAATTTCTTTGAAAATTTAGGGCTGTTTTAATTTTGCATGCCATGAAATAAATGCAAAAAGCTTAATCTTTACTGCAGAAAGGGTTCACATGGATTACACTTGACCATCAGGTGAGTAGCATCCAGCCTTCATTCACTGAGAAGGCATTATCTACCTCCAGATGTGGTGTAACACAGGTTTTATTAATTAATGATGCTTTTGTCAAAACAAAAACATCATTAAAGCATCAATGTTTTTTCTTTTTATTATGGCTTTTACTTTAGTCATTTACTTAACCCTGGGTTTGGAACTTTCAAATTACATGTAGGGATCAATTTTTAAATTGTAAAGAAAATAATTTGTAACTAAATGAAATATATGTATCAGTATGCATTATTTACTTTAAAATACATCTTAGAATAACCTCAAGGTTTTTGTCTTCAACACTCTCATTGTTATCAGTAAAGGAATATGCCTTTCTATGCGGGAAAGAAAGGAGTAAAAGTTACAACTGATACGTGGGGAATTTTAAATTGCCTTCACCTTATTTATCTATGGCACAGCAGTAATCTGTACAAACCCATGAGCCTATGTGGCAGATGTGAACTTCATACATTATATATGTGGTCAAGTAACAAAGATCGAAAACCATTAAAATAAGATTTTTGCTACACTGGAAAACCATTTGTGCTTCTCTGAAACAATATATCTGTGAAAAAATATCTAGGCAGGCTCAGTAACTTAATAGTTCTCTCAACTATTTTAAAACAAATAAAAAAAAAATTGAGTAAATTCCAAATGCAATCCTCCTCCCGCCTCCCCCCTTGAAACTGACTAATTTTTTGGCCTTTAAACCTATTTTGGAAGCCAAAGAATATTTTCTCATACAAATACAATTTTAAGGCTTTGGTACTGGTATTAGTAAGCAACTAATTAAATGCTTAGAGAATTTGGATGCAAAGAGTGGATATGTTTAGCTGGCATTGCATATGAGAATAAATATGCTTGAATGTTCGTAGGCAGAACATGCACTCATCATGTGCCCAACCCCTTGTTATTGCCATATATCTCCCCACTTCAGTCTTTCACTTTATCTGCCTGCTTGTCAAGGCCTTTAAGTCTGAGGTTTCTGTAGGAGCATTATGTGTACATAATTTCCTGTGTCTCCCCCTCTAAGTAATGAGAAGAAAAATGCCTATTGCCTCTGTTCCTCTCTAGGGCTAATCTTACTGATAAATGTATTTTATGTGTGTATTTGTATAATTTATAGAATATAAATATATATGCACATGTTTATATATTTTATTAACATTTAAAATACTCAAATTATTTACAAATATATACATAGATATAATGAATTAGCAAATGAACACCATTGATATTTAAATGTCATTATATTTTTACTTAAAGTAAGCAACTACACACCAATTTATATCTATCTGTAAATGGTAAATAAGTGGAAAAATTTTAAACCCTTGACATTTAGAAATCTAGAGATTAATGTGTCTCTAATCTTAAATCTCAAATGCCCACTGGAGCATTACTACATTCGAGCAATGAAGGCAGCCAAAGAAAAGGAAGATTTGGAAAGAGTGAATTAATGTCAGGCAGTAGTAATAAGTCTTTCTAAATGTACTCTGAGAGGCCTTATTTAATGTCTCTTTTAACGATTGTATATTAAAACATGAATAAAAATCATTAGCATATAAGAAATTGAAATAAAGAATAAATCTTCAGGTAAATATAAAGCATGTAAACTACACAACAGGTCCATTATATAAGTGATTTGAATAAGGAAGCAGCAAAATTCAATTGGGATTTTGTAAGAAAATCAGGGGAAAGATTGATAACAGCTTAATTGGGAGGGACAATCCATATGTGCTTGTAAAATGCAACGTAAAAAAATCCCTTATGATCACATTTCCCTTACATATGAAGACTGAAAGTGATGTTTCCATGAACCTATCCCACATTAAAAGTTGATTTAGGAGGTTTTAACGGAGCAGCTTTCATTCTCAGGCCCTTTGTGAGCTCTGCCATTGTGAAATGTGCTGTAACAGGGCTGATTCAATTCCAGCCCTTTCCTTCTGAGTTGTATCCAGTTACCTCAGCTTGAACATAACCAAGAGAAGGATTCCACAGGTGACTGCCATGCACATGACAGCATAAATTACTTCTCCTAGAAACAAAGGTTTAAAAAAAAATTACTGGATTTCTAGAGAGAATAAATAATAAAAATAGTACAAAAGTTTGATTTTTAACTGACCGTTGAAGGGGGAATGAAATCCACTTAGAGTTATTTCCTTTGCATGTTTTCTTTTATGCAATGAAATGCCTTTCACATTAGAAAGAGTTGGATAATCTGAAAGAAAGTAATAAACATGAGAGTAAAGTATTTAAAGGTAATGCTTTATTTTTATCCCATGGATTTTAATTTGCTTTATATTATAAGGGCAGCAATTTATTTCTTTTATACTATCTTAATACAATATAAATTTAGGTGAAAGTGTGACCACTTTTTAAAAATTTTAACTGCTTCTTTTTACCTTTTAATCAGATAATTTTCTTATAGAAACTTTAAAAAATATGATTAGAAAAAAGTTTACATTTTATAAAATAGTTTATTTTACCTCGTATAAAGACAAGGAGGGAAAAAGATAGTAACTTTAGACTACCTATTGGCACATTGAAAATGATTTGTTCTTTACAAGAGTGATTGTTTTAATTTGCTTTAAATGATATCTTAGTTTTCTAAGACTCACTGTATTGATGAATTCTTACAAAGGAGAGTCCTTAAACCAATTGTTCTGTTCACTCCTCTGTTCAGATTTCTATTCTGTCCTTGCTTATTTTTCCTATTCTGTTTCTCTTTTTCAACACCTTCAATTTCTATTATTTTTACCTATTTTTATCTCACTTGAGAGCTCTTCTTGGTCACTTGGTGTCCCTAGTCTTCATTGGCCATTTTCATCTCACTTCACAAAACACAAGAAGACAAAAGAATGCAATCTTTAAAATTGATAGATCTATTTTAGGTGACTTTTACTAATAACTTTGAAGTGAAAGCACACCGAGTTTTGATTCAACACAAATATCCATGCCAAACATATCAATAGCCCAATAACCAATTCCTCTGCTGATGATGATTCAGATGAGTTTTGAGGCTTAAAAAAGAATGATATGTAGTCTCCATTTGAGGGAGGCCTTACTATCTGTCATAGATGCTTCAAGCATTTTGAGATCTGGAAATCCAAAAATGAGTAGATAGTTCTTTGCAGAAATGAGTGTATCACGTAGCAGGATAACATATCTGATGACAACTAGTGACAATAGCCCCAAACAGAAAAGGAGATGAAAAGATATATTGCCAACAGTTCCATTAGTCCCCTCTCCACCCAGGGCTGCTGCTGTTCAGAAGCCAGCATACTTGGAAGCAAAGGTTTGAAGTGTATGTTAGGAATAATCAGAAGAAAGCAAAGGGGACAGATTATGTTAGGTCAGTAACAAAACTCTCAGGGTGGGTCTGGGAGAAGCAGCTCAGTAAAAGAGCTGGAAAAGCTACTGAGGATTTTGTCAATAGAAAACCCATTCCCGAGTCTGAACTCTGATACAGTTAAAACATTTTCATTTAGAGATTTTCTAAATCTCAATTCACATATTGGGTTATCATATAGTATTTATCGAAGTCTGACCTTAGAAACTGAAAAATCAACCTCTTCTGAATGTAAAAAAGTTATAGAGGTAGAGCTTCTGAAAACTTTTCACTTTTAACAGGACAAACAAACACTCATGGACATGGACAATGGACTAGTGGTTACCAGAGGGTAGTGGGGAGGAAGAAGGGGAGAGATAGATGGGGTAAAGGGAGTCAAATATGTGGTGACTGTTAAAGTGTGCAGCTGAAACTTACTGAATTTTGTTAACCAATGTCACCATAAAAAATTAATTAATTAATTATTTTCAAAAACCTTTTTACTTTTGTGATTACAAAATAAATTTTATTATTCACTATAAAGTTAAAATGGAAAAACTGAACTATTTCAAATTATATCATTTTTTAATAAAAATGGTCTTTTGGAAGAATTAATTTTATTCAAATTGAGCATGCATTTTTTAGTGAAATAAGCATAACAAAATATTATGTTTAAATCAATTTGGAATATGAAAGATAAATTATTTTGCTGCTTTTTAATTCTATGGCATTTTGTGACATTTTGGCAGATTCATGGCATAAATGTAAACGTACATAATGTATATTGCTTATTCGAATGATGCTACAGTTTTCCTTTTTGAAATTTTATCTCTAAATACATTTGGTCTAGTTAGGTATCACGATTTATCTTTACATAAGAAAAAAGGTATTATTTCGACAAATTAGGCTATCTTTTAGCTGTAAAACCACCGAAAGTAATTGTAAAACAGTCACCTAGCAAAGTTTAGGAAGAATCATTTCATTCACTAAATTTCACTCACATGGAACTCATTAACAAGGTTATAATAGATCAATGACAGAAATGCTAGTTAATGATCCCACTGAAAATTTTAATGTGTTCAGCAATCACACCGCAATCTTAAATATTGCACCCTAGGAGGATACCCAACATCAGGTAGAGAGATTAATGTTACAGAGGGCTTCTTGGCTACTGAAGCCCATTGGAGATTCTTCCCTGCCTTTTATAAACAGAGAGGTTTACAGTGTTTTATAACCATGAAATTAAAGTCAGCAGAGTTAATAACCAACTTCAGTCCCACACCATCTGCTGTATTTATATATAAACACTGACAGTGACTTGTTTATCTTAACTTGTTCCCTAGAGAAATTAAACACTATTATAAACTATATGATAAAATCCCTGTACATTTGACAGGAAATCAAGATTAATTTCAGCCTTACATTAAGAAAAAATTTAAATAGTATTCTCCCCAAATGAAATACAAAGATGGGATCATTTTTATTCTTTTCTTTCAAAATACTTGTGCAGAGGGGCTGGTGAAGACCAAAACTCTACTTTGTATAATTTATATAAAATGGTAAATGAATTGTAAAAAATGTGATGGATCAGATATGAAATAATGATGAATTATTTCAGAATACTTAAAATAGAAATAAATGTCAGAATACTTAAAATAGAAATTAAACATCACAAACCACAAATTCGTGAACCTTCATTTAAAATTTCAGTTAAAATATAACCTTAGAAGAAACAGTTTGGAAAAGTGAATGTTTTCATAGACTGCTTTGAAAACACATTGTGTAGCTGTTTTTTGAATTGTTAATGTATCACATGACTTAAAATTTCTTTTTTGCTTTCTTTTCATGGTTAAATAAAAGAGTGCCAATATTATAGCTATATTTAGTGAGAATGAAATTCAGGAATGACCTTCTTGTGCACCAAAGGTTTGATGCTATTTATCAGATGTAATATATTACTTTTCTAATTTGGTCAATATTGTCTCATCTGAAAGTATACAAATGCCCAAATTAAAAACAGTTTTGAATTATTTATTCTAGTGATCAGGAGTGAAATTTCATATATTATAGACTCTTTTGATAATTGTTTGAAAGTCTCCTAAAATAGATCTAAGGAATGTTAATGTTGGGAAGAAGGAAAAATATATAGGCATATTTAAATTCGAAAAAATGTTACTAATATGGCAAATCAAGCTATATACAAAGATAATGAAATTATTATACCATTGCTGCTAAAACTTATGTTTTGAATACTAAACTAACTAAATAATATGCTTCCTCTAAACAATTACAATATGCATCAACAAAGCATTTTCATTTGTTTAGTTTACAAACTTCAAAGAAGATAAACCCATGTCTTAGATTTATTTTCTAGTACTATGACTAAACACATGGTGGCTGCCAGGGACTGGGAGAAAGTGGAAATTGAGAGGTATTGGTCAAAGGGTACAAAGTTTCAAGATGATGTAAGATGAATAAGTCCTAGAGATCTGCTATACAATGTAGTACCTATTTTTAGCAACACTGTATTGAACACTTAAGCATTTGCTGAGATGGTAGATCTCTTAAGTGTTCTTATTGCACACAAACACACAGAGATACAAAATAATAAAGAGGATGGAAGGAAACTTTTGGAGGTGATGAATCTTACAGTGAAGATTGTAGTAATGATTTCATTACCTATCTTCAAACTTATCAAACTGTATACATTAAATAGGTACAGCTTTCTGTATGTCAAAACAAAACAAGACAAACACATAAATGAATAAGTATATGCTCCAGAACATTTGTCATGACTTTTTGACATAAACCCAAAAGCTCAAGGTTAGTAATCTATTCTACAGACTATCCAAGCCTTAGGATGGTTTCACTTAATGACTTTTTGACTTTACCAATAAGCAAAAGTAATACGCATTCAGTAGAAACCATACCTTGAATTTTTAATTTTGATCTTTTCCCAGGCTAGTGATATGTGATATCATACTCATGAGCTTAAGGTAGGTAGGGCTAGGCTAAGTTATGATGTTCAGTAAATTAAGTGTATTAAATACATTTTCAACTCATGATATTTACAATCTAAATATTGGTACATAACCCCATTGTAAGTCTAGGAGCATCTATTGACAAGCCTGACAACTGCTCTTTGACCCTATGTCGAATGACAGTGTTGCTCACAAGTTTAGTAGATTTGCTTGGTGATTATAGTGAAGTTCAATGGCACTAATAAAATCTCTCAAATGTTCTACATTTTCTTTAATAGTTTCTGCAAATAATAAAATGGTCACTAAGATAGCAATTGAAATACAAAGTATTCTTTTTCTAATAGCTAACACTAGATTTGATCAATAAAATATTGTTTTAGAAGACAATAATTTTAAATGTTGAAATTTTAAAAAGTTGTCAGCTGTAACTTTGGGCTTATACAAAACAGATCAAAGATATCAATTTAAATAGGAATATAATATTGCTGGTTAGAGTGTATATCTATAAACACACAAGTGTTTATGTATAGTAGAATTATAAAATTGATGAAACTTCTTAGATTAACTAATTTAAATGTTCAATGCAATGCTCATTTCTGCCTCATTCTTGACATAGAGTCATCCCCACTCCAGAAATGAGCCATTTAATACTTTCTACCTTTTTACTATGATTGATAGTCAACTCTAGTTGAAATGGAAAATATTTTTTCTATATTGCTCTTTTATTAACCCAAAATGATCAATCTACTTTCCTTGTTTGGCATTACTGCTTAGCTCTCTGACTGCTACATGTAATGTAAGTATGTGTTTAGAGACAGAGAGCAAACATTGTAAGTATATTACATAACACAATGTTTTTAAAATTACAATAATATGAATCTTCTGTTTATCTTAAAATGCCAACTTTGATTCAGTAGGTCTGGGATGAAGCAGGTGATGCTGATGCTGATGGTAATATACATATTTGTATATATGTCTATAGAATGGAACATGCATATATATGCTCACACAACACACAAATGCTTTACACATATATACATACATATATATTATGCTTAATATTTTATAAGGCACTTTTGCAAACACTGTTTAATTTTGTAACAATTAGCCAAGTAGAAATTGCTAGCTCAACTTAATTAAGAAACTCACACTTAGAATAGTTACCTTGTCTAAGATCACAGAGTTGGTAAATAGTGACAATATAATTTGCAGCAAAATTTTCTACCAGTTATATATAAAACCCACCTCATAGAAAGCACAAAAAAAAGTAAAACATTTTTAGCTTTTTCCAGTGTGGCAGCCAATTGGATTAGGAAATACATTGGAAAAATAATAAGAACAAGTCGTATTTGATAGTGTACAATAAAAAGTATTTAATAGTATTTGATTGCAAACATTCATGATCATATATATTTCTGTTGCTGAAATTCACAATAGACAAGGGGACATAAAATCTAATAACTAAAGTATCTGAAATACATCACATATAACTGTAGGTATATTTCAACTTGCACACACCTCTGAAATATGTTGATCATTTTCAATGTAATCAAATAAATTGACCACTTTAACTTTGGGATTTACCAGAAATATAAAAAAATTAATGCTGCAATTTTCAAGGTGGGTTATCTTAAATTATGGTATCAAAAATAAACATTTTATGTTTTTACATATACAGGGTTGGGACCATATGTAAATCTTTCCAGATTATTCACCAGGCAAAGGGCATACAAAGAATAATACACAGAAGATCAGTGTAACTGTTCAAAAACAGATTTGGCTATATCTTTGGTTACTATAGTCTATGTCCATATTGATATAACCCAAGTCTTAGATAAAAATATATAAGTAACTTCACTATTTAAAACAGCCTATGTTTGGAATGAGTTTAATTTAAAAAATGTGTTCACAAAACTGAACAGTCACTTTTACCTTAAATTAAATTATGCAAGCACTAGAAGAACTTAGAATAAGACAAATGAAAAGTAAGAATAAAATAATTTATACTATATTTTATCAAATTTATAAGTTTATGTTTTTATATATGGAGGTTTTAACATGTTAAATGTTTTATAAAAAAACTATATGTGAATATATCATTAATTGTCTAGATTACTTTCTGAGGTCTCCATTTGAAATTGAATGATTTACTAATGTCTATTCTTTTGGAAATATATAAAACTTTACCTCACTGGCTTACACAATTTTTCCATCAACTGATTGGAAACACCAGGAAAAAGAAAGTTACAGGAAAAAAATAAAGGAAAAGGATACATTTTGGAGAGTCTTCATAGTCATTTGGAAGTTTTGTAAGTTACTGAGTTTTAATATAGAAAAAAAAGTATATAATTGCAGTATCTCTTTCCTGCACATAAATTTGCAAATATTCAGGGAAAAGTTGAATATAAAAAATATGATCTATGTTGTTGATTCTTTTATACAGAAACCTTCTTATGAATTGACACCATAACCATTTAATTTATAGTATAATATTGTTATTACAATGCCATGCCCATATAATTATCTAATGACCAAAAAGTATATATTAGATACTTTTACATTTGAAATAGCACATCTGTCACTGTAAAGTGATGTACACTGTGCAGCATATGATTATATAATGTTCTTTTCCATCTTAATTGGTATCAGTTAAGGAGTATCACACAAATCACATATTTTTCACATATTATCACCATTTCTTAAAATGTAAATTCAGTGTCCCAACTGCAATGCATATAGTTACCCAATTAACAAAAAAGTGTTAAGAAACAATTTTTTCTGATGATTACTTATGAGTCTAGTTTGTTTACTGATAGGCAAAGAGTAAGTATCTTTATCATTGGATTAGGAAATATCTAAGCAGACTCAGTAAATTTAAAATTTGTTAGAAGAGGTAAAATTTTCTAAACTGTATTCCACAAAACACTAGTTCTATAGAATATTTTTATGTGCTTGACAAATAATAGATCTGATAAGTAATGATTTGGGGAAATTCTAAATTAACAAAATAAGTTATGTATATTTTTTCCTGCAAGTGTTTTCTAGTTTTTGTTTGTTTGTTTGTTTGTTTTTACTACAGTAGGGGGGCACACTTTTACCTAAATTTATTTTTTACCATGGGATATATCTGAGAATTCATAAAAATATGAAGATGTATATGTGATTAATAGATAATTATTTTTTAAAATATTTTTGGTGGGCATATGGTGTTTATTGAGGATTCTTATCTTAGTCAACAGAAAGTCAGAGAACACAATACTAACAATATTTTGTATGCATAAATGTTAGGCACTAATTTATAATACTTTCCTCTTTGGGCACATATATTCATAAGCACCTGACACCACAATTTTTCTTGTTCTCTATTCCTGGGAGTCAAGCAAATTTTTCACCCTATGGTTTGGGAGATGCTTGACTTCCCAAATGCTACTCCTATTGCCCCTTGGAGAGGTTGATGTAATGCAACATTAATTTCATGTTTGCTGCCAGTTAATCTGCCATTCTTCAATTTCTCAACTTACCCTCATGGGGTATGGTAAATTTATACTCTGTCCTCTCCTTTGGAGTTCTACTTCAGCAGAACTAGAAGGAGTAAATGGGTCATTTATATCTAGTCACCTACAAATGTCCACAGGACTGTGTGGCAAAAACCACCCTATTTAGACCCAAGTATAGATTTTCCAGTTAAGTAATTACTTCCTACTTCAAAGCTAGCACTATGAAAATTAACATGCAGGATATGTCATGACTCTGCTCTCATGAAATTCTCAATTTAGATTCCGGTAAGGTGAATGAAGTGAAGTGGGAATAAACAAGATAGAACTAGGAAAATGGTACAAATTTTAAGAATAATGGCAAATAAAGCTAATGTGTATTCTGGGTGTCCTTGGAAATCAGATGAAGGAATTTAGATGTGGTAAGAATGAAAATAGGAACAAGGGAGAGCAAGAGGTATCTTTTGCATACAGAAGGCAGAGTTTGAGAATTAGTCTAGTCATGGAAAATAGTTTGGTTTGGTGGGGATATCTAACTAGGAAGCTGCAATAACAGTTTAAGCATAAGATAAAAACTAAAACTAGGCAGTAGAAGCTTGAGCAGAGAAGAGAGAAAAAGTAAGGGTATATTTAAAGAGATTTTTGTTGGAAAGCAGAATGGTGCAGAGCAAAGTAGTACAAGCATGAAAATCAGAGATGGATTAAAAATTGGCTCTCTCTCACCCTAGCTCTGTTATTTTAAGCAAATTACTGAAACTCTTTTCCATTATCTTTAAAATGAGATACTGCCTACCAGAAATATTTAGGTTAAAAATTTAACATGGCAATATATAAAGAGAGTTTGAAACAGTGTTTGATACAGAATAAGTACTCGATAAATTACATCCTTAATAAATACATAATTTAGAGTTTTCTTTAACATTACATATGAAGAGAGTTAAGTCATAGATAACAGTTAGGTTCTTGAGGTGATGTGATGATTTAAAATAACTTTGGCATGAAAGATGAAAGAAAAATAGAACTACGAAGTTTGTCTCTTCACTCTTCACTTTTCAACCTGACTGCTCAGAGAAAACACTGGCTTTAGAATCAGAAAGAACTTCATCACAATCTTAGTTGCATCATTCACTAGCTATAGTAATCTTGGACAGGTTAATTGAAGCTTTGAGTCTCGTGCTTCTCTCTTTTATATATCAATTGAATTATAGGTAGAGAGAGAAGAAAAAAGTGAAAAATGGTTACATAAAGGTGAGAAAGAAGAAAAGTGGATTTTGAGAAAGGTGATGAGAGTATTGAAGAATATTCTTCACCTTGATGATGGTAATGCTCTCACCCTTTTCAGGAAAATACTGGGCAGTGGGATATGCATTCATTGCCATCTCTTCTTATAAGTGTTCACTTAAAGTTCACTTTACTCTCAAAAGTTAATATGAGATGCAACATCATTATCACTACTGAGATTTAAGTTATACCCCAGGCAATTAGAGCCATATTATTTTGGTTCATAAACACCTTCAGGTAACATTGCGATGTAAGATTTTAGGCTCTTATAAATTTTCCAGCTGTTTGATCTCTTTAAATAAGCCCATAAAGACATAATGAGAATTGGAAACAAAAAGAGTCTACTAGTAAATACACGTGATATAGTGAAGTGAGGAGCACTATAGCATAGTGGAAAGAGGCCAGCCTTTTGCTTTCAATCACAGATTCAAGTCTTCACTAAAATATGCTAAATATATAACCTGAACTACTTAAAAAACAAACAAACTCCTCTGTGCCCTGGTTTTCTATTAAATGAGGATAATAATATTTACTAGTTTATTGTGAGGATTAAATGAGACAAGACATTTAAAATATACTGTAGAAGATAGACACACAATAAAAGCTATGATTTTTTTGAAATTAGAAAAGTATGTTTGTGGTTGCATATTAGTATTGACTACAGAGCATTTTAAAAAAAGATTCCTAGAATTTATCATTATATGTTTTCATTTTATAGGTCAAAAGATAAGTGGGAATAAAGTATTGGACATTCATAATTTCAAAAAGCTCTCTAGACTCTTTCAATGCATGGTCAAGATGGAGAACCAATGGTTAGAGAATGGAAACCTCATGATTTCAGAGGTGAAAGAGAGAGAAACCAGACTGCATACCACACTATGGTGGGCTAGTGGAATACAAGTTTTTAATGAGAAAGAGAGAAGAAGAGTTCAGGGAGCTATGTTCAACAGATAAAGGCCTTTGAAAAAATCAGCAATTGTTGGAGAATAACCAGATGTAAAGATGGTAACTCTTAAGCCAGTTTTACCAATTAGAGAAAAATTTATTTGGATCAGTAAGAGATCCAAAATCTCACCTCAAAATTTTCTTTCAGCTCCCTGGCAGTATTTAAAGAACAAAGACAATTAAAAGCAACAATATTTCCATTGTAGGGAAGGGGTGCTGGATTAGAAGTTTGGGCCAAAGAACAGTGAGAGAAATTGACTGGGTCTTAGCGGCCATGTAGAAGTGTTGGAAGGCACCATTAAGGTTTTAGTCATATGCTTAGTGTATGTTTTCAATGTAATAGCTACCATATGTACTTCGAACAAAATGCCATTGTAAGTTTCAGGCTGTCTGTTACCCTAGGAAGAGTGAGTGAATAGAGATGCAGGTACTGACTCATGGTTGGTATGAAAATTTAAAACATCAACAGCTGCATCTTCCTACACAGACCTCAGTGACACACAGCAGTATATCACTAAGATAAGGTGCCCTTTGAAGAAAGCCCTAGAATCTGATTTATAAGGTTTCCCCTTCCCTGCTCAAACTGCCTTGATTCCCAATGAAAGTGGACATACAATCAGGAACTAGTGAGCTCTGGCTTCTTTCTGCAGTTGGGTTGTTTTGAACATTCTCTTCATATACCTACGATGAGTGTCTGGCCACCCAACACAGGGCTAATGCAATAGAAAACATTAGTTCTAGAGTTCTGGTAAACTCAAAGCATATTGGGAATTGGGAAATCTCAGTCTCTAGCCTCAGTGGCAAACAAAGGAAACCATTCCATCCTAAACTGAAAGCTAGCAGAAGAGAGAGAGATGATAGGGAACAGTCTTTTTCACAGAAACATACTCTCAAAGCAGCAAGCACTCACATCACCCCACAGAGCAACTTTCGTTCATTCTACATTCTTTTATATAATTTGAAAACCAATTTGTTTACTGCAATTTGTACACAACATTCAAATAAATTCTTTCCAAAGAGTAATAAGTAAGAATAAAAATTATGTTGTGCCCATTCTTACAGTTTAGTGCATATCAATGTGATATTAGAGCATTTTTGCAACTTTGAGATTGAGACAGTATTTACTGATGTTTACAATGTTGTAAAGGATTTCCTTGAATCCATGAAAAGAGCTTTAGAAGATGGTTTGAGATAGTCTGATACTAATAGAAGATAAATGATTGTCATTATCATCAATGGATTCTTAGCACATCTTCATTTGCTGACCTATCTTATCTAAGATATTTTGCTTGTCTAAGGACCGAAGTTCTTTTTTTCTGAGAAGTACTCCTTTAAGATGATATCTCAGCATGTAGGTGCCAGGGCAATAACTATTAAGTGGCCACATATGGTGTTTTATGGAACTACATCTGATGCCATTATATTATTGTCACAAGAATACTTGGCTCTTTTTAAGCCAAGAATACCCATGCTCATAATAAATGATTTTTATGACTTCACATACATAATCATGATGCACAGAAAGTATAAAGGAAAGGCTGCTTATTTTATGCAGCTTTGGCACTAACTCCAGACCCAATTACAGGCAACAGGAGGATTATATGAAGCCAGTGAAAGCGTCAGGGTGGAAAATGGAAAAGATAACACTATGCTTTCACATACTGAAGCCTGTTTGTAGAATTGTAACAGTATTGTTTTGGTGTTTTATTTCCCTCCGTGATCTTAAATGTTTCCTCCTTCTCTAGTGATGCCAAAATGTGAGTTGTCTTACTCATCAATGGCAACTCTTTAATCTTTCCTTTTTGGCTTAAAGCGAACAACAAAGGTAGTCATGAATGATTCATACCGTCTTTCATGCTCAGTGGCAGACTTTTCCCCCTCCTTTAACAACACCTAAGCCTTTAAGGGTAGAGTTGGGAGAAAGTGAAGGTAGGAGACAGCTGTTTTCCTGCTGTTTCTATTGAGGGTCTGTACACTTCAGTATTTCCAGATTACAGTCACGTGAAGCATTTTCTGCAAAATAGGAAGCCAAGCCAAATTTGCTGGGTTTCAGGTCTGCAGACAAAATTTAAACCAGCTGGATTTTATTGGGAACTTTTGTGCACAAGTAAACCTAGTGGTGAAACTAAAGCCAGCATCTGTCTCCATTGGAACGGGCTATGTCTTTAAAGGCTATCTACCAGCCCACCCCCATCTCGTCCCTTGAGGGAATTTTGAATTTTGAAAGGTCCTAAGAGAAACTTGCCAGATCATTTCTTAGAGTGTCTGATCAGAATCTTAGCCAATGAAGGTGGGAGGTGCAATCAGATATGATGCCTTCTTCAGAAAGAGTAGAGGAAGGAGATTTTCTTTCTGTAATCTGATTTTAAATTACTCCAGTAAAACAGCTAATGATTCCCTATACACAATATTTATAAAAACAAAAACCAACAGGCACACAAATATTAACTGAAACTCTCTCTCTCTCTCTCTCTCTCTCTCTCTCTCTCTCTCACATACACACACACACACACACACACACACACACACACACACACACACACACAATAGTGGCCTGGTCAAAGTGGCAAATAATCAGCAACTTATTCCATTTATATATAGTAAAAGTTCCACCTCATATTTTGAGCGTGACTTAAGTAATAATTTCATATTCAGTGCTAAAAATATAGATTTTTACATTTTATAGATTTATACGTATACGTAGTAGAAGCAAAGAAACATTCCCTATTATGATTATTTAGTGAGTCTGGCATATATCATTTATAAAGCTATCTAGAATTTGGAAAACAAAGCAATAAAAGATGATCTGACAAGAGAGAAAAACCTACTCCAAATCTCAATTTAGATTTCTGAAAGAATGAATATTTTTTCCAGGGATAAAGAAAAAAAATTATAGAGGCTTTCTTAAAATTTTAGTATAATCATAGAAATGAAAAGTTCTTGGCAGACCACTGGTCTTTTGACATTAAAAAAAAATCTCCTTCAGAGCTGGCCTTACACACAGGCAGTGTGAAAGTTTTTTTAAAATGTACTGGCCTCAAATATATCTTTAGTTACTAATCCAAGAATATTAGGACACATCTAATATCAGATCACCTAATTTTGTTAAGCTATTACCAAAATAATAATAATAATAATAAAAGTGAGAAACCTATATTCTAGGGTAAAAATAACTGATTTCCTTTATACCACCTGTAGAGTTAGAGCAACAACTTGCTTTCTAGGCTCTTGTTCTTTATATTACAATATACTGTCTTCCATCAAGCTCCCATTTCCAAGAATTCTCTTGTTATGCATGTTCCCTAGGAGATGTAATGTTCACAAGCAATCTACAATTATAGATTTCACATCATTAAATGAGAGGAGTATATTATGGCTGATGAAATCATAGTTTCTAGTGCCCAAAACTGTGTTTTTAAAATTCTGCTTGCACTGGCTGGTCCAAAGGAAGTGAATTGTCTCATTTGATTTTTCACAGTCAGTTACAGATCAAACTCCTTGTTTTACTCTTTCCCCCTTATCACTACTATACTTGACTAATCTTTAAAAAATAATAAAATAAAATAAATAAAAACTAAAACTCCACCTGTATTTCCTTCTGTGTGACCTTGGGCAAGTTACTATCTTCTAGGTGCTCCAGTTTACTCTTGAGTGGGGGGAAAAGAAAAACACCTACTTTATATATTGCTTCCGAAAGCAATAAATTAATCAAGACATACAATGAATAGAATAGTGTTGAACATGAAATGAGCACTCGATTAAGTCATAGGACTCTGAGTAAATGAAAGACAAGTAAGCTAGCATTTATAGCCATGGTATAGCCTTAAACTAGCAAGCAATATCTCCATGTGTTTACTAAACCTTCATTTGAAGGATATTACATCTCATATAACTTCAGTTTTTTCCATGTTTTCCATATCTCACAATGTCAAGATGAGTTTGCAAGCAGATGCATTAAAATGTTCCTTGCAGTTTTTCAAATGGTAGATTTCTTTTCAAGAATTTCTCCAGATCCTGATACTATTAATATTAATACAATGTTTTAAAGATCTGCTTCTGGCATTAGTCATTTACTCTTTCTGCAGTTTCTTTGAGGCAGATGATAATATGCTCAAAGAGCACTAACACCTTATAGTCATTGCTCTCCAAAAGAAGTGATTTCAAATGAAAGCTAAATGCACAGAACTTCATCTATAAGCTCTACCTCTCTCTTCTAAAGATTGGTATCTTCCAGGATAGTCCCAACTATACTATCAAAAAGGTTAGAGCATTCCACATAATCTAATCCGGTAACTGATTGACTTACTGCTATCCTTGGGAGGTAAGGCAAACCTTGGGTGAGTTTAAGGGGTCTGAGATTTTTCTATGCTTGGAGTTCTAATGAGATTGCCAGGACAAAGTATTCCTTAAAATTGCAAATTGCCAGGACAAAGTATTCCTTAAAATTGCAAAAGTTGGCATGAAAAATATGACTTACTCCCAAAGATCCAGGTTCATATCAGGTTCAAACAAGTAAACATATCTGGCTGTGTTTTTCTGCTCTCACTCTTTGGTTGCTCTTCATTTCCAAGCCTAGAATGTGTGGAACACACATTCTACACTTTTTAAAAATCGTGTGTTGCATGCTGAAGCTCAAGTAATGAGACTGTTCTGATGTTTTCTAATGCATGACTTTTATCCATTAAATCACTAGTTATCAATGTGGACTGTGAAACTGTGGGGACATTGAGAGTTTTTCCAGTGATCCATGTTTACTTTTTTATACTTTCTTACTAATGCATCTGGGATATATTAATTTATTTATTGTAATAAAAAACAGACATCACCTCACTATTCTTTAATCGAAACCAGTGCTTCTTCTGTTGTTGACTCTAGGGATGTTTTACTGTGTGGGGATAAATGGGAGGTGATGAGATCTTTTGTTCCACTGATTTAGTAAGCAAATTGAAACACATTTAAGAATCATGATTCTAGGAATGCTATCTCTTTTGGTGTTCTGAGATCAATTCGTGTGTGTGTGGTGGGGAGGTGGGGGGGGTGCGGGGAATTCCCCCACAACAAGCAGTTCTCAAGACATCAACTGGTCTCCTAAAATTCAACGCTATTCTGACACCACCTACCCAGAGATAGCATCAGATCCCACAGGTTAGAAGTTCAGTCCTACAAGACTTCCCTCCAACCCTGACCAGTTGCAATTCCAGGTTGTTACTTCTGATCAACTAGCTATAAATCATTTTCTAGACAACCCTGTCAAACTCAGGATTCCAATTGACTGTCCAAGTTATTGTCTGTACTTCTGATTGGCTATAAATTATAGGTTTTCATGACTTCCTCCTTAGGTTTGATTAACTTGCTAGAATGGTCCACAGAACTCAAAGAAGCATTTTACTTACTAGATCACCAGTTTATTATAAAAGGATATAACTCAGAAACAGCCAGACTAAAGAGAGGTATAGGGCGAGGTAAGTGAAAAGGACAGGGAGCTTCTATGTTCTGCCCAGGGCACACCACTTTCCCATCACTTACACGTGTTATTCTACTCAAAAGCTCTCTGAACCCAATTCTTTTGGGTTTTTACGGAGGCTTCATTACATAGGTATAATCAATTAAATCATTAGCTATTGGCCATTGATTAAATCTCCTGCCCCTTAGTGGGTTCCCGTGGCAACCAGTCTTCATTATTAGGTTGCCCAAAGGCTTTCCAAAGTCACTTCATAATAAAAGATACTCCTATTACTCGAACCACAAGAAACTCCAAGAATTTTAGGATATCTATGCCAAGAATAGGGTGGTAGACCAAATATACTTTTCTTATTATAACTGGCAATATAACAGTATCTGAAATCAACCGATGCTTAAGCTATACTGGAAGTATAGAAGTATATGTATATATTAATGACTCCTGTTAGAAAACTTTGCTAGACTGTGGCTGATTTCAGAAAATAATCAATGAGTATTTTAAGCCAGGGTTCACCAAGCCCTGGGCTGTTACTAAACCTGGCCAGTGGCCTGTTAGAACCCAAGCAGTAGAGCAGGAAGTGAGCAGCAGGAGCTGGAGAATTTTCATCTATATTTGCAGCCCCTCCCCAGTGCTAGCATCACCTCTTAAGCTCCATTTCACATTGTCAGGCATTAGATTCTCATAGGAGCACTGGTCCCTGGTGCCATAAATGTTGGTAACCACTGTTCTAAGCCAGAGACTCTTAAAGTGTGATACCTGGACTATTGGCAACACCTATCATATTGTCAGAAATGCAAATGCCCAAGACCCACCTCAGATCTATCTAAGCCACTCTCTCAAGAAGAGCTTTAGAAAATCATAAAAACACAAGCTTGAACTTATTCATGACATTAAGACACCTAGTGTCTATAAAGAATAGATTACTAAATTGACATAATGCATTCAGTTAATTAGGTTGTCAATTTCTCAGTAGCAGATATATAAATTAGTCAATATATATGTTGAAAGATCCTTAAGAGATTGCCTCGGTCCACACTATTCAAAGTCTAATTCCTGGACCAACAGCATTAGCATCACTTTAAAGCTTGTTAGAAATGTAAGTGTCAGGCCCCATTCCAGACCTACTGAATCAGAATCTGTATTTTAATTGGAAACCATGTTATCCTTATACAAATTCAAGTTTGAGACCAATTGTTCCAAGTTCATCATCTGCCATAACATCAATTCAAAGATATAATATTTAAGAAGTCACTTATCCTGAGAAAATATGATACCTTAGGTCTACCAGAAATGATTGTCTCTTATACCATCTGTATGACATTATAATGATTATGCAAAATTATTTATCTGCTTACATTTTCAAGTGCCTCAAAATTTTTAATAAGTTACTATTTACTGAACTTTATTATGTTCTAGATATATCTTTACATAAATTAACTGATATAATCTTTGCAAAAGCAATCTGGGTTAGGATTATTATATTGTGCCATGTTGCCTCTCTAAGTCTATGATCTCTAATAAAGTCTATTAACATTTTTAAACATGGCATCTGATTATTAGAATAAATGTTGCTGATCATAGTTTTTACCCAAAATTCAGGAGTGGAGCTGAGGAAGAAGAAAGATGAAAGAGGCCTTATTTATATTTTAGGTCTGAAAACTAATAAACGCTAAAGGCATTGATTTATCCCTGAGGGGCAAATCCAAAGAAACATTCAGAACTCTAAGTCTATAAATTAAGTAGCATAAAAGCGAAAAGTTACAGAACCTACAATTGGGTGGTAACTAAAATTATTCTAAAGAAACGGTTTATTTTTCTATTATTCTCTTTATTGCTAACTTATAACACACATGTCGTTTCTCTAAAGAATTCAAAAGTTTTCAAATAATTAAACAGATCCTAAAGAAATAATCACTAATTTCTAAGAGGAAAAACATACGTTTATAAGTGAATATCTATGAATTTGATGGACTACAAATTCAGTATGCAGCTGCTTTAATTCAGAAAATATAAAATACTGGACTATTTAGAGGTTATGTTATAAATATGAATACAGAGTAGAGAAATTCTGTTGAATGTTCCTTGGAAAACCAAGAGACATTTTTTTTTTTTTTTTTTTTTTTTTTTTTTTAGCACCTGGACTGAATTTGAAGGAAACTGAACTTAAATTAAAGTTTTGTGTAGAAACCAAAAAGTCAGTGGTTTTGGCTAGATGAAGTGATTTATTTAAAGCCAAAATTTAACACAAAGTTCCTGAAATATTAACCTATATGAATTGGCTATAAGGGAAGATGGTGTGTGTGTGTGTGTGTGTGTGTGTGTGTGTGTGTGTGTGTGTGTGTGCGCGCGCGCGCATATGAGAGAGAGAGAAAAAGAGAGGGAGAGAGATTGATTTTTACAATGGAAATATCTTTTACAATTCACTTAGCTCACTGTTTTATTTATAGTCTATAATTTTCCTTTCTCAGACAGTGATCAGACGACAATAAAAATTAAAATGAGAATTTACAAGTGAATTTGAGCCTTTATTAATCTAATTTTCACAATCTTTCAATTATTTTGCTAAAAATAAGTGTAACATTTTATGTAGTTTAGAAAAATGTATAAAACAATATATTATGCATCTCTTTATATATATATATATATATGTGTGTGTGTGTGTGTGTGTGTGTGTGTGTGTGTGTGTGTGTGTGTATTTAAAAGACTTTCTATAAAAATGCTAACAACTGGAATACTATTTTTAGATCAAGACCTTACCTGGGAATAGACAGATGAAATGTTGTAAGGCAGGATGAAATGCAGCCAAATAATATATTAATTGAAGAAGACAAGATGAATAAAACAGTCTTAATTAGCACCCCTGGTATGTAAGATGAGACCTTAATAAACAATCGGGTAGGAAATATGGCTACAAAAAAGAAATTAAATGATAGGAGTAGGTACTAATCAGAGGGCTCTTTACTTTTCAAAAGTCTATACACATTTTAGGAGTTTTTATATTAAAATTTCATGAAAGTCAGCTAGTTTTACAAATCTTTTGGGGAAAATATTTGTGTATCCTTATTATTAACAAACAGAGCTAACCATATTATCTAATTTGTTAAGAATATGCACACATTTAAGAGCAAATATATTTTTGGATCAACTGCTTATTTATGGTGTTGATAATGCTGAAAGGTCAACTGTAAAATAGTTTTCTACTACTCAGACTTTTTAAAAGTTGATCTATAAAAAAGAAAAGTGTTGGAGCTTGAAATATTTTTATTAAAGTAGGCAGTAGCAGTCTGGTCTTGTTAATTCCTGATTCTCTTGCTTAAATATTTGAATTGAAAATTTCAGCTTAAGTGGAAATACCATTGAGAGAGGATCTTAATAGCAAGACTATATTATTTAGCAGAGTTCTAATGAAGAAAAGAAAAACAACGGTATTTAGAAGAAATACTGCCAGAGAGATATAGTAGACATTGGTTCATTCATTCATTCATTCATTATTCATTCAGTCACTATTTATTTAGTGGCTAAGGTGTATTAACTGTGTTTTTAGGCATTGCTGCGAAGCAGGCCACCTTGAGAGCTACATGGTATTAGTCTTGCCTTTCTGAGCACAGACGTTTCTCATTCTCTGAGGTGTGAGTGAAAAGAGGATCTGGGACCTATGGCCAGTGACTGGGTGTTTCCCACGTGTGGATTAGAGCAGTGGTTCCCAAACATGGTTGAAAATCAGAACCACCTGGGTGATTTCTTTATAATATAGATTTCTGAATTTCTGAGCTCCACCCAGGCCCACTGAATTAGAATACCTGAAGTTAGGGATACACACACACACACACACACACACACACACACACACACACACACACAGATATATTTAAAGCAAATTATCTGAATATTTCTGATGGTTAACATGTTCATGAACCAAAAATTCAATGTCCATCTTTTTAGTACTTTGGAGTTGTCTTTGTGATCATCATGTTCTTAATTAATAATAGAAAGATTTATTCTAAAAGAATCAGTCGGCTTTAGTGAAACATTAAGAGACTTCTAAACAAATGTGTATAGTCTTTGTAAACATTTGAAAAAGACAATCAATGGTGTGGCCCTCAATCTGGAACCAAAAACAATGGTTTTTAAAAGAGACAATCAGAATATGTAGAATATTTAATATGTAGCAGGTGCTTTATATACTCAATCACATTCACACTCTCTGGATAAATATGGAGTCTCTGTCATGCCCTAATAGGAGAGTTATAGCACAGACCCCTCCAGTAAGGCTATGCCATCTACAGTGGAGAATCATTTAACATTTTAAATATAGCTTCTAATGTAATACTAGGTATTATCAAATCCAATAAGTCATTGATTCCCAGAAAAGTAAATACAATCTATCAGTGCTAACTGTAAATGGACAGCTGCCACAACACAAATTCATGAGAAATGTCCTTAGAGTATATTAATGAAGGGAAATCCTCTCAACAGGGAAAGCATGAGGAGTACTCTTAATTGTTCATGTTGTAGAGAAAGAAGTGGATAGAAATTAAGACTGATGGCAGCAGTAAACTACTTGATTAGATAAATGAAAAGAACAAACTTAGAAGATTTTGGACAAGAAAATGAGATAAAGAGGGATGTGGAAGGACCCATGGCAGTAGCATAGTAGCACAAAGTAGGCAGATTTTTGTATTCAGGTTAATGCCTAGCAGAGAGTATCCACCACAGTATAGGCCCTCAACAGTTAGGTGAACTTGTAATCTACCTAGTGGAGGCCAACATATTCTCTTTTCAGCCACCCATTGCCTGTGTGGTGAGCATGAAAAGAGTAGCTATGGTAACAAGGATGGCACTATGCATAGGTCCCACAGAATAGACTCCTCACTAAAGCTGATTCCTCAGTTTCCTCCAGTGTTGAATGCCACACTTCCCAGCAGCAGAGACCTATATGAACCCTTAATTTAGCAGGATGGTGGAAGATTGATGAGTCCAAAATCCTCCCACCCTGAAGAAGGCAGTGGTACAGCCCTCCTGGAATTTATTCCTACTCTGGATATGAATTTGCTTTTGTTCCTTACCATCAAATTGCTTCTTCAAATGCCTAATCTCTTTGTGCAGATGCAAGCTGACAGTGATTAACCTTGGACCTTGTGCCATATACCTTCTTCCTCCATCCCTAGTGCTTTTCTGCCACTGCAACTAAAATGTTTATTGTATTCCACTGAGCATTCATAAATATACCAAACACAATTTCTAGAGAATCAAGGATCATGGAGCTACTCCTTAGAGGTGAAAGACAGGATCTAAAAGATAAAGCCCTTTTCTTTTTTCCTGCCATGAAGACAGTTCTGCGATGCATCAAATCCCCTTGGAAAGTCCCGAAAGAAGCAAGACAACTTGAAAGAGTTAGAATGATAGTTTCAGTTTGTTAGTCTTGACTGCACTGTGTAGAATTTTATAATAAAGATATAAGCTCAAGTAGAAACAAGCTGGTTTTCAAGCAGAGATCAGAGAAATTACAAAGAGGACTCTATAACATTGAAAGTTGACCACTTCTATATCTCAAGTGGTAAGAGATATGATTGAAAAAGATCTCCAGTTATAAAAAGTGCAGTATTTCTAAGTTAAACAAATTGACTCAACTGTGCAGCAAAAATCAGATTAAGGGTATTACATTTTCATTCAAGTCTATTATTTAGATTAGCTTAAATCATTAAATGAGAGAGTGGGGCATAGGGGTGAGGAAGTAAGGAAATAAGGCAGACTTAGGAAATAAGGCAGATTTGGGAACTAAGTCAAAAAAAACATTTTTTTTATTATGGATACTGGCACATGTAACTGAATATAAGCAAATAGAGTAGAAATCTAACACATTTTAAAGAGATTATATTGCCAAAGAAGCCACCAGTCTGCTTGCAAAAAAAAGTATGTGACTATTAAATTTCAAAACATCTTTCAATCCCTCAAACTGAATGAGCTGGATATGGTTCATAAGAGCACAGTGTTCCTTGAGAGGGCATACTCTTTCAGACCTACTTCTGATATGCTTTTTGAGGAAGGTGAATAAGGAAGAACTTCCAGAGGGCAAAATCAGAGCTACAGAAGGTGGTCCTTCTCAGTTATCCAAGGAAATACACATTGCCAGAGAGACTTCACAATGCCTATCAAGGAAGATCTTATTACTGTGTGCTATAACTCCCATTTTCCTTTATTTTGAATGGAAGTTTTTATTGAGGTTATACTGTCTCAGTTATAATATATAATGTGTGTGGTAGGGGGAAGATGGGGAGTGTTTGATGTTTGTGCCAGGGGAGGTGACAAGTAATAACCAGTCTCTATAGTTCATAGGTTGTCTGTCTACTACTATAAGGCACCATAACATCTGGATTGCACAGCACCCAAAAGCTAGCCAATCTTAAAATCCAAAGGTAAATATCAAATATTTGATGAATGGGCAGATAATTAGGTCTGAAGCTTAGAAAAGAGGTTTGCCCTAAAGACTGTAAATTAACGTAGGGGGTAATGATGTTGTTGCCATGGATAAGATCTCCTAGGGGAAGGTTATAGAGTTACTCTAGTATTCAGAATTTAAAACACTGGTTATAAGAATGCTCAATAATCTCAGATAGAACTTCGACAAAGAAGTAGACAACATAAAAATGGAGATAAAAATCATAAAAAAAGGTCATAAATGAGGACTGTAATAACTAAAATGAAGAATACATTAGAGATCATCAACATTAGATTGGATGAAGCAGAGATTCGAATCAGAGATTTAAAGGATGGGATAGTGGAGCAGCAACAAGAAAAAAGAATTTTAAAAAATGAGAATAGTTTAAGAGGCCTCTGGTAAAACATCAAGTGTACCAATATTTGCATCATTGAGGTACTAGAAAAGAAGAGAGAGAGCAAAGAATTAAAACCTGTTTGAAGAAATAATAATGGAAAACTTCTCTAATCTGGTGAAGGAAATAGACATACACGCCCAGGAAGTACAGAGTGTCTCAAACAAGGTGAACTCAAAGAGGCCCACACTAAGACACATCGTAATTAAAATGCCAAATGTTAAAGACAAAGAGAGAATATTAAAAGCAACGAGATAAATGTGTTATCACCATTTATAGTCAATATTTTTCTGTGGGTTCTAGATATAGTCGGTAGAGACAAAAAAAGAAAGGTGTAAGCATTGGACAGAGGAAACGAAACTATAATTATTAAAGCATATATGATTATCTATATAGAAAATTTAAAATAATTCAATAAATTATTAAATTTTCTGAGTATTTAACTATGTTGCTGATATAAATTCACTTATGAAAGTCAATTGGGTTTCTATAGTTTAACTACAAAGAGTTTTAAAATGTAATCATATAAAGATTTTTTTTAGTAGTAATTGTAATATTTAGCAATTTCTAAAATTAATTATAGCCAAAGCTATATAAGAAAATTATTGAGGTTATTTTTATTGAAAAAATAATAAAAACTTAAAGATTTAAAAAAATTTATATTCATGTATTGAAAAGCTCAATATCAATAAAAAATAATAAAGAGGCAAATGTCTGGTGACAGGGGTTCCTGAGTGGGACCCAGAGCACTAAGAAGTGGGCCAGGCCAGCTGAGAACTTGCTGCCCCAGCGAAGTGGCGAGAGACAAGAACACATATGAGCTAAGTTTCCAAGCTCCTCGCATATGTTCCACTGGACTTCATTTACAAAACATAAATTTAAAAATAAAATTATTAAGAATTTTAAGATGATGACTGTGGAACCTGAGACCCCATGTTCAGGGCCCTTTAGAGCACGGAGCCCTGTGTAACTGCATTGGCTACATGCCATAAAACTGGCCCTGCTGAGACCCAGGTCCTGCCTCCACATAATCTATTTTTATTAATTTATAGTGCATCAGAATTTTTATTCTCTCAGTGACTCTCATTTTCAATAGAGATTGAGAATCTCAGCCCCTGACAACAGTAAGTGTGTGTGTATCAGTATATATCACATATGTGTAATGGTGTATGGCTGGTGACCTCTGAGTTGGGAGAGAAAAAGATGTAATGTCAAGGGGCACTTAAAAAAAACTGGAAAAAAATAATGTTCTATATCTTACATAAAATGCCAGATACCACTATTCTTCACTATTGTTTTTATAATTTTCTTTGGTAACTATTAATCACTTTTTAAAAATGTCTTTTAAAATGGCAATGGAAAGTATCTAGTTGAAGAATGGTTGACTACTCAAGAAACAGTGAAAAAATTTCCCCTTCATATAACCCAGATAACACATAGCAAGGTCAAGATATGAGCCTAAAACCAATATGACATACCAGGTCATTGTTTTGTCATTAGAGACCATTAGCTCAGGAGCGTTGTAAGAGGTATGCAGAATCCTCACATATCAGTACATACGTCTGATAGAGACAACAATAGTGACATTTACTAGTACTAAAAGAAGCAGATATCTTAGGAAAAGCATATGAATAGGTAGAAAGAAATTGAAGTTTCCAACAAACTACTCAAAAATGTTCAGCATCATTTATAATAAATGTACAAATTAAAATAAAATTTTTCTCACTGAGAATGTAATTTAAACAAACTTGTTTCTAGTTTCTACCAAATTAAAAAATCTTCCTGTTCAAAATCAATTGTATTGAAATGCCAGCTAAAATGTGAAATAACATTGCAATAATGTCTATAATAAAAATCACATTCAACTAAATGTCCACATTAATAGATTAGTTTAAAAAACTACATATATAGTAGGATACTATGCAGTCTTTAAAAAAAATAAAGCCATCATACATACATATATGTACATACTTGCAAGTGTGTCTACCATATATGTTTAAGTTAAAAGGCAAGCGTAAAGTAGCATGTATCATTTAATTCCATTAAAAAATATATGTATATATGTGTGTCAGGGTGAAGAAGGCATCTGTTTGGGTGTATACAAGGTATTCGAACTATGTATGTACTACAAGAAAAAACAATTTTTTGAAAGAATGTACACCAAACTTCTTTACATTGACACCTTCAAGAGAATAGGATTGGGAGATAAATTCAATTTATTTTTATTTCTGCATTCTTTAAGTTTTGTTTAAGCTTGTATCACAATTGTATTGCTAGGCTTTCCACTCCCTGTAGAATTTTATAAAGATAAGTACTCTCTTTTTATTTTTTAAAATAACTCTTCAAAAAGCAGAAGCTGAGTCTTTAGGGGCAGAATAGGGCTATTTCCAAATCGCTTTTAGATGACTACAGTTGGCATTTTAAAAAAGACAACTTTGAGAAAGGTAAAAGAAAGCACTCCTGTCAGTGCACTGTATACCCACATCTGTGTGCTGGATCCTTCAAGGTAACTGAGAAACACAACAGTAATCTTTTCTTTTTCTTTTTTTTTTTCATTTCTATGGTCCTCTCTGCATTAACCAATTTTTCTCTCTTCCATGTTTCTCTTCTATCTATGAGCTCTAACTGCCACAAGTTTTCTCTGTGCTGAATGATATTAGGAAAAAAGTAAGTCTGTATCGATCCACAGGCTAGCAGTTAAGTGGAAATTGGCGGTTGAATATAGTTTATTCAGGATGTTTCTTTGCCTGAGTCCAGTCCTGCAGGGGAGGTGGGCTCTTCAGTGCATCTTCAAAGCTTAATTCTGTGACCAGAACAAGGAAGTTCTGCCTGATTGTATTGAAGGGACACAAGCGTACTGTCTATTGTCTCATAGGTAGGAGGACATAGTGGGCTGTGAGTCAGCCGGCCATGGTATATGACCCTGAGCAAGGTGTTTAATTTCTCAGCTTCCTTTATCTCATGTGTGAAACTGAGAAATTAATAGCATCTAGCTCATGGAATTGTTGAGATTAATTGAGAAAATATGACCAAAAATAATAATTAATAAACTCTATATTTAAAATTGTAAGACTCTGACTTGAATACATTTAGATGAATTTGTTTTGAGCAAGTATTTTTCAAACTTCAGAGAGAAATAAATTACTGAGTTATAAAACTCATTTAGTGGGTAGTAGTCAACATTGAAAAGAATTAATGAAATAGAATAATAATTTAAAAAAAAACAAAAGACATTGCACATGGAGAGTTCATGCAAAATGCATTGCTTACTGTGGTTTGAGGTCAAATAAGTTAAAAAAAAAATGCTTCTAAGCCAAACAATTGGACAAACTAAAACACTTCCCTAACTATCCTCTCAATTTTCAGTTCTGCCTCTTTCAACAAAAATGAGCAGAAACTAAAAGGGCTTTGGAAACATGCTATAATGATAGATCTTTTTGATAATGCGTGTGTGTGCTGGGGTGAAGTGAGAAGTCAGGAGGCAGTGGTAAGAGAGACAGTTCATTCAAACGTGCTTGTGTTACTTCCTAGTATATAGGGCAGGGCATAAAGATTTGTTAGAACTAGCCAGGCCTGAGGATTTTGTTCTTGTTTTTGCTTGAAACTCTTCTCATTTACTCAAGTACCGAGACTGTGACAGAAGGCCTTTCAGAGTCCTTTAATTCTATTAACCTGTCACTTAAAATTCCTGCTTTTAATGGATAATGTTTGAAGATAAAATCTCATAAAGTTTAGTCTTACTAGGTGAGTAAAAAAATAGTTTTGAATTTTCATTTTTCTAAAACATTTTATAGTACTTCAATATTTATGGATTTTTAAATGTCATTTCTACTATTTCTCTACAGATATTTTTTTGCTCTGTAAAAGTTATAGTAGCCAAACATAATGAAAGTAAAATATTAAAATAATTAAAAACACATGGAAGAAAACCAGGCTTGGAACTAGAATTAGGTTTCTGGAACTGACACTTTAAGAAACTTATGCCCAAGGAACTGAGTTGTCACTAATGTGTAGGATCTACATTTTTTTTTCCTGGATACTATTTAATATAGAAGAAGCACTTATAAATAACCATGATAATGTAACTGTATATATTGTCATTTGTTTAAATTATTTTAATTGGTATTTCATTCTGCATTATTGTGAGACATTTTTATAAGAACCTTTACTTTCAACAGAATTAACCATCTAATATTAATTAAAGAGGAAGATTATTTAGAAAATGACTCAACATATATAGTGCTGCAATTTTCCTCATGATATCATTTCAAGTGAAATATATCTGTAGTGATAATTATAAAAATTGTAGAAATTTCACAGAGTATTAATTTGGAATAAAAACCATACTCACTGAGTTGTGTATTTATTATGTAGTACAAAACAAATCACAATTATAATCACATTGGCTAATGTGTATCTTTTTAGAATTTGTGATGGTAAATAGAAAAAAAATAAAAGTTTGTATCTATGTAATTAGCTAGGTATAGGTATAGGTACAGATATCTCTCAAATACTTTTCATAAATATAAAGGTTTGGTTTGCAACAAAACATTGAACCCCTATTACTTCCTCCTGGGAATGGTGTTTGATAGTTTGGTGATTGTAACAAGATGTCTAGGTACCTGAAGATGTTTTGAAATTCAGATGGTTGTGTGGACTAACCCTGAAGATGGATAATGGAGATATCTTGAATTAGTATGTGATTATATCCTTAGGTTCTTTTTATAATTCATACACGAATCCCTCCCAACTACTTGTTCACTTTATGACTCTGGACAAATGATTTAAAGTCCTAAATCTTGATTTTCTTCTAAAATAGAGTAAACAATAACTTTAGAAAAAACATGTTTTTTATCTTATCATTACAGGTAGATCAGTAGACGTATTAAAGACCAAGAAGAGAAAAAATAAATCCAAGAGTAAAATATGTTCTACATTGGTTGAAACAGCCATATAGTAGTTTATTAAATTAACAATCCCATGATGAATCCAATCTTGAATATACACATCCTTGTATAGTCCCCTCCCCACTGAACTTGGCTATATGACTTGTTTTGTCCAGTGAGACATTAGCAAATGTGATAGAAGCAGACACTTGATAAGTACTTAGCTCTTAGAAATGTTGCCTTTACCACATGAGTCCCAGGGTCTACTGCTAAAGAGATCAGATAGAAGAGAGCCATGCAACCCAGCCAGCAGTGCTTACTCAATACCATCTTAGACTGTCTGGCCTCAGATGAGCCACTAAATGACTGTAGCTTCATTAGTGACCCTAAATAAGACTATCAGAAGAACCACCCAACTGAACAAAGCCCAGTTTGCAGAATTATGAGCAAATAAACAGTCATTTTAAGTCTCTAAGTTTTTTTTGGGGGGGCCTGTTACTTATAATAGATACCTGATATATTTAGTTATCAGGTAGGATAAACCTTTTTTGCTGTTGATAAAGCAATAAGTAATAACTAGGAATGATTACTCCTATAAATGAAAAAATGTACCACTTGCAGATGAAAGAGTAAAACACACAATGCCCAGAACATAATTAGAAAATAGAATTTAAAATGGAATAACAAACATAAAGTTGTCTTTGTAGACAAATTTTCTGTGTTGGGTTATTACTTTGTGCTGAATAGACAAAGATGAGAAATATATATATATATATATATATATATATATATATATATATATATATATACATATAAAATTTACAGAATATGTGTAACTTACTGAAACATGATCTTCTATGAAGCATATACTGAAAAATCTGGCATAAAGATTCTTCACTTTGTGTAATGGTTCTACAGGTGCACTGTACTTGAAGAACTGTTCCAAGGGTACCAATATAAGCTGCTTTGCAGGCATCATTTCCTGAGCAAATGAGGTCCTGCTTGCTTAAAGTACTGATGCAAGTTTCATCTTCATGGCACTTTCTAGTCACATGCTGCCAGCATTTTGACTGAAATGTTCTATAGCGCCTCCTAGAAAGAATCGGGAAATGGAATTAACCTCTGAGTAATTATTTCACATTAGCATGTGTTGCTTCCTCACCTAATGAAAGCGTAACATACAACAAAATGACTCCTAGATGCCAGTACATAGATGAAAATTAAATTCCTACATTCAAACATCCCAACAGAGAGTGTAGAAGAAAAAGTAGAGAAATCTTGTGAATTATTTTCCTCTTGTGATGAAAGACAGAGGCTAAGTTTATGATTCCCTGGATGAATTTTCATTCATTACTAATTTTGTTCCAATGGCTGATGATTTGAAGTATGAACTACTTGGGAGATTTATTAAGAGTATTTTTTGAAGCAGAATGTGGTTTTATGATTAGCATTTGGCCATTATCTCACACCAAGTGATTTTATATAAGGTTCTTGACTTTTCAAGCCAGTTTCCCACAGAGTAGGAGGTACTATACTCTTTCTCAACATTTCTAAGCAGACTAATTAGAATTTTAAAAATGCTTTGAGCTTCTTTGGCAGCAAGAGCTTTCTTTTTCTTTTTTTAAGTAAAACATTATGAGTTTATTTAATGGCTGAGATTATCCATTAGAACTACATTCATTCATATAACTTTTCTGACTATGTATTTGATTCTTGCTGTACTAATTGAATAAAAGTCTCAATAATATTATTTTTAGAACTTTCACAGTTAGAAGATATTGTTCTCAGTGAAACCAATTATATTAATTTTTCTCCTTAATAGTTATCACCTAAAATTACTTTTTATTTTTTTTGAATTAAACATGTATGAAAACCCTCTGAATACATGACACTTGTTATGAGTTTATTTATCCACATGGTGCTTAAATCTATAAATGACATTATATTCAATAATGTCATATTTTAAGTCATCTTAACAGAATCAATCTTTTAATACATTGGCAAAAATTAATTTATACTTAAAGAAATACAATTTTTGATCACATAATTTTGAGGTCAGAACAAATATATCCTTTAATACCATTAAGGGTTATATATAAAATATTATTCAAATGCAAGTATTGACAATATTATAATTTATAAGCAGATAAAAAAATTGTCCCTAGGTGCCATTTATTTCTTTTAATATATGTTTTACTAAGTTTAAGTTGCATGCTTTATCTACTTATGAAAGTTATTTATTCAGAAAATTTATTGTGAAATTTTGCAAAAATAATAAATTAATGGATACTTAATTCAATATTAAAAATGAAAAATACTTTCATATACTAGTTACCTAAATTATTTAAAAGAAATTTTTAAATGTGGTAAAAAATTATATGTTTAAAAAATTTATTTTAGATTTGAAATATTTTGATGTATAGTGTTTCATTATCCTTATTTTCTTATTATGCTACAATTTTATGTTTTGGTTTATTGTTCAAACAATTAAGGATTTAAAAGCAATTTTAAAAATGGAGTCGATAATTTTGTTTTATTATTGCTATTGATTTCTAGAACATTGCAAAATATAAGAGTATGTGGTCTGTGTAACTTCTGTACACAGAATGTATTGCATTTGCCTTTGTTACCTAGTATATAGCTAACTTTTGTAAATGATCCATGGTACCTAAATGTATATACTGTAGAGTTTTGCTTTTGAAAATATTAGAATTTTTCTGAGTAAATACCTTTTTTTGCTACTTTCTTGAGCTCATATATATAAAATTATAATGCTTTATAATTTTCTCTAAGTTCCTAAGTGTTTACCTGTATGAGATGAAATTAATTTAAAAGTAGTCTTTATATTGCCTTCTTTTACCTTTTCAAATAAATAAAAGAGTTTCAAAATCTATTGTGAACTGAAGAATCTGGAACAGGGACAGAAGTTGTATATTCAAACCCAAGGGCTCTCCTTTGCCCATGTGTGGGCTTTTCAGCAAGAAAAGGTAAGTAATAAAGGGGTTAACATCCTCACTGAAGAAGTGGTTATTCTGTTGGAGACTTTTTTCCATCTGAATTACATTAACAATAATTTAATGTAAAAGTTAGAAATCTCCCTGAGGCAAAATTTGCTTGAGAAAATGACAGGATTTGTCTTTTCACCTTGACTACTAATATTGTATAATAATGTATAATATAATGAATACTTCTATAAAGTATTCATTAAGGGACTATTTATAAATGGTGGAAAAAAACTGAAGACACACAGTCCTTACTTTCTAAACCAATCTATGAAAGACAGAGATTATGTAAGAGAAGACATGTATATATACATTAACAAATTATAAAAATCAAAAATAAAATATTCAAAAATGGAGAAAAATGATATGACAACTTTTGAGCACCTATCGTGTTCCAGACGCTGTACCAAGCACTTTGAAGAGGTGGTTTAACCCAAGAGTCCCTGTGGAGGCAAATTACCAAGAATGTGCCTGACAATCTGAGAAGGTATTGATGCTAATGTGAGTATATTTCAAGAGTGTGTGCTTCAGAATCCATCACAAGGCTTCTCAAGTAGTATACAGGAGATTCTATCACTAATGATTAAAATTTAATTTGATAGAGAAACAACTTAGACAAATAAAACTTTGAAGGTTGCATATGCAAATAATTTTAGGATAATGAGGTAGCTTATCTAAGGCCCTAAAATCAGGAAAAGCTGGGTACCCATCTACACAGACATCTATATTCTTACAGGATTTGATTTAAGCAAACAAAAAGGTGTCTCCTAGCTGATTAAAATGTTAGGTTTTCTTGTTAATGTAGATAGGTGATAGTATTCTATTTATAACCTGAGAAAAATAGTGTAAATAAACATTTAAATCATATTTTATTGATTGTAGGAGATACCATTACTTTATTATAATTAAAATCACCTATTAGCAATAATTATTATTAAAATTTAATAATTTTTTATTGAGCTTAAGACTCATCACAAATAAAATGTGTAAAAGTTTGCAACTTAGAATTGATGAAATATAATATTTTATTAAAACAGATATTTGAAATATAAATAAATTTGAAAAATCAAGTAATTAATAAAATTTAAAATAACTGATAAACATGTACATGACAGGCTCCTCAAATAAAACTTAATCCTAAAAATTTTGGCATTTTATGTGATAAGTTGAAGCAAAAAATGTCAACGTCCTAGCACTCTGTTTAGATCTTTATCCTTTATCTTATAGAATGTATGTTATAGGGAAGTATTATCTTTTTTAACAAATGTTTACAAACTTTGGATGTACATTACCAAGTGAGAGTAACTGAGAGTAAAGGAGTGAAGATGATTGATGGTGAAAAGACCCAAAGAAAGCAGTTGACCAAGAACCAGCCTTTTCAGGAAGTTATCATTACATCTTTTAGTTCATTTGCCTGGTTTTAAAGCAGCATGACAAATGTAACAGATCTTGCTCTGCCCTGTCAAACTCTGACAGCTACTCCTTTATGCTAAATGTTTATTTAGATCTTTAAACAAATTTGCTATATATGGAGTTTCATTCATTGAAACAAAATTAAACAGTTCCTGATAGAAGGTACCATGGCAAACAAATTAATATGAAGAATTACTCAAAAAAGAGCAAAAAAAGAATTAAAAAATTATACAATTTAATGCCAGTTGTTAAATCAAGCTCCTTCAACATGCAACATCAATGTCACAAATAATTTTGACTCATCATCTATACAGTATTCTCATTCTTTCCTCCATCTTCTTATTCTTATCCAAAAAGGCACATTTAATATGGATTTCTTACCACACAAAAGATAAATTCATCTTGAATATACAGGGAAATGTGATAATGATGACCATAGTGAGCAAAAGAAAAAACCTCAGTGTTGGAATAGATTCCCAGGAGTAATTACCTGTAAAAGTACAATCTAGTCTCAACCAGCAGCCAGAGTGGAAGTTTTAAGAAGTGAGCCAGACCATACCTCTCCTCAAAATTCTCCAGTATTTCTCCATTTCACTTGGAGCAAAAACCAAAGTCCTTAGTGTCCCTCAAGGCCCTCCATGATCTACACCTGCCCATATCCCATCCAGTTAAATTTCTAACAACTTCTTTTGCTCTCTCTCTTGCACTCTCTGTCCTCATTGCTCTTGTAACATGCCACACATATTTTTTCCTCAGCTGAGGAAATTGTCAGGATTTGTCTTTGAGACAAATACCATTTATTTGGTATCTTTTTTGGATATTTACTGAGAGAGACTTATTTCCTCACTTCTTCAAGTCTGGTAAAGTACTCTGTACTGGGACCACCCCATTTATATAGCAACTCTTTCTGTCCATTCACAATCCCCCTTATTATGTTTTATTGCTGTTTTTCTTATGGTTACTCTCCAGAGCACTCATTACCTTACAAATATACATATTTCTTATTTATTGTCTGTCTCTCCCACTAGAATATAAACTCCACATGGCAGGTATCTTTGTCTCTTGTACAACGATGTCTAGAGTAGTAGTAGGTAAATAATTTTTTTAAATAAACAAATAAATGACTAACATAATTCCCCTTAGAATCAAGGATGCAAGGTTGAGAAGGAGAGAATGGATACAGTGCTGACATCATGACATAGATGTGTGTTGGGGATATCCAAACTGCACTCAAGCTCATTTCTCTGATACTCAGTGTAAGACAGAATTTATTTTGAAGTTTGAAAAGTCACCTTGTCAAAATTCTATGATGTTTAACAGCTCTAGATGATCATACCAAAAAAGCAAATTTAAAAACTGACATACAAGCTATAGGTCTATTAACCAAATCTGTTATTCATTAGTGTAATTTAAATACATAATTTTAATAATGCTATTTCATGGCTACCAAATCCTGAGATACTGATATTTTTTTAATCTTAAAATATGTTCTGCATTTGAATTTCAAAAAAGATCCTACACATGTATTACAGATTCAAAAATATGAATTTTCTGGCTTTGTTTACATCACATTGTATAATGGTGGGAAATTTAGCTAATGTAATGAGATCAAGTGTTAGGACTGGACTGTAACAAATAAGGTGCCGAAATAAGAAAGTAAGGTATGTGTGTTTTTACTCACCTGCATAATTCATCATTTCGGCAGCTGTGAATTACATTGAGGCAAGTAGGGGGTGGAACTATGTTCACTGCACATGGCTTGCTGTGAAGAGCTTCTTTGGATTGCTGACAAGGTATATCAGATGGAGCACAGTCACAAAAAGCCAACATCTGGGCAATGTTAAAAGGCATATTTTGATAGAAGAACCGTATGGCTGCTTGGCAGTGTTTCATATCACAGAGATTTCCATTTGCTGAACAAGCTTTAAGGTAAGGGGCCAATTGTATATTACAGACTACATCCCCTACACACATCTCTGCCACTTCCAAACAGGACCAGATCCCTTTCATCCCTGAAAGTAATGACATCCCCAGGTCACAAAAATGTAAACATAAAGTTGAACTTACAAAATCTGCAAAACATGGTGAGAAGTCTATGAGCAAAATAAAATAGCATAGCAATGTGCTATTTGGGGCAAACATTTTTTTTATTTTCTTCTTCTTCAGTTTTTTTTTTTTTTTAGTTAATATGAATTTACTGAAACCTGAATAGTGGATTATATGAATCATCTTTCACCTTGACTGGATATGTATTGTGATACAAAGGTGATGGGAAATGTGTAGGGCTGAAACTGAGCTGAAGAAAAAATTTTTGTGTTCAAGTTTCTCAACTATAAACAACAAATCTCCAGAAATTGCATTTGAGCTATATAGCTTATAATGAATTTATCATTACTAAGCAAATCAAAATGACTCCTATTCCAGCATACTTTTTCTTTCGGGGGATATTCTTGACAAAAGGTTCCACATAGTTATTCCAACATATAAAGATACTCACATTCTAGAAAACACAAGTACATGTGAATGCCCCCCGCAAACATATACACAAAAATAGTTGGCCTCAAACAATTTAATTTATCTGATCAAAATATCCATGACATTTAACCAAGATCTAGTCTTTGGTTTTAATTGTAAAGTATTCCTCAGCATAACTGTAAATAGATGATAGATAGACAAAGCACTTGCTTTGGTACATTAGTGAAGAAATGCAATAATTTTGTTGTATTTTATCATATTAGAACTATAAAAAGCCACACAATTTATTTTATACTGACATATCTTTAAGAAGCTTAGTAATTATATTTTAAATTATATTGTCCAATATTTATAATGCAGATCAAAATTACAATTTATAAACATTACCATGATAGGGAAGAGTAGTTAGATTCCATATGAATTTATTATCTTCTTTTGAGTTATCTAGAAATAAAACAGAGACTATTTCATTAGTGAACAATTTTCTAAATTTAGTAGGGGAATATGGGCTACATTTATAAATGAGCAATTAAGCAAAAATACATATTTAACCGTTAATACTCAAAATTAGTGAGGTACAGATGAAGAAAAACAAACCCCAGAAATATTTAAGTGAGTTAAACAGGCCTGCTCTGAGGATTCAGTTACTTGAAAGTTTAAACAAATGCTAACAAGTAGGCCATGTGCACTGAAGTAAACAAAGAATCTGTCTGAGGAGAAAAAAAACAGGAATATTGTCTGATAAAAAGCAAAACAAAACAAAACAAAAACCCTCCTCTTCCCAATAGGATCTTAATCAGATTGAAATGCAATGTGAAGACTACTTCTACCCCTGTTTGTCTCACACTCCCAAAGTTCTTAGAAATCAAAATTATAGAATTGGAGAATCCTGTTGATGGAAGTGAACTCAGTGTGGCTATGCAATTCTAAAATATTTCATTCAAAAAGCATTGGTTAAGTCTCTACTATGTAACAAATGTCATACTGAAGACACAAATCTGTGATCTCTGTCATTGAACATTCACAGCCTGGAAGGAAATATATACATATAAACAAAAGTAAAAATAAAACATAAGGAGTACTGAAAGACATGTGCATAAAGTTATAAGGGAATGATGTGATTAGATTTTTATTTTAAAATAAAAATTCATTTTTTGTCATTGGCTATTGATTAAGATATTGACTTCTATTTTGGCATAAAAGTCCCTTTATGATTCAATTGTTCTTACTTGAGCTAACTGTCTAAACTCCCTGTCCACCCATCTACTACATATAAATGATGGTATAATCACAAAAAAATTATTTTACTCCCAGGTGCGTCACAGCCTTTTCAGACTCCTTGCATTATTCTAACTGTTATATCTATACATGATTTTTATTTTTCTACTAATGAAGTCTCAGCTCAAGAATTACTATCCCTTGTAGAGTCCACTCTCTTGTATCTCTGAGGAATGAAATCTTAATAAGCAAATCTTAGAGACTCATATAACTTTTATAAGAGACATAAAAATGTAGGCTAGACCTTTTATTATATATTAATACTTCTGCTTTGGAACTGATTAGTATGGCTGTGCTACTGACTAAAACATATTCAGGAGTCTCTCACTGAAATATAAATAAGAAATGAATTACTGTTATGGACTAAATGTGTCCCTCCAAAATTCCTGTGTTGAAGCCCTAACCCTCAGTGTATGTGGAGATGATGTCTCTAAGGAAGTAATTAAGGTTAAATAAGGTCATAGGAGTGGGACTTAGCTCTAATAGGATTAATGTCATAATAAAAAGAGACATTAGAGACCTTAGTCACTTTTCTTCCTCCATGTACACACAACATGAAAATATGTCAGGAGGACATAGCAAGAAGCCAGGAAGTCTACAAATCAGGGAGAGATCTCTCAGAAGAAACTGATGGACCTTGATCTGGAATTCTCAGCCTCCATAACTGTGAGAAAATAAATTTTTGTTGTTTAAGCCACAAGCCTGTGGTATTTTGTTATGTCAGCCCAAATAAACTAATATACTCACTGTATGTATAATTATTACAAACACAACAAAATAGTTATTTTAGCATGGGAAAATAAATTATATCTTAGATGTATACTGTTTTATATGATATGAATAATGTATTACAATAAATTCTCTGCTTTTAAATTCTAATTTTATATGGTACATATATATGTGTATACACATTTTTTCCCAGAAGATATTTTAAACCATAGTTTAATTGCTGAAGAAGAACTAAAGGGCTATATATCATGAGAATAAATAGAAGCATACAACAATCAGGCTTAGATCTGAGTTCTAAGATCATATACATAAAAAAAAACATACTGTTCTCCCTTATTCATCCATTAATATCAAAATATATAAAGATGTTGATATCTTCTTACTCTGCTATCACTCTGATCCAAAACACCATGCTTTTCTCTGCTGACCTCATCTAGTCACATGATCTTATTTATTATCTGTTAGTAAATGATCCCCCCCATTTATATTTACTGCACAGATCTCACTTCCTCTATATGTCATACAAAGAATTTAGATATCAATTCCATACATAAAACTGCCTACTCAATAACTTCACTTAGATATCTAATAAACATTTCAGACTTAACACATCCAAAACTGACTTCTGACCTCTCCTCTGTTCCCCACCAAAGCCTCTTCTTCCTATAGTTGTTTCCATATTCATTTGTCCTTACTTGGGACAAAAACCTTGGAATCAACTTTGATTTCTTTTTTTTTCCCTTGCATTTCCATTTGATTCACCAATATAAAAATAAATATCCAGAATCTGACAACTTCCCACATTGATCCATCATCCATTGTCTTTTTGCTCCACCATTATAAAAATTCCTATTTTCCCACTTGGGCCTTTTCTTTTCTTTACTCAGTTATCAATACAAAAACGAGAATTATCCTGTTAAAGATACAAAATCAGACCATGACACTACCCTGGCCAAAATTCTTCATTGTTTTTCTATATCACTGAGTAGAGCCAATGATTTTTAAACGACCTACAAAGCCCTTTATGATCTTGTCCCCAGTTTTATATCAGATTTTATTTCCTATATTTCACTTCCTTGCTCTTTCAACTTTAGCTTGTGGTCCTCTCTTCTTTTCCTCAGACCTCCAGACATATTCCTAGCTCAGGACCTTTAATTAGCTGTTTCTTCTGTGTTAAGTACTCTTTCCCAAGATATCCACATGCTCCATTCCCTTGCCACTTTTAATCTTTACTCAGTTATTTCTTCAGAGCAACTTTCTGTCCATCCTTAAAATTACAAACCACCCATTCAGACCTCTTTTCCCCCAACTGTATTATATTTCTTATTAGCACTTATATGTTTAAAATCCTGATTAATTTTCTTTGACCCCATATTGGATGCCATGGCTCAGTACTAAGATCCCCCAGGTACCAATTTCTTCAGCTGCCCAGAGTATTTTGGGTATTGGATCACATGATCCTTTTCCTGGCATTGCTCTCATCCAAAGAAAGTTGCCACACCCAAGATTACAGACTTTCCCAGGAAACAGTTCATATCTAAGGACTAGCCCACTCAGGGGTTCAAGGGTTATGTCCCTTGCTTTTATGGGTGTGATATCCCTGAAAAGCCATTCCAGGTACAAGCTTTCTGTGGAATCAACTAAATTTACTGTGGCAATTAAATTGCATTTCATCTTCTCCCTCCACCTCATTTTGTTTTCCTCACTTCCTCCTAGCTTTTGTTCCTGAGACCTTGGTCCAATACATTTTCAGTCCGTTTCCAGGAAAACTGACTCAAGACACACCTCAATTTAAAATGAGAGCCCTTGGAGAGCAGTGATTTTTGTTTGTTTTGCTTACTGCTTTAGCCTCACATCTTAGAACATGGCCTGGGGCATGGTAAGCAAGCAAAAGAAATATCTATTAAATGAACGGATAATTATCACTACCCATTTTATCTGCTTTTAAAAATCCCTTAAAAATAATAAGTTCCTTCAATAAAGGGCACAAAATTTTTTTGTTTTTTGTTTTGTTTGTTTTTTTTTAATTCTGCTGCACAGGACCTAGCACATTGTAAATGTTTCATTTGTATTTGTTCAATGAATGAATGAATGAATAAAAAAATAAAATTAACATTAAAATAAAACTTTTTTGCATTTGTCTCTTCATAATCTCTTTTGGATAAATTATTAGGTTTTTAAATTTTAATTTCCTAGGAGAAATACAGACAGAAATGACAGAACTAGAATAGGAAATTAAATATTTTTTAGTTAACTCATATTTGTGCTTATACTCAGTGCTCCTAAAATCTTTTGAATACCAACCAGAAACAATATCCTGGTTAAATCCATCTTCATAGTCTTCACTGACAACTGAAACTTGATTCATTTGATCATCCTGTATACAATTGTCTTCAAATAAACTTTTCCAAATTTCAATGCACTCTACTTTTGAAGGATCATTGCACTGACAATTCCACAAGATCGTTTTTTTTAGACTTTCTTTTAGTACTGCACACAGGTGGCCTCCATCAAGAGTCTTGCATTGTTCTGATTTCTTCCCACAGGTTTCCTTAAAATTCTCGTACAACAGAGTACAATGTTCAGATTCCTGGCAGATATGTACTGCTATGACACAGTCACTCTTTTTTTCAACCATTAATGATGCATCTTTCTGATGGAGCTGTTGTGTAATATTTGATTGTGAAGATAAATCTGAGGACAGTGGTGATTTTTCTATGAATAAAGTAAAAGAACTAAATAAAATTAATTAAATTCACTTACTTACAAACTTTTAATATGTTTTCTAAAAAAGAATATGACATATCTTTTATAAATATTTCAATATCTATTATAGTTTGTGTAATCAAATAATAATAATAGTCATTTTTTTAGATGACATTTATCTTTGTCATTTTCCTTTTTCTTTACATTACATTTTGATGATGGTTGATAGAAAATATATGTAACTTAAAGTACCGATAAGATAATCCATCATCTCTCTGGTATAAATTTTTATGAATTTCCATTTTCTCATAGAAATTTTCTATACTAAAGTATTTCTCAAACTTTATTTATTATTTCCCCCTTAACAAGCATTTTTTAGACAGTTTTTTTCTTAATTCCACTATTCCTTTGTGAAATTTAAATAGGAACTGTATGTATATATGTATATTTGTGCTTTATACAAAACAAAGAGTAAGATTTTGGCGGGGCTTACCCCCAAGTACCAATTTTTACGCCTTGGTTGTTACAGCGCCCTCACTGAAAATGCCTGTTCTACTAGATAGTTCCAATAAGCCCGTAATTATATAAACTTTATAGAAGAAAGGTAAAAAAAATGACTTCAATATGACTCCAAATAAGCTTAACATAGCCTTTCAGAAGTGTACCGTCTACTTTTAAATGCCTTATCTCTCGGAGGCACTTCAAATGAATCTGCACAAAGGAAACGTCCTTGACTACACCATTTTTCCCTCGGTCAATCACATTATTTTCCCCCTCTTTAAACAAAAAAAAAGTTATTTCATTTTGTTTTACTGAATGCTTTCTCTTACACCTTAGTTTTTACAAATGCCTTATACTTATGCAAGATAAAGATAATATAATTGATTTTATGATACAAAAATGTTTACTGAAAACTGTCAGGCATTCTTCTAAGCACTATTCAGAGTATAACCTCTGTACTCTTGTGTTTTGAAACATATACTATTATAGCATTTTGCATATTTCTCAAATAACAACTCACAAGGGATTGGTATAATTATATATCAATAAGGCTTTCCTACTAGAATAGAGTCCTTCTCTTTTATCTCTTATAAGCAGCACATCCAGGTATGCATGAATAAGATGCATGTGAATGAATGCTGTCCTCATATAATTAGTGCTATTATATTGGTAACTATACGTATTTTAAAATAATCTTTAGACCTGTCCAAATGCTAATCTATTGTGTTATATACATAAATAAATAAAATAAGCTAGGCTAAATGAAACAATACAGCTTAATGTCAATTTTACTCTTCCATATTTTAATCAAGACTAGGGACTATCTTACCCATCTTTATATCCTCCAGGGTTTATATAATGTCTACACATATTAACTGAATAATAACTAGTTTATGAATACATACATGATTTAGGTGCTTAGACATATATTTAATAAATTAAAATATATTATGTATTTATTGATTATTTATTAAGTGCCTGGAACCATATTTTTAAAAAGAGAGAGAGAGAGACCAATTCCAAAGCTGATTTACAATATATCAATGGAGAATAGTATAGTGTATGTCTATATATGCTGGGGAATATTTTGAAAGTGTAAAGAAGAGAGATCATATTTTAGAGTGCTAATCAAAGAATTAGGGAAAAATATTTTAAAAATGAACAATACAATAGTAATAACTACATATCTATAAGTAATTACTTTAAATGTAAATGGATTAAATGTTTTAATAAAAAGACATAAGGGACCTGAATGGCTAAAAAAAACAAGACCCTTACATATACTGCCTACAAGTGACTCACTTCAGATTGAAAGACACACATAGACTGAAAGTAAAGAGATGGAAAAACATATTTTGTGAAATGGAAATTTTAAAAAAAGGCCTTTGTTTCCTTAAAACAAAGGAAAATCAGGAAAAACCCAGTAATCCCACTTCTTGGTGTTTATCTGAAGAAATCTAAAACACTACTTTAAAGAGACATATACATCTATATATTTACTGCAGCATTATTTACAATAGCCAAGATATGGAGGCAACCTGAGTGTCCATCAATAAATAAATGGATAAAAAGAGGTAGAACATATATATAATGGAATATCACTAGGCCATAAAAAAATGAAATCTTGCCATCTGCAGCAACATGGATGTACCTAGAAGGTATTGTGCTGAGTAAAGTCAAACAGAAAAAGACAAATGTCCTATGAATGTACTTATATGTGGAATCTAAAGAACAAAAGAAACAAACAAAACAGAAATAAACTCATAAATACAGAGAATATTTTGATGGTCGCCAAGTGGGAAGAAAGTTGGGAGAGTGAGTGAAAAAAGGTAAAAGGATTAAGAATTAGAAATTGGTAGTTCAAAATAGTCATAGGGACATAAAGTATAGCATAAGGAATATAATCAATAACATTGTAATAACTACATATGGTGTCAGATGAGTACTGGCATTGTCACGGTTATCATTTCATAGATTATATAGATATCTGATTACTGTGTTGTACACCTGAAACTGATATAATATTGTATGTCAATTGCAATTGAAAAATTAAAAAAAAATTTGAGATAAAAAATATTTAATAAAGGAGAGTTCTTTAGGCAAAAATAAAAGATACTAGGCAGCAACATGAATTCATATGAAGAAATAAAGCGCATCAGTAAAAGTAAGTACATAGGTCAATATAAAAGACAGTAGAAATGTATCTTTATTTTTTATGCTGTCATATTTTGTTGTATTTGTCTGTATTTTTATTTCTATCTATTTTTTCCCTGTCTGATTTAAGAGACATCTGTATAAAGCAATAAGAATAAATATGTCTTGGGGGGTACAGTCAAGATGGCGTAGAAGGTAGATGCTGTGCTCGCCTGCTCTCATGACCACATCAAAATTACAACATGGCTACCATTGGGAGTTGCATGATCAGGCTGAACAGAAGTCCCACAACTTGGGGACATACATAAGAGGTTACCTCGAAACTGGTAGAAAGGGCAGAGATGCGAAACCAGCTGGTCCCACAACTGAGTATGGTGGCCGAGAACCAAGAGGGTTATCTTAGCTGCAAGCCCCTCCTCCACATCCAGCTTCACATTAGGCTCTCTAGCCCAGAGTTCCAGTGCCAGAAAGAGAAGTCCCCACAATCTATAGATGTGAAAACCCACAGAGGTTGTGGCTGAATGAGACAAAAGGCTGCAGGAGTCGCAAACTTCTCTTAAAGGGCTCATGCACAGACTTACTTCATGATGGACTTACTCTGGGCTCCAGTAATTTGTTAACAGTACCATAGAGGTCATTAGCTGCTGAAAGAGTGTCAGGGACACACAGGGAGGAATTGAGTTGTCTGGCTTCAGGGTGAGAGCTGCAGAGGTAGTTTTATCCAAGACAGAAGCACTGGCAGAATCCATTATTACTTTGTTGAGCCCTTCCCACTTCCAGAGTGCTAATGTAGGCAGCTGCCATATCTGAATCTCCATCTACTTGGTTATCACAGGTCACTCCACCCAGGAGAATCTCTGAGACTCTACCTTTTACAACATGCAGGCCTACCTAAGCTGCCTCTTTTCCATACAAATGGCCCATTGTGGCTCATGCTGTGGGCTTTCCTAAAATTTCTCAAAGGCTCACAAAACCCAAAGCAGCAGCATCTGGCCTCAGTGTGCCCCATACCTCTTACTGACCAGCCCCAAGCCTTGCACTAGCAGCAGCCAGACTTGGTTCTTGGCTTGGCCTCTTGAGGCAACTATTAGCCCAGCTGGGTAGCAACCATTCGTAGATTGCTTGGTGACCCTTATCTGGTGGCCCTGGAAGTATACAATCTGTGGTTGACTTTGGCCTGCAGTTGGGCCCTTCTCAGGAGGCTCTTAAACTGTCATACATACCCTGTGGCCTCCTTCGATGGGCCCTGGATCCAGAAGACACCAGGGCTGCATTTGAGGAGGAAACACCCAAAGGGCAGACAGACCAGAGATCTGCTACCATTAATCCTGCTCCTTAGGGTCACTCCTCACCAGCCGGTCCTCATAACCAATCAACCCAAAGATCAATTTCTCCCATCAATGTACAAATAGCAATCAATGCTCAACTACAACAGAAGGGCACACACAACCCACGCAAAAGACACACCTTGAGCACCTGGCTTGGGAAACTGGGGAAGACTACAACACAGGACACCTACTGCATAAGGCCACTCTACTAATATCAGGAGACTTAGGAGCCTTTCTAATACATAAACAAACACAAGAAGGCAGTCAAAATGGGGACACAAAGAAACATGTCCACATGAAAGAACAGAACAAAGTCAAATATAGAATAAAATGGAGGCTTAAATCAGTGATTTGATGGGATAGCGGAGGAGACCCAATCAGAACAGCAACAAGAAAAAAGAATCCAAAAATATGAGGATAGTTTAAGAAGCCTCTGGGACAACATCAAGCATAACAACATTCTCATCAAAGAGTACCAGAGGAGAAGAGAGAGCGCAGGAAATTGAAACCTATTTGAAGAAATAATGATGGAAAACTTCCCTAACCTGGTGAAGGAAATAGGCATACAAGCCCAGAAAGCACAGAGTCCTAAACAAGATAAACCCAAAGTGGCCCACACTAAGACACATCATAATTAAAATGCCAAAGTTTAAAGACAAAGTGGGAATCTTAAAAGCAGCAAGAGAAAAGCAGTTAGTTACCCACAAGGGAGCTTCTGTAGAACTGTCAGCTGATTTCTGGATGGAAGCTTTGCAGGCCAGAAGATTGGCAAAGAATATTCAAAGTGATGAAAAGCAAGGACCTACAACCAAGGTGACTCTACCCAGTAGAGCTATATCTTAGAATGGAAGGACGGATAAAGAACTTCCCAGACAAGAAAAAGCAAAGGAGTTCATCATGATACAAACAGAATTATAGGAGATTTTGGAGGGACTTCTTTAAAAAGAAAAAAATATGTATCAAAAATATAAATAATAAAATGGTAATAACTTTATATCTATCAACAAGTACTTTGAATGAAAAATAATTAAATGCTCCATTCAAAAGATGTAGGATGGCTGAACAGAGGAGAAAAGACCCATACATATACTGCCTAAAAGAGTCTCACTTCATATTGAGAAGCACACACAGACTGAAAGTAAAGGGAGAGAAAAATATATTTCATGAAAATGGAAATGAAAAAAAAAAGGCTGGAGTAGCAATAGTTATATCAGCCATAATGAACTTTAAAACAAAGGCTATAACAAGAGACAAAGAAAGGCTCAGTAATTCCACTTCTAGGTATTTATTTGAATAAACCCAAAATACAACTTTGAAGGAATGTGTGCATCCATATGTTCATTGCAGCATTATTTATAATATCCAAGGAATGGAGGCAACCTGGGTTTCCATCAGTGGATGAATGGATAAAGAAGAGGTGGTACATATATACAATGGAATACTACTCAGCCATAAAATAAGATGGAAATATTGCCATTTGCAACAACATGGATGAACCCTAGAGGGTATTGTGTTGAATGGAATTGGTCAGACAGAGAAAAACAAATATCGTATGATTTCACTTACATGTGGAATCTAAAGAATAAAATAAACAAATCAAACAGAAACAAACTCACAGATATAGAGAACATTTAGAGTGTTAACAGTTAGGAAGGGAGTGAGGAATTGGGTGAAAAAGGGGAAGGAGTTAAGAAGTACAAATTGTTAGTTTCAAAATAGTCATGGAGATGTAAAGGAATATAGCCAATAATATTGTAATAACTATGTACAGTGTCAGATAGGTACTAGATTTATTGAAGTGATCACTTCATAAGTTATATAAATGTCTAATCACTATGTTGTACACCTGCAACTAATATAATATTCTATACCAATAATAATTAAAATTTTTAAAAATGAAATTATATAGAAATGATTAATTTTAAAGTTGTCCTGTTTTTATGACTTCAAATATTTTATATAACAGTGTATCACCTGATTCACTGATGCATTTCTTGCCAAGCAATTTGTTAACAGTACCGTAGAGGTCATCAGTGCAGAGACAATTTTTAAACTGGAAATTTCTTTCTACTAAGGCTTTGATGCTCAGGTTGCAGCTTGATGAATCTTTCATCTTGCAGGGATTACCTGGATTTCAAAGGTCAAACATATAATACTCCAGATATCATTTTGAACACACATAAAATATACCCAAAATTCTTTTAACATATTAATCAAAGTAATTTATTATTATAGTAAGATTTTCTGAGGTCATTGTAAGATGTTCATGTAAGGGACATTTTAAGCAAAATTTCTATTTTTACTGTTATTTTCTCACAATTTTACCTTCTAAAGTAAATTAACTTTTTTCAAGTTTTAAAATAATTTTGACTCACTTAGAAAGAAGGCCAATTTTGCTCTTCAATAATAATCAATGCTGCCTTTACATGAGGTGACCAGAAAGCTCTGCAATCTTAGTTATTTTATCAGTTTAGCTATTTTATTAAATCTAGTGTTTTAAGCTGATATTTTATTTTACATCTCATTCTAAGATGATAACAAGGGGTGTACAGGTGGCTCTAAAATTATCATGGGAAATAAAGTTGTCTTGATACTTCGAATGCATGCAGTAAATATTATTAAATAATATCTCTCATAATAACCAATAATTCATTTTCTATTTTATTTATTCATTTATTTATTTGCTTATTTATTTATTTTAGGTGAGGCAACCCTTGGTTGACTTTACAGATTACAAAGACCTTGTCAGTTTACAATCCCTTATTTTTTATTTTTTACACCACAGCACCCAGTCTTCCTAAGTGGCCTCCCATCGAAGTACTAACCAGGCCCGATCCTGCTTAGCTTCTGAAACCAGATGAGATCAGGTTTGTTCAGTGTGGCATGGCCATAGTCTACTTTAATTTAAAAAGCCATATGATTTTTTCCCCATTTTTCTGAATAAAACTAATTGAGATCATTTTATTTGTGTATTTGAGAATATTTCTATTTCAGCTTCATGCATAAGATAAATATGCGAATGCTGCAATTCATTGTGAATGCCTTGCTTTTTGTATACTAAAATATGTTCTAATTCATGACACCCTGAATGTGATATCTTAAATTGCAACACAAAATGTAACAAGGAGCTTCATCATCAAAACAACAGATTTTTTTTGTCATTGTCTTCTATTTTCATCTTAAATTTACTGTTACTTTGAGCAAATTATGCCTTTGAAATTCTTTTCCTGACAGTAATGAGAATGTTGAATTAGAGAGCTATAACTTTCTTTGGAGTGTGTAAATTACATGTACTCTCTTCGAAGGCAGAGAGAAGGAAATCTATCTCCCACTATGTAATTCTTGAGGTCATGAGGTTGGTCAGGAGCTCTGCTGGTGAAGACTGTGAACACTGGCATTGTCTGAGCTACAGTTTTCTGCCTCTGAACCCAACATACTCAACCATATATCTTTTGGTAGGTAAAGTAAGCACATGATGATGGCCAAGAGTCGAGCAATACAGAATTTACTCTGTGGAATGGATGGAGAAACAAAGTGAGTCATGGAAGAATATATTTTTATTTTCTATTTTGGATTTCTTTTACTCCAGAAAGTTTATCAGGATTTTACAGTATTATAATCTTTGTTGTACATGATGATAAAATTATCATTACATTAAAATACTATTTTTTTAAAGTTTTGTCATAATGGTACTAGGTTAATGTCTCACTATATAATCAGTTTATCTCATTTTAGTAAATAAAATCTTCCTATGATACTCTCATTTAATATTTATTCAGCTATTTAAAATGTTTAAAACATATTTCTTTTTCTTTTCAACAAGTAACAGTGACTCTCTAATCTTCACATTCTCTACCCTTTTAGACTCCCCTCAAATGTTTGAAATGTAGGACAATTTTTAAATAATAATATATTTTAACTTGTTCTTGACAAAGTTGGAATGAAAATAGTGTATATGTTGTGAAAATATAGAATGAATATTATACACATACAAATAAATAACAATACCCTTGATCATCACAAATGTTATTTTTCCTTATTTTACCATTTACGTATTAACAAATAAGCAAAAAAAATATATTTTATTTGAAAAATTGTTGCCACACTTCTGAGAAGCATGCATATAGTTATAACATTATACACAGTGAAATAAGTAAAAATAAATAAATTTAAAAAGCTGAAATCTTGCATAAAGCTGCTTGCAGTGCCAATGCATTAGGGCCTTGGGGTTATTTAAGAATACTCTTTTGTAACTAAATTCACTAATAAGCAAATTAAGATGAAGCTCTTGAATATCAAGTTTAAGTATTAAGAAGGAAACTAACTTAGTTCCTCAGATAAGGAAAGAAAATATCAAATCCTATTTTTATCTGAGTAAAAGAAAACCATGTGAATATATTTTAAACAACTTGTTTTACCTGAAATATTGCAGGCGACTTCCATTATTCTCCATGTATGTTTACATCCATTTGCATCACTTAAGCATTGCTCTCTTAAATATGTGCAATCAATGGTTTGGGAAGTAGATTCATTTTCTGAGCATAGCCCAATAGCTGAATAACAACAGAACAAAAATAAGTTTGCAATATTACAGTATGGCAGTAATTTACCTAAAAACTAAGTTATTAATGATAAAGAGCAGAATTATAAAAAATAAAATGTGACAAGATCATCACAAGACTGGAATAAATCTTAATCTTCCCTCTAGATATGGATCTATATTTCTCCTATATAAGATTCTTAAATAATCTGTATTTGCTCTCTTCCATTCTTAGTGCTTATTTATTTCTCAACTTACAATTAATTTTTCTGACTATTATTTTGTTGAAACTGCTCTTAAAAATGCTTTAATGAAACCGAGGATACTTATGACTTTGATTAAGCTTAGTTTTAAATCCTAGATCTAGAAATCGTGTCCCTTTCTCTCTATATATACCCCTCAGAGACCTAGCCTTTCCCCTGAATAATCGGCAAACCCGGAGGCAGCAGGAGACAGTAGCCTAAATCTGACTAATGGTCACAGGTCAGGAACTCTGGCAGGCTAAAGATGACATCTTGACCTCAGTTCCCGAGCCCTAACATGAAATGACCTCCTGACTACTTTCCTGTGAGACCCGACAGAGGGACTTTGTTAAAGACCTCAGAACTGTCCCCAGGACCCGAAAAAATGATTGATTACCCTTACTTCACCTCCTACCAATCAGCTCCCAGCACAACTCCAAACCCCTAACCCACAGTGTCCTGTGATTTTGTCTCTACAATTTTCATCCTATAAGCTATTGTGGAGTTAGGGCTTTTGAACATCAGCTTCCTGTTCTCATTCATCAGTAAAATAGCCACTATTTCTCCACTGCAGTTCTCGATATTTAGTGTTTGGCTCTGTTAGTGTCGAATGGATGAACTCTTTCTAACACTAATCGTTCTCTAACACTAATCATTTCATAACATTAAATTTAATAGTTTTAAGACTTCATCTTGCCTACTTTTATCATTGGGCTTTTTGTTGTCATTTTGTTTTTGACATTCCCTCTTTCTTTGGTAATCTGCTCTTCTAATTCTCTTGATACTCATTTATTTGATATTTTCTGACTATAGGCAGAATCCTTCCCAGGATCCTCTTATTCTTATGTCAATGTACATTTTTAGCTTAGGTTCTGTCCTCACACTTTTCCCATTCTCATTTTATGCATTCTCTGTGGTCAATTACATCTACTCTCACAGATTTAACTAAAATCTCTAGATGGATGATTCTCAAATGTTTAATTCAATTTCATTATTTTCTAATATTCCAGTTATAGGTGCTACCTCCTCCACCTAAATGTTCCAAAAACACTTCCAGATTATAATACCTTTAATATTGTCCTCTTCATTATCATTCCCTGGTAAACGTCCCTATTCCTTCAGTAATTCCACTATTCACAAAAACACCCAAAGTAGAAAGACAACTTTATATCCTCAACTTCATACTTTCATATCCATTCTTGCATATTTCATTGATTCTCATTTTGAATGTTTGACCAACTCATTAGTTAGTCAGCCTGCCTCCAGTGTCATCTGTTCAGATAGGTTCTTTACATGCCCTAATCTGTCTAATGCACCATTCTAGCTTGTTATTTCTCTGCTTTGTTCCTTGGATGATCCCCATAGAATTACTCATTCTTCATTGTATGCAATCTGGAGATCCTCAAGCAGCATTTATAGTTTCCCAAATGTACCTCTGAGCATTTACTAGATGGTCACTAGTAGGTACTCCTTTCCCCACCCCACCCTTCTTGAATAACTTTTTTTGTCCTTCAAGACTCAACACAATAATTACCTTTTTTGAATTCCTTTTTTGAATTCATAACTTCATTTTTCCTATATCCAAATTAAATTTGACACCCTTCATCTGTTTCACTACCATTTTAGGAATTCTTCAATGATAGCATTTACTGCTTGGTAGTAAAAGTATGTATTTTTGTGCTTGTCTTCACCACTGGGTTTTAGGGTTTTACTGGGCATTAAGAGTAATACATAATTATATTTTTATTATCAAATACAATAATGCATTATATTCAATAAATGTATGCTGACTTACACCGACTTGAATAGTTGTTTATAGATGAATTATATATAAATAACTTATAATGTTCAATTAAAATAACACCTTCCAGGTATTTACAAGTTATTTTGGGTAGAAGAGAAAAAGTTCCAATGAGTTTTCTAAAAATATCAAAAAATAGCAATGTTAATTTAGTCTATTGTATAAATAACTCAAACTGATTCTATAAGCATAAGCTCTGACACTTGCTTAATCAATCCATGAAATAATATGGGAATTATAATTGAGTTATAGAGACAGTGTATTAACCATAATTAAGAAATGTTTAGCTATATCTTAATCAGAGTCAAATTATTTTAATTAAAAAAATTGATGTTAATTATGAATCACCTGTGACAATATAGAGCTATAAGCTTCAAGTAAAGCTTTAAAATCTTTTCTTTATCTTATCTCTTTTTAAACCTCTCCTCCTAAGGAAAATCCAAGACAATTGATTAGATCATATGTACTATTTGCTGCGTCACTGCATTTGGAGGTTAGGCCCATGGCTGTGTCTTGGTCACATTTTTCTTATTGAGGGCTAGAGTGAAAATTGATATATCAGCTTCCTAGTTTTTCATGTGTTCATGGATAATTTCATCTAGCAAAGCTCCTGTCCTAGGTTAGCAAGCCTAGAGAAAGAGAAATGACTCTCTTTGATTATGGCCCAAGGTTACTTGTTTAAACCCAGCTTGCCAAACACCCTGAAGTAGCATTTTTATGTCAGAAACTCAATTTATAAAAGATTGAAATTTTACTTGCCATTGATCATTATATCTTGTGACTAGCTTCCTCATGAAATTTATAGGTGATAATCTCTTAGATACATCATCAAAACCAGTGCCTTAATGAATTCTACATACTATTTTTTCATACTCTTTTTCACTTTCCTTTATTTTTAAATTTTTATGTTGAATAATTTACTTGATTATTTATTTTACATGATTTTTCACACTTTCCACTCAGATGAAATACTGAATCAACTAGGAAAATCATCTCAATGATTCACCCCTCAAAATGCAAACTATCTTTAGCTTTCCAAAATTTATTCATTTCTAACTATGATTTGTGGCTATGTACTTAATCCAGGAGTTTTCAAGGATTCTCTTGAAATGTTCAGTGAAAAACAGGTTTTATTTTTTAAATAAATAAGATGGAGAATGTTGCACATTATATTCATCTTCTTAAAGGTGTAAAAGGCTCATCAGGATATTAAATCCTCTGTTTAAAAATTTCAATATGTCCATTTCTTTGGACTTTCTCATATCACAACACCTATTTAGATAATATTAAACAAGTATTTTGAAGAAAGCACTATGAAAAATATTGGTTAAAACTATTGAATAGCAAAATTTTGATCCTATAAGTGTTGGAAATTATTTCTCTCCTTCATCTAACCTAGTGTCAAGGTTAATTTAGAATTAACAGATGAAAACAGGAGGCGATCATTACCTTTTCAACTGGGGCCATAATGGGGTTGTAATATATTTTGTGCATTCTGTTATATTGCTGCCTGATCTATAAAAATTGAAGTCTCCTAGATTTCTCTTTATAATACAGGATAGAAATAAGAAAATGTTACTAGAAATAAACACAAAAAGTGAAATTTTAGAACACTGAATCACTATTATTTAAACCAAAAAAAAATACCTAAAAATACATAAAGATCTCTTTCCTTCTTACCTTGATTTTCTTTTATTTGATTTATTTTAACTTTTTATGTTCAGCATAATTTAAAATAACATTCTTTGTTTTCTTGCCCACAATTATGTCTTTCTTTATCAACATTTATTAGTGTGGAGTAAGCAGAAAATATATTGGCTTTGGTTTAATGAGTAGATTATTAACATTATAATTATAAATATTACAATTATAAATATCCTTTTTTTCTAAATTCAATTTATAAATTCTACTAAATACTGAAAAAAATATAATAGCTTCTCCAAAAACACATATAACAAGTAGATATTCATGAATTCGACTTTAAATATAAATAAATTCTTTTAAACCAACATCTTACAATAAATTCACACTACCCAAAACAAGAGGGATAAATCTATATTTTATCTCCGGGTCACAGAAACTAAAATGAAATGTGAAGCTTTGATATGGTATTGTTTTACTCTACTAAATGGCTTTTATTTTTTAAATATTAATGCCTTAAAATTAGAAGAACTGAATGTTTTAAATCAATCTCATTTTAATTTAATTTCAAAGAAAAACAGATAATAATTTGAAATTTGTCATCTTATAACTTGTAAATAGATACTGGAAGGTTTTATTTCTAAAGGTCCTAGTATTTATGTGAGTTCCATTAATTCTAATAAATAACTCAAAGAAATTGGATTATTTTATACAATAAAACAGAAGCAATCTGAATAGTTAATGTAGTTCCTGCATTGTGTATTTTCTATGGAGTTATACAGGAGTAAAAGTAAGTGTACATTTTTTGCAAAAGCAATAAGCCATGTTAAAAAGTATAAAATTGTAAGTGGTAGTTCATATTATAAGCCCCTATTAGTTTAGTCAACAGTTAAGTTAGGACAGCATTAAGTTCTTGAAGCATTGGTGTTGTGAATTCAGATAAAACAGAAGCATAATTTACTTACCAAAGAAAATGAAGACTATCATGCTGGACAACTTAGGTTGTTCACCTGAAAGAAAGGCAGATGTATTTACTCCAATCAGCTTCTTAACAGTAACTGTCCAGAATAAGGCTTCAGCTTCTGCTCTTGATTCCTAAAAGCATTACTGATTCAAGTCAACTTCCTATGTCACTATTTCCTCACCAATCTTTCCTGAGCTGTGAACATTCCTAATTATGTTCAAATTCAATTATTTTGTTCTGAGTGTACTGATCTTGTACATTATGCTTCCAAGAAAGCCCACAAGCCAGACACTAAGATGATACATACCTTGCACATTCATGAAAAAAATAAAGTCTTTCTCTTTTTTTTTCTTCAATTAGAATACTAAACTAAACTGTGTAAAATACTGCAAACTATAACATAAAATTTTCCTAGACACTCAAGTATACTCAGTTTCTGCTTTATTAATTAGCCTCATTTAAGGCAATTTTATGTCATTTGAGAATATGGAAAAGGAGAAAAGACATAAACTCAACCCAGGAAAATGTATGGGGAATTCAAGTTCCACTGGTATCAAACTGGTGTACTTTATATTCCCAGATAAGAAATGTTCTCTATATGTGCCAAAAAATCTCAGTATGTTTAAAAATTGTGCTGCCTCAGCTACAGTTCCTCAAACTCTCCAAATACAGTGATGTATAAGAAATGACTTTTCATTATGATACAGAAACTCTCTGTTCCACTGGAAAGATAATCATCTGCTTATGCTCATCACTTGACAACTATTTGGCTCCTAGCATCAATGAGAGGCATTGCTATGGTCTAAATACTTGTGCCCTCTCCCCTCCAAAACAAAATTATAAGTTGAAATTCTAAACCCCAATGGTGATGGTGTAATTAAGTAGAGATTTGGGGAGATGCTTAAGTCATTAGGGTAGAATCCTCATGAATACGATCTGTGACTTAAAAAAGAGGCTCCAGAGAGATTCTTTGCTTATTCCGCCTTGTGAAGAGACAGCAAGAAAGTCCCACCTATGAATTAGGAAGAGGGCCCTCATGAGAATGTGACCACGCTGGTGCCTTGGTACCGGACTTCAGTTTCCAGAATGTTTATAAGTTGCTCATTCGTAATATTTTGTTACAGCAACCTGAATGGACTAGATAGGCATTATTTATCTTGTCTTATTTTGATTGTGTTTTTCCTCACAAGAACCCAGAGCACATCATCTCCCTTGGGACATCGTGAGGCTTATACTTTTAAAACACCCTGAGACCTTCCTATGTGGATGCTTAGAAATATAAAATGCTGCTTTGGCAAGAAATTAGGAACAGAAAGGTGTGGATAACCAACTATCAAGATGAGAGAGGAGCATTTCTATGTACACAGTTATACAATGGAAGAGTTGCTGATTGCAATTGACCATGTTTAATTTATCCTAGAAGAGAAGTTATATTTTGTTTTTAAAATGCACAATAAAAGAAAACAATCTCTGGAGTCCATCAGTTGAAAATTGTTACAAAGTTTTTCACTAAAGATGTTGGTTAAATGCCTCTACATTGGAAGTTAATACAGATTTACTTCTTTATGAAATAGGCTAATTTTACCTATGGTCATTATAAATATTAAATATGTGTATGGGGCTTATGTTAGAGAAATCAACAAATATACCCACTGACTTAATTATTATTTAACAAAAGAATTATGTCATAAAATTAATCAATTATTTCCTTTTAAAGGTGCCAAGTCACTAAATTTGTATTATAAATTGTACCAAGATAATTGTTCTTTTTGATATAAGCCAACTAAAAATTGTTTAAGCTAGAGAGGGATTTGGTGGCTCTGTTGGTTCTCAAGGAGAGACAGAAAAGAGGCAGGGCACTCCAAATTGGTGGCTGGCAGGTTTAATTTGCAAGGGAACTTACATATGATGACATTTGTCTTGAGTGCCTATAAAGTTATTAGATCTCTGCACCCACCTACCAGAATCTTAAAAGTTCATATAGAGGCCTTACTGAGTTCAGTCACATGTTCAGTCCAGATAGTTTAAATAATGCATTACTCTTTCATGGTTATATCCTTGAAATGACTTCCACCGTGGGAACAGTGAACAGAACATACATTCCAAAGTCAGGAGAGGGGATGAGGAGCCTCTAATTGCTGAGTCTACCTTGGGGGTCACAGGCAGTTATATCCTCTTTTTGATCTCCTCGAACAGGCTCCCAGGTTGAAGAATCCTGGGTAGAATTGATTTCAGGTATGTTTTAAACCTTGTCTTCTAGGCCTGAGGGTTTTCCCCTATGAGCTGCTTTCTTTTGTGTCAGCTTCATTCCTTGGCAGTTTCTCTGTTCTTGGTAGGAAGATGGTTGTCAAGCCTTGGGTATGCGTTCTTCTCTCTTAAAAACCAGAGTAGGAAGTGTGACTCTTTTCCTCTTAAAATGCCAGAAATGAGCCACATTAGTTCTACATGTGTCCCATAACCATGAATCTTGCCAAGTGGAACTGACCCGATTTGGTGTCCAGCATCATAGGTGTAGATGGAGTTGACTCTTTTCAAACCACAGGAACCACAGGAGAAGAGTCCATCACCAAGGAAAATCACAGTATAAAAATAAGCACATGAAAAGATAATTTGAGAGGTGGGAAAAAAATACTCAGTAAAGCATCTAAATGGTGAATTTATGTAGGGCTACTATAAGCAAAATAAACTGATCAAACAAGGGCAAATAATACCAAAACAATTTCTTTTTCAAAGTAAGTGATATAGATGTTGTAGAGGGCAGTGATACATAGAACCTGAATATAAGACACAGGTGCTAATCTTTGCCAAACAAGTATAGCTGCTGAGGTCTATTACTTACAGGTGTAGAAAGCATCTGTGGTCCTATATCTGTTTATCTCAAAATAATAATTATCAAATGTGTCACCATCTAAAGCAAGAAATATTTTTTAGCATTTTATTGTGCCATCAGCACCTTTTCTCCATAGATCTCAAAATATTTTTAAAAACAAATTTGCGATAAAATAATATATATGCTTCTTTATTATAGGAGTAAATATCGAGATTCAGGTGGGTCTAATAATATTATAATTTCAGTGTAGTAATGACCATAAATGCTATGTTGGGATATTTTCCATAAATGTAGTATCATATAAAAATATCTATAATTTCTATTGAAGAAATTTCTTTTCTAAAGAAAGCACAAGTACTGAATTTCAATGAGTTTCATAAAAATAGAACACAATTTTGCCCTAAATTTATAGAAACTCCAGATTAATAAACCTTATTTCTATGTCAACAAAAAACAGTACTTTCAACTCAATTAATTACTTGGATGGAAAGCACTTATTGAAGCAGAATATTTTAGAGGTGAAGGGAAATGATAAAATCATCAGTTTCAGTATTTCACAATGATAATTGGTGTTGGATTTTAAAATATATCTTATGTTTTGAAAAAATGCTATACATAAATAAATAAAACAAAGGAAAAGAGAATTGCTGTGGTTGAAATTTGGGTGGCATGCACAACCTCTGTTCATTGGCCTTTGCCATGACCACCATGTTTGCCACTGAAGTATCTAAAGATTACAGAACTCCTGTTCAAAATTTACTGATCTCATTTAGTTGTTTAAAATTTGTTTCACATAAAAAAATCTGTTCTCATCACAGATAAGTGAAATGCACAAGATCTCATAACTTGTCATTGGGCAAAATGCACTAAGGTTTCTATTCAACAAATGTTTACTAAAAAGTCCGCTATATCCAAGCCTCTGTACAAAAATAAAAATGAGAAATGGTCCTTTGTTTCACAGATCAGATAAAACAGAGTTCGTGTTGAAACTATATATAAAAAAAGAAAAAAATGTTGAAAAATAAAAACCGTAGTAAATCAGTAAAACATCTATACATTAGAAGACATTTTGTTTTGGAATATAAAAAATCTACTTTGCATTTAATAATATTTACTTCCCCTCTAGCCACCCCTGCTCTGACATTATATTTGTCTACTTAAAATTTTATAAGATGCTCATATCTGAAAGAAAGAAAGAAAATCTGATCAGCTTTAGAGTCTAAAATTGACAGATCTGGAAAGAAAGAGAGAGAGTATGTAGAGAGAGAGAGAGTTTTTTGACTATAAGGACTATAAACAAGGTTCTAAAACATTTAGTAATAAAAGAAATTATGAAGTATTTGGGAGTGGGAAATAAGAGACACCCACTGTCTTTTACTGGAGGGCCTCACTAGGAAAAAAAAATTAGATCAACATGTTGGTGTATGTAATCACTTCACCATGAAATTTCCACTTGTCTCCTTGCTAGCAAACTGATGTGAGGTGGCCTTTAGCTGGGGAACAGGGCAGGCAGAATTGGGAGAAACTAGAAACAGTATAGAGGCTCAACTCTGAGGCATGTTCTGGGAACTTCAGAGGACTGATATCACTGACACTCACAGTGGGTGTGAAATAAAAGATAAATGGCCAGGTTATGTGCAGCCTTTTACAGCTCACCAAGGAGATAGTGTTTATTCACAGAGAGAAGGGAGGGTATTAGTGAGTTTTAAACAGAAAGCAACCAGTTGCTTGAGCAAAGCTGTGGAAGATGATTTTGAAACAGATAATTATGTTATGAGGCTATTTCTGTAGTTTATGGGAGATAGTAATGACTGAACTAAAAAGTTGTGACAATGCAGAAGAGATGGTAGATCCAATATAGTTGCACAATCTGGTGATCATTTGAAATGGAGGCAAGAATAGGGAGAAGGAGAAGTCCAGGATAAGTCCTTACTTCTGGTTTGTGTGACCTAGTGGTGATTGTTGTCATTTTTTGAGGCACTCGGCTCACAATTCAATGCTCTATACATACTATAATAATATTTGTTAAAGAACTTAAACTTTAGAATAAAACAACAGTTTCTATGGTCTACATGTTACTAGATAAAATAGGCTGGCTATCTCTAAGGCCATCAAAACAGCTCTACTAGACAGCATTGCTGTGAGTAATTTTTGTTGTTCAAGGCCTGGCTCTCAATCTAATAAGACTGAGAATAGATTTGTCCTTTAGAGCTTCACTAATATTAAAAAATATCATAGAGTCTATGGCCATGCCACCCTGAACACATGCCATCCTGATCTCAGCAGCTAAGCAGGGTTGGGCCACCTAGGAAGGCTGGGTATTGCAGATGTAAAAATAAATAAATAAATAAATAAATAAATAAATAAATAAATAAATAAATAAATAAATATATAAATAAAATATTAATAATATTGCCAATCTTTGTATTCATTAAAAAACTTACTTCTAGTCAGTATATTACTTCATGTAGGCATGACAACAGGAGAAAGTTCGTAGATGAAAGATTTAGAATAAGAATTAGTTCTGGGAGGAAAAAAATGGCGTTGATGATAGAGGCTCTGTTCGTTTGTCTAGCGACCAAATCAAAGTTGTGATGGAAATAAGGAGCAAACAGCAAGCAAAACTACCTGGGATCTAGATGAACAAGTCACACAACTAACAAGAAATCTAAGAAATCACCCTGTAATGGCAGAAGGTAGGACAGGGCGAGGACATGAAGCTGCCTGATCCCAAGCGGCTGAGTGGGATGGAGGCTGTGGCAGCAGCAGCTGCATCTTAAAGGGGCCATGGCCGTGAGTGAATTTTCACAGTGATGAATCTGCTCGCTCTGAGTCCCAGCACCCGTTTAGCTGCGTATGGAGCACCAGGGACTTACAGGGGTACACTGAATTGTCAGAGTGAGGGACCAGAGATGTGACTTGCTCTGTACAGAAGTGCTGGTGGTATCCATTGTTCCTCTGTTGAGCCCTCCCCAGTGCATGGACTCAGCTCCTCCATAGCTGAGAAGTCATCAAAATGGATAATAGAGGTCGCTCTGCCTAGAGGATTCCCTAAAACTCTGCCTCCTCTAACTTGCGGCCTCACCCAAGCCACACCCAGGTGTATCTCCAGAGAGTCAGATGCTCCTTGCTGAACAGCACCTGAACTCACACTGGTGGCAATTGGCCTTGGTTTCTGGTGTGGCCTCTTGAGGCAACTCTAAGCACAGCATCTGTGGGTTGCTCGCTGAATCTTAACAGGTGGTTCCAGAGGGACACAGGCTGGGGCTAAACTTGGCCTACAGTTGAAACCCTCTCAGGACTGTGCCACTGGGCACCTACTTCACAAAGCTGCACTAATAAGACTGGGAGACTTAGGAGCTTTGCTTAGTACATAGAAACAGACACACAAAGGCAGCCAAAATGGGAAGACAAAGAAGCAGAAACCATATGAGAGAACATAACAGAGATCCAGGAATAATGGAGTCAACCAATCTAACAGAAGCAGAGTTCAAAACAATGGTTATAAAGATGCTCAATGAACTTAGGGGAAGTGTAGATGAATTCAATGAGAACTTCAACAAAGAGATAAAAAACATGAAAATGAAAATAGAAAATAGAAAAGGGAACCAGTCAGAAATGAAGAACACGTTATCTGAGATGAGAAGTATTTTAAATGGAATAAACAAAGTGAATAAAGATACATCATAATTAAAATGCCAAAGGTTAAATAGAGAGAATCTTAAGTGGCAAGAGAAAGCAGTTAGTTACTTAAAAGGGAGTACCCATAAGACTGGCAGCTGATTTCTCAAAAAAAATCTATGCAGGACAGTAGGGCTTGGTGCAAAATATCTGACGTGATGAAAACCCAGAATATACAACCAGTAAAGCTGTCATTTAAAGGACAGATAAAGAGCTTCCTAGACAAAAATAAGCTAAAGGAATTTGTCAACATCAAGCCAGTATTACAGGAAATGGAGAAACTTCTTTAAGAAGAAAAAAAACATGTATAAAAACCAAGATTAAAGAATGATAATAACTATATTCCTTTCAACAAGTACCTCAAATGGGAAATAATTAAGTGCTCAGCCAAAAGATAGAGTGGCTGAATGGATAAGTAAACAAGACCCTTACATATGCTGCCTATAAGAGACTGACTTCAGATTAAAAGACACACACAGACTTAGAGAAAGAGGATGAAAAAAGATATTGCCTTGATGAAACTAGAGGGTATTACGTTGAATGAATGGGTCAGATAGAGAAAGACAAATATCACATGATTTCATGTACATGTGGAATCTAAGGAATAAAATCAATGACAACAACAAAAGCGGAAATAAACTCAGATACAGAGAATATTTTGAGGAATACTAGATGGGAGGGGGATTGGAGGGGACAAAAAAAGGCAAAGGGATTAAGAGTTACAAATGGATGATAGTTGCAGAATAGACATGGAGATGCAGAATGTAGCATGGGGAAGATGATTAATAATGTTGTAATAAATATATAAGGGGAAAGAAGGCTACTAGATTTAGTGGGGTGATCACTTTGCAAGTTATGTGGATCTCTGTAAGATTAATTCTCCCGGGAAAGTACTGGATATTTCATAAAAGAGATGTCTGTCAATAACATACAAGGACATGTTATTTTAAATATGTTGTTAAGGCTACTATAAACAGATTCATACTGTTTCAATTATCTTCTTTCCCCTTTTCGAGGTAGTTTTTTTCCATTGTAAAATATTTGGTACTTATGTATAGCATTAGAAAAACAACAAGTGAAACTATTTAAATCACCAAGATATATCCAGACCTTTTGGTGTATTTTCTTTAAATCATTTTACTTATATTTATTATTTTAAAAGCCATAACAGTTATCATAATTGCATACACATTTGTACATTGAAATGTTAATAGCATCTGTTTTTTTTTTTTGATTGCAAATGTTAAGGAAAAAAATCACAATGATCCTACTACTTATGGGTAATTAATGTATATGGTTATATTTATTATGGTTTTTTACATAGATATATACATGTCTATATATACACGTGCCCTACATACCACTTTTTAAAGCATAGGTAGCACAGGATTATTCACAAATTATAGATTAAAATGTGAAAAAAAGAGATGAACATATGAGCTTTCAGCTCTTTCTATTAAGAGTATACATTCTTGGATTTAAGGTATTAACAATTTTTTTAAAATCAGGCTTTCCAAACACTAAATGTTAAAACAGAAATCCAGATGGCTCAAATTCCATGAGTAGCACATAAAATAAACATTTTGTTCATGTAGTACCTTCTTTTCTATCATTTTAAGCAGATCAGTGGTAATTTTATGTCTCTTTAATTCCTTCCTGAAAAAGACTTTGTCTCCTTAATGAAATTATCTACAAAAACTTTTCCAACAGCTTTTGTTTATTCCCTCCTATTATAGATTTTTAAATAAATTAAACTTCTCTGTTGATTAACATTCATTTCCAACTCATATTTTCCTAATAGTTAAATTGCTACAAATAGGGACTGGGATTAATTGTACTTGAACCTGAAGCTTTCCAGGTAATCTGATCCTTTATTTGTTAATATGCTCAGAACAACCTTTTGTTTTGAGAGTCATTCTATTGCCTTTTTCTACAGAGTAATGTATTATTTTCTTCTTTTCTTTTCCCATATTTTTCCTACTTTGCATGTTCTCCATGTTTCTAATTCATCAGATGTATTTCTTATTCAATGTAAAAATCACCCCCAAATTTAATATAATAATTTACTATTGCTTACTGTTTCTGTGGGTCTGGAATTTAGGAGTGGCTTGGTTCCGTGGTTCTGGTTCAGGACTCTCTTGATGTTGCAGTCAGAGAGCTTTTTCAGAGAAATGGTCTCAGAAGCCTCTTTACCATGTGTCTGGTGTTCCAATTGGGAAGTCTTGAACAGCTGGTACTCCCTGTCTATAGTCACTGCCTCTATGTAGTTTTTCCATATGGCCTCTCCAGCATAATAACTTCATGATACTTGACCTTCTTACATGTGAGTTCAGAGATCCCTCTGCACATTTCTCAAGAGAAAGCCAAGTGGAAACCAGTATTGCCTTTTTGTGAATTAGCCTCTAACATCCTGTAGCATCACTTTCACTGCATTCTGTTGGTCCAGGCAATTACAAAGTTCTGCTTAGTTTCAAAGGAAAGAGACATAGACCCACCTCCTAATGGAATAATGTCAAGTAGCATTGTAAAAACTGGATATATATTGGTGCAGCCATCTTTTAAAGTTTACAATTCGCCATGCCTCATTCCTTTACCAATCTTGTTTTTATTTCTCATTATTTTCGTATACTTCAACGTATTTCTCCAGTTCTGCAAGATTTTCTTAATCTCTCATGACTCTTCTGCTTCACACTCTTGCTTCCCATCCTGAAGCTTATGGTAAGGAATTTCTTTACACTCTTTCTTATCCTCAGATGTCTTCTATAAGTGATATTTAAATACACTAAAATAGTCAGTCCCCAAATCAAATGATCTCTGCCTCTGCACAACTAAATCATACTGGAGAAATGTCATTATTATGTTCTTTGGCTTTATTATTATATTATTGTTATTATTAACCATCATCACTATTTATATCCTCAACCAAAGTATTTGGCACTGCCAAGCAGTAGTCTTTGTCAATAAAAGTATTTCTTAATCTCAAAGATGGCTATTGCAAACATTTACCATTTTTCTAAAATTTGACTTTTCACAACTCTTCCCTATTAGCAGAAATTTTGGTCTTTAAACAGAAATTGATATTTTCTGATTTAATAGCTCTGACATTTAATTTCCCAAAATCAAATATTAGTTCATTTATTTTCATAATTTTTGAGAAATAGTAACATAATACTCTACTTTTTCTTTTTTATAAATGTAGCTATTTTACATTCATTGCTTTTGAAGTGTCCTTTTCTATTTTTTAATTAATAATGCCATTTCAGTTTTAATTTTATTCTAAATCAAGTTTTAAGAGCATTATTTCTAACTTCTAAACTAGTATGTATTTAGTACTTATTATATGCTTTATATACAGTGAATCATTTGATTTTCAGAAGTCTTGTGTTGTAGAAATTATGATCTTAATACTATGAAAATTCAACTGAGATAGACAAAAGATAAGTAACTTTCCAAGTTTTCTACAATAAAATTAGCCTAACTGTACAGTTTATGGTCACAACCACTGTATAATACTGCTTCCATTTATACTTAATGTTATTAAATTTTTATTGAATTGGCTTATAATATTTCTACTTTATTAGCTTTATTAAGGTTTTCTGATAAGCCAAATAAATTGGCAACTATTTTAAATGTTCCAGCCTTTAAAAAAAATTAATTATATTCTAATTTTGCAGGATACAAATAGTGGTATACACATGTATGTTTTAAATACATATACACATATATTTTTATTTTTGTTTGCTACATTACTTTCCACAATAGATATATTGACACATGATAAATTGAATTTCAGGCTTCTTCTTTTTACACTACCTGTATTTTTCCAATATGTTCTTTTTTGAGATGTAATTGACATATAACAGTTTGCAAGTTTAAGATGTATACTGTGTTGGTATATATTTTAATAGGATTATCACCAGAGCATTAGCTACTACCTCTATCACCTCACATAATTATTTCTTTTTTGTGTGAAAATATTTAAGATCTAGTCTCTCAGCAACTTTGAAGTATATAATATAGTATCGTTGACTATAATTACTTTGTTCTGCATTAGACCTCCAGAACTTATTCATCTTCTATTTATAATTTTGTACACTTTGATCAGTATCTCCCCAATTCCCTGTCCTCTCTAGTCCCTGGTAATAACCATTGCATTCTGTTTTTATAAGTTTTACTTTTTTAGATTCCACATATGAGTAGTATCATACCATATTTGACTTTTCCTATCTGACTTATTTCACTTAGCATAATGTCCTCATGGTCCATTCACGTTGTCACAAATGACAGTTCCCTTCTTTCTCGTGGATGAATAACATTCCATTGGTGGACATTTGGGCTGTTTCATATCTTGGTTATTTTTAGTAATGCTGGAATAAACATGGGAGTACAGGTATCTGTTCTACATTCTGTTTTTATTACCTTTGGATATATACCCAGAAGTGAGACTGCTGGATCATATGTGGGTTGTATTTTTAATTTTTTGAGGAATCTTCATACTTTTCTCCATAATTGTTGTACCAATTTACATCCCCACCAATAAAGCACAATGTTCCCTTTCTCCACATACTCACCAACACTAGTTATCTCATGCCTTTTTGATGATAGCATGTTCTAACAGATGTGAGGTGACATCTCACAGTGGTTTTGATTTGCACTTCCCTGATGATTAGTGATAAGCATTTTTTCATGTACCTATAGACTGTTTGAATGTTTTCTTTGGGAAAATAGCCATTCATTTCCTCTGTCCATTTTTTAATCAGGTTTTGCTTTTTAGCTAATGAGATGTATGACTTCTTTATATAGTTGGAATATTACCGAATACATGTCTTGCAAATATTATCTCCCATTTCACAAATTGCTTTTTCATTTTTTATTGTTTTTGTTTTGTTTTGTTTTGTTTTGCAGAGTTTTTTAGTTCAATGTAGTCCTCTTTATTTTTTGCTTTTGTTGCTCATGCTTTTAGTGCCATATCAAAAAAATCATTACCAAGACAATATCAAAGAGCATATCAGACCTTAAATTTAAGTCCTTAATTTATTTTGAGTTAATTTTTATAGATGTGTAAGACATCTATCCAGTTTTATTTTTCTGCATGTGGTCATCCAGTTTTCACATCACTATTTATTAAGTATTCTCGGCTACTTTTCCAATACTAAATGATCATATAAGTGTGAACTTATTTCTGGAATTCTTATTCTCTTCCAAAGATCTATGTGTCTGTTTTTATGCCAGTACAATACTATTTTAATTACTATGGCATTGCAATATAGTTTAAAATCAGGAAGTGTAATACCTTTGGCTTTTTGTTATTTCTCAGGATTATTTTGGCCATTTGTGGTCTTCTGTGATTCCATACAAATTTTACAATTCTTTTTTCTATTTCTGTAGAACATACCAATGAGAGTTTGATAGGGATTGCATTGAATCTATAGATGGCTTTGGGTAGTATGCCATTTTAACAATAATAATTCTGATCCATGAACACAGTATTTTTTCCATATTTTTTCTTTCTTCTTCAATTTCTGTCATCAAAATCTCATAGTTTTTTTTTTGGTACAGTTATTTTATCTCCTTGATTAAATTTAGTTTTAATATTTTATTATTTTTGATGTTTCTGTAAATAATTTCCTTATTTCCTTTTTAGATGTTTTGTTGTTAGTACATAGTAATGCAACTGATTTGTGTGTGTTGATTTTATATCCTGCAACTTTACTGAATTCACTTTTTAATTCTAATAGTTTTTTGGTTGATTGTTAAGATTCTTTATGTATAAGATCATACCATCTGCAAACATAAATAATTTTACTTCTTCCTTTCCAATTTGGATGTCTTCTATTTTTTTTATCTTATCCGATTGCTCTAGCTAGGATTTACAGTAATATGTTGAATAGAAGTCTTTTTCTTAATCTTGGAGAAAAATCTTTCAAACTTTCACCATTGACTATGTTGTTAGCTGACCTCTCCTCCTGCCTAGGCACACAATTCAAGAAGTTCTAAGAGACTATAAGCTTGAGGCACTTAAATGAAATTTCGAATTTCAATTGACATGTCCCTTGAGAAATAGCAGCCCAGGTGTAAGCTGTACTACTAAAGATCCTCTAAGACTTGGACCTGGGACAAGTTTTCAGGTGAAACACACTTAGATATTTATAGCACAAGAGGAAAAAATGTGGTCTTCTCTCTTCTGTATCTAGGAGACACACTCACACTCTCAAACATACACCCACAATCACACATTGATAGAGAGAGGGAGAGAGAAGAGAATCCTAAGTGGCCATGCTTATACTACAAGACCACCATAAACAGGGGAACAGCAAGCAGAGCAGGCTGTAGCGGTCAAGGTTGGTAGCAGATTCTTGGCTCTGAGACTAGCAAATTGGCAGCAGTGTTTGAGTTCATGAGCAATACATGCCAGAAGGAGGGGGTGGGGGTCATAGGTTAGTGGTAAAAGAGAAAAAGGGCAACTCACAGAGTGAATATCTACCTAACTTTGCCTCCCTCATAAATACACAGTCAGAAAAAAACATGTTACCAAGGAGAAGACAAGTTCAAAAGTGTATTAAAACCATTTTAGCTACTGGAACAGCGCTGGCTCTGTTAAAGTGGTTGGTGGCTTGGATCCATTGCAAATAGAATTAAGCATTAATATGACCTCTCGTCTCCAAATCTTTATCTACATATTAAATCTAATGTTTATTTTCCAGCCCCTGGTCCACTGCCTTGCTTTAGATTTAATCATTATTCTTGAAGGTGAATAGTTTCGCAAAAACTTATCTGAAACCTAAACGTACAATGTCCAGCTCTCAAATTCCCAGCTACAAGACTATTAACATACTCACTAGAACCAAAATCTAATTATATAACTCCTCTAGATAGAATTCCTAAATTGTTCTCTGTTATATAACATGAGTTTCAAATTTCCTCGAATATTATATAAAGCTTTTTACTATCTACCCCCTTTCCACCTATTTTCTGCCATGGACTCACATTTTTCCTTCACACTGTGTGTAATTCCTGAAGAGACTGTGCTGTTCCACATGCCTATCCCATTGTGGTCTATCCTTTCTGCCCAGAATGCCTTCTTCATCTCTACTTTCAAACTCAAGCAAAGCCTTTTTTCTTCTAAAGCTACCTTTCTCTAGGCAGAGCCAAAAGTTTTTAAACTTTGTTTGCTTTCTTCCTCAAAAATGGGTTAGCTTAATGTGAGCAGAAATTTAGTCCTTTTCATCTGTATATCACCTTTTAGTACAGTGTTAGGTAAGTAGCAAACACTCTTTTTTTTTCTTTATGACCAATGTCTCATATGGCTCCTAACACTTTTCAGAATTCAGTAAAATTAAGTACAATGTTTTATTGATTGATTTAGTCAACACAGGTTTATTGAAAGCCTACATCTTATAAGGCACTGTGCTAGTCCCTATTGGAAGCATTCAAATCTTATGAATATAGCCCAGTTCCTGCCTTTAAATAATGTATATGCTAATAGGGAAAACATTTCTAAATCAAAAGACCCAAATATACAATTTATTGATAAGATAACTGGCACTGAAATATTCTAAAATTATATCTAGTAGATTACGGAATTAACAATTTTTGAGAAGACAGTTGTTTATACATCCTAAAAAAATGTTTAAATTTTCAGTTTGATAAAAAATCATAGTCCTGAAATCATAAAAAATCAAGAAGAAAATGGAGGAAATAACTCTTTGATGCCACTCTTAGCAATACCTTGTTTGGATATATTTCCCCGAGCAAGAAAAACAGAAGAAAAAATAAACAATGGGACCATATTGAACTAAAAAGTTTTGCACAGCAAAGGAAACCATCAACAATCTAAAAAGACAACCTACCAAGTGGGAGAAAATATTCACCAATGATACATGTGATAAGGGGTTAATATCCAAAACATATAAAGAGCTCATACAATTTAATACCAAAAAAACAAACAATCCAACTAAAAAATAGGCATGGGGCCTGAATAAACATTTCTTCAAAGAGGACATACAGATGGCCAACAGACATTTGAAAAGATGCTCAACATCACTAATTATCAGGGAAATGTAAATTCAAACCACAATAAGCTATCACCTCACACCTGTAAGAATGGTTAGCATCAATAAATCAACAAGTAACAAGTGCAGGCAAGGATGTGGAGAAAAGGGAACCCTTGAAAACTGTTGGGGGAATTGTGAATGAATTCAGTCACTATAGAAAACAGTATATTGATTCTTTAAACAATTAAAAATAGAGCTGCTGTAAGATGCAGCAATTATACTTTTTGATATTTATTAAAAGAAAACAAAAACACTAATTTGAAAAGATATATTCATCTCTGTGTATATCACAGCATTACTAGTAATGGCTGAGATGTGGGGGAAAAAAACTAGATATCCTCAATAGATAAATTTTAAAAATGTGATAATAATATATATGTTATATATAATAGAATATTATAAAGCAATGAAAAATAAAATCATGCCATTTGTGACAATATGGATGGATCTACAGAGTATTATGCTAAGTGAAATAAATCAGAAAAAGACAAATGCCATATGATTTTACTTATACGTGGAATGTAAGAAACAAAATAAACAAATAAAACACAGGAAAAAACCTACAGATGTGGAGAACAAGCTGCTGGTTCCCAAACAGGAGGACTGTGGGGATGGAGAAACAAAAGAAAATATAGATATTGAGTTAAGTATACATTTAATTGTACAGAAGTTAGTTTTGAGGAGGAAAATTACTAAAATAAAAAAATAAGAAATTAAATTTACTGCACACTGCTATTAAAAAATATATATTGCCACTGAGATTTGAAACTTATCAATTTGAAAGGATTTAAATGAATTCAATATTTAAAAAATGTTTCCTGGCAAATATTTTTAAATAAAAATGATTAAACAGAGACTTTGTGGTTTAATCATTTTAGTTTAAAAATGATTACTGAACTCCACCTTGGGGTTCCTGAGATACATAAAGCAGGGATGTCCATTCTTCAGTTGTGACATGGGCAGAGACAACTTGTTATTCAGCTATGGAATTTTGAGCACAATCTCTTCTACAGAAGCCACATTTAGGGAGTCTGGAACTCAAAATCTGCACTCATACCTTGATCATGTACTTTTTAATTTCAAGTCTTCCCTCTATGTTACAGATTATTAATTTTTTAAAAGAAATCACTTGCTACAATATGTAAACTTAAATGTACTTGTAGCTAATTTCAGTTTTGCTAAACATTAATTTCATTAAATTTTTACAGTTTTGTTTGTCTTTTGTGCTCCCAAACAGATTTATTTGTATTTATTTGTTTCAAAAATAATTTAAGAATAGAATAAAAATTTAAAAATTAGAATGACAGGGGAAGAAGGGAAATAAGGAAGAAAGTGAGGCTACCTGGGGATTGGTTCATAATGTTAGTCATGATATCCCATACACTTGTTAAAGTGTGAGTGGATAGATTTGCTTCTAATCCTTCTAGTGGTCAATATAAAAAGTGAGCACAATTTTTAAAAATAGCACATTGTGTAATGTTCATAAGATGAAAGCAAGTTTTCTTAGTACTAGGTCTAGGTAAAAATTTTTCCTTGTGTACTCCTTGATAAGATACCTTGGAATGCCATAAAGGATGCCCTCAACACAGTTAAGTAAACACAGTAACACACTCTTAGAGCTCATCCTTAGGATGCTTCTCAGTGAAGAAGGTTATCATCATACCAAAGTACAATAAAACATAATGTTTATATTACTGTGTGTATGTATATTGCAAATAAGAAGAAATAAAAAGACATGGCTCCATGTGGGGATAATAAAAGAATAAATTTTAAAGTAACTGGAGAGGAAAAAAAGAAGGTTGCATTTTGGAGACAGAAAATTCTCCAAAGATATCATTTCCTGTCATATGTTTCAATATACAAAGGACAATAGTGAGTTCTGTAAGTTTTTCTAATTATCTTCTAACTATCTCCAGTCAGTTTCTGAAAGACCATTTGGAAGTCTATTTATAAGTATGTGCGAAATGACACCATCTGGTGATGGCAGAAAGAGTTTTGTTTTGGCTTATAACATTTTTTGTTATCAAATATTGTTAGTTGAAAATTTGTAACTGGGGGAATACCCCTAAATCTTGACAAGAACTATGTTAACCAGAAAAGAGCAGAGCTATATAATTTAGCTTTCATAAAACTGGGATTGTTTTGACATTTTCTAAAAATAGGAAGCCAAACAAGGACAAAGGCTTAAATGAAATGCTGCCTATTCTAGTCAGAAGTGGGCAGGAAGGCTCACAGACTACAAATATTCTCCCCAAGATATGATAGAGTCAGATCTAAAATATAAAAATGAGCAGTCCATCCTTTAGAGTCCAAGGGAATAAATCAGTGGTCAAATATCAGCCTAGAACAGTTGAATCAGAATTCCTGAGTTTCACCTTAAAATTAACTAAAATAGGGTATTGGCCAGTGTCAGGGGATCTGCATTTTTAACAAGAATCTCAGGAAATTCTGAAGCAGAAATGGGTTGGTACTCCCTGCCATCAAAACCTGGCCACAATAATTTTAGTATGGAAATAAGAGATAATCATATACTGCAACTATCTAACAATGTCCCAGTAAAACACTTACAGATTTCCCAGCAGTAAGCATCATTATGTTGATATATCCTCCCAGTTTATCTGGTTAAAAAATAAAGCACAAACATAATTGAATAAGGCATCTTCCTACAGATGTGACCATGATTTACACTAGCTAAGATCCTCAGTCAGAACCATCAAATTTTATAGCTCTTTGTGGTAGCCTTATTGAGATGTAACTATACAAAATAATGATGTTTATTTAAAATATTTTATTTAAAGTTATTTTTGGTGGTGGTAATTAGAAAGCTATTTCACAGGTCTGTTTTGGATATTCCGAGCAACAATGTAACTTTGTCATATGCATATACAATATTATCATTCTGTGCTATGTAACAGGGAAAGAGATTCTATCTACTGCATCTAACATTGTAGTAAACCAAAATTTTCAAATATTTAAAGGAGGGGGCAGCACTCTTTAATGTGTCATCTCATTGAAAATTCTCTATAGGGAAATATCCTGACAGATCCTGAGACTTGAGAAAATATTGTGTTTCAGATCCTGTAGAAGAATCACTGGCAGGGCTTACCTATACTCTTTGAAAAAGAGATAGGGAGGTGGTTTTGGTTTCCTGAACAAGTCACATTTAAGACTGGCTTTAACCTGCCTGTGAGTTATTGATGAGTGATAAGCATGAAAGAGTCTTCTACAAGAAATGAGCAGAATGCTGGTAGCTTTTGAATCACAGATTTATATTAATGGAATGAGGGAAATATTTTGCCTTTTGGGAACTCCATGATCTCCCCCCATTCCTGGTATGTGCAAAATAAGTCATTATGAGAGCACAATTCTGGGTCAAGAAGGTAAGAAGAAGGCCCCTTTCAACAGCAAGTATAAAAAACATTGAATATCATTTAAAGTTAAATATTCAAATTCTACTGGTAAAACAAAATAAAACAAAATTATGGTTTATAGATGCTTTCTTATAATAATACATCCTAAAGGCCTAGACTAGATTTTCAAATAAAGTAAGCTTTTAGAATTGGTAGACTATAGATGCAAGAATGAATGGATACTTACTTTGTGAAGTAAAAAAAAATATATATATATATAATTTTCTAATAGAAAATATTTTAACTAATTAAGACTTTTTAAAAGCCCAAATGTTTGACAGAGCATATGGAGAATCCTCCTCTTGGAGTAGAAAAAATGCAATATGGTGGATTAGTTTTATAATTAAATGAAGGGAGCTCTGCTGATTTTTCATGATGGCAGAGAATGGCAAGGTAAGTTCTACTGTTACAGCAGCTCTCAACAGAAAGAATGAAGAGTCCCAGCTGCAGATACATTTGAAATGGATAATTTACTATTTTTAAAAGATGGATAAATAAGGAAATTATTAAGAGTTAGCCAAGAAAAAGTGAGATGACCTACTCCTGCCCTGCAAAACACACACAGTTAAAAGCCAAGATTGGACAGTAAGAGTGTTAGATGAATCACAAAATCAAATTAGGCAAATTTATATGGTCTTAAGGAGAATTCATAAATAATAAAATTATTTTAAGAACGGCTTCTGACGCAGGAGAAAAAAATAATAAGGACTGATGATAGCAGAGATAGGGTGAAAAAAGTGCTGTAATTAACGCCAAGGAAAAGTTTCCACCTGGAGATGTGAGTCCCTGGAGTGCAATCTCAAGTAAGAGAAGAGTGCTGGCTCTGCTGGCCTGGCAATCTAACTCAATAAGGCTTTTACACCTTGCTCAAAGCGTTTGTTTTCAATGCTGCAGGAGAGCAGGCTCTGGGTTGTATGATAACTCTCATGATCTTCATTAGGGCAAAAAGTAAGAATGTTCTTAAAGTAAATCATATCTGGTAGTGATACCAGATATCACCTGATGATCTTGTTTTTCTTTGCGTGGGGAAGAAGTTACATCCAGGATGGGACTGATAAAGTTAGATAAGATCAAAGGGTCAAGAATCCAATAGTCTTTTGGAGTTGAGAAGGGAATTTATAGTGTGAACATTAGTGTGACATTAAAGGATGTGTAAGTGATTGTTGCCTCAGAAGAGACTATCCAAGTTTTGCATTTCAGAGGAAAATCTGTTGTCGTAGGAGATGATAAGGTACAAAGTGCTGCCTATGAGCTTCATTATGCAAAACTGTGAGAGTTATTTAGTGAAGAACCATGAAATAAAAGTGTTTCCCATTAAGGAGACCAAGGAAGTATAAAGCTGGATTCTGGGTGCATCATCTGTGTGGATCCAGGGCTGGAGATTCAGACTTTAAGCCAGATGATAATGTACATGAGTGAAAGGACCCACAAAGGGGCCAGGTTTTACTTATGAATCAAAGAGTAGTCATCTGGGCCTATGGTTGGTGAGAAGGATAATGCTGATGTTACTTCCCAGTCTAATGGTGGCTTGAGAATGGGAATTAGTGTTCTCAATGTGTGGCTTAATTTTAGTAATAAAAAAAAAAGTATGAGTGGTATAGACTCCAAAAATATAGGTTTGTTCTCAGTGGAAAGGAAGCTTCAGAGGGCACATGGAAAGAACTGAGAGAAAATGGAACAATAGGATGAAATGGGAAAAAAGTGACATGAGATTATTATTAATTAATTAATTCAAGAGATATTTATCAAGTGACTTCTACATGCCAGGCACCAGGGATATAGCAGTAAACAATACTGTGGCATCAAGAGCCTTAGATTCTTATTGATTATTTATATGAAATTTTAGAGGAGTATGCAGTTTATGGATTTCTTTTCACTTGTCGCAAATTGCTATAACCATATGAGTATTAGCTAGCTACATAAGTGAAAGAAAGAAAGAAAGAAAGAAAGAAAGAAAGAAAGAAAGAAAGAAAGAAAGAAAGAAAGGAAGGAAGGAAGGAAGGAAGGAAGGAAGGAAGGAAGGAAGGAAGGAAGGAAGGAAGAAAACAGAAAGCAAGAGAGAGAGAGAGAGAGAGAAACAGGTCTTAGGGAAAAGATTATCTAGAAAAGCAAATATATAGAACCTAGGTATTTATAAAAGAATGAGGAAAACTAGCCATCAAACTAAAAGATATAATTTGAGAGGATTAAACTAGATGAAAAAGAAAAATCTTCAAAAGGCCGGGACATAAAATTAATATATATTGTGAGTTATTCTCTGACTAAATAACTGAGTAATAAGTGATCACTCAGTTATGTATCACTTGGTTATACACCCACATCTATACATATATGTATATATGCTAATAATACTCCAAAATGATAATTTTTTTCCATTTCTTAATACTCTGTTTGATCTAGAAAAAGCTTTATGAACAAGTTCTCCAGTTTGTCTATGTAACCACATAAGGAGAGATTTTAAATCTGTGTCCCTGTGGAAGAGAACATCACTTCTTTCTGGAGATGCTCTTATCTGCGATAAATTAAGCTTCGTGTTGCCATGTACTGCTAAGGATTTTCCAGTCCCACAAACGTATTGTTTATACCATTCTCTCTTTGAGAATTATCATATTAACACACACATTGTTAAATTAATTAGAAATTACATAATAAACAAGTTTCTATTTTTTTTAAATTGAGTATGTTATTGCCTAGAGGTTGGACTTATGAAAAGTGATGGCTAGGATAGATGTTTTGTTTCAAAAGTTGACAAAAGCAGTACCTCCTCAGACATATATCCCTAGCAACTTGCTGTGACCTTGCCCTAAGAGTCTCAAAATTGGGATCCTTTCCAATTTGATGCAGTAAACTCAGCTGGAGTTTGGAAAGAGAGCTCACGCAGAACCAGAAGATAAACATAGATATTCTGAGAGAAAAAGAAAACAAACAAAAAAAAAAACTTCTATTAGATGTAAAATTGTAAAATTTGGGGGTGTAATAATGTACATTTTTTTCCTTTTTTCTTGAACTCTGCTTCATTTGTTCTCAAATTAGCCACTTGCCATTGGTTTACCACAGGAGATAATGGGTACTCGAGGCAATGAGTCATACTTATTGGCTGACCTGGACTGAAGGAAGGTCAGGGAACTCTGCAGGGCCAGGCAGGCTGTATGGGGGAGGTCAGCCCATGCTTAGTGTCAGGGTAGGACTAGGGGTTAGGACAACAGCTCAATGAGAAAACAGTGAAAGGGCAAGACAAAAGAGGTTAAGAAGCTTTTCCCAGTTACCCTTCCTCCCATTCATGGTCGCTGGTTTAGAGGAAGTGAAGATAGGTGTCCTCTCTTCATGGCTGACTCCAGGAAGAGGGACGACCAAGTACCTGGTCTGTGACAATGGATTACTCAAAGCGAAACATTCTCATCACTGAAATAGCTAGTCTTTCTTGGGATTTTACTGTGAGAGTTTCACTTTGTCTTTAGAAAGCACCCCATCCTCAAATCACATTTCACTATGAGTCGAGTATTTCCCTCACTCACTTACTTTGGCTTCACTTTGATACAAGTTAGAATAAACAGTGCTGAATAAAAATGGGTTTTTAAATTAAAACTCTTGGTAGTTGATTCTGTCACTTATCAAATTATTTAGGTAAAAGAAAAGCAGAAAATATACATTTTAAAATGTATCATTGAATTTAAAAGTACAGTGATATATGTTTTTCATTAACCCCCCCAAATATTGCTTAATTATATCAATGCCATACTTACTAGTCAAATAATAAATTGAAATACACAAGGTCTTCATTTACTCTAACTTAAAACAAGATTAAATCTCTTAATAAAAGCTCCAAAATTTCATGTTCTATGTACATATGTGATTTTACATAATTTTTATGAAATATTTCTGTATTAATCTTAAGTATCTCTCTTATAGTAACTGCTCCTAAAACAATATTAAAAATCGTTTATATCATGATTATCCCTGGTTATATAAACTTATTGGGAATAATATTTTTTTTATTAAGTACTGACCCAGAGGGCTTAATTCAATCCTTAACTGCAAAGATTTGACACTAGTTATGAGTGAATACCCAACTTATGTAATCAACAACAACAAATTTTTTTTTTATACAACAAAGAGGACAGTGTGAATGTGATTATCAAATTCAATATGGCTTTTACTTAAAACCATATAATGAGCGTTCTTCACAGTAGTTGGTGTGCTATCACATTAGATCTGATAAAAAAATTTCTTCATGAAGACACAGTAATCGATAATAAAGAACTTTAAATGTATAAGATAATTGTTAAACAAGTGACATTATGTTTCACAAGTATGATACAATTATAGAAATACATTTCATGAAAAACTTAAACACATTCAAATTCCAAAGAAAATTTAAGATAATAGAAATATGTGGCAAGTGGGAGGGAGCTTTTGGTTCCCTCTTTAATTGAAGTAGTTCTCTAGAAAACAACCCCCTTTGAATTTTGGGAGATAACAGTGTTTTTCATGCCTTTGCAGTTCATTTTCTGTGGTACATAGATAATAGAATAGACTTACATTAACAGCTTTTTCTCTTTTAAATATTGACTCTAAAAGTATCTATTATTTTGCTTCATGCCATTTGAAAACTAATTTCACATAACCTAATGGAATTTACTCTTTTATTTTTTGACCTGTAACATAGGAAGTAGAAGAAATCTGTTGTAAAATTAACTAGAATTGAAAAGCTTTTTAAATTGTAATGACTATCCAGATTATTTTTTAAATGCAACTAATTACTATTATGATTTATAACAAGTGTGAAACATTCTATTATTATACTAGTATTAAATTAATAATAGCCCTCCTCACAGTTTGTGTCTATAAGCTCTTTGGGGTTTATCATTTTAATACTTCAGGTTTATGTCTATTCAAACTATATTTTATTGGCATATTTACCTGTATCTTCATTAAAATAATATACAGTAGGAATGAAATTCAATTTTGTCCCTAATACTTTTGCAATTAACTCATCAATGATTTGTAACAGCTATTTAATATCTAAGAAATGCTTTAGGTCTTGGAGAATTTAGAAGTTGTTTTCCTCCAAAACTGAAGTCATAGTTTGCCAAGAATAAATAAATTTGTTAAACTTTTCATGGATTTGTAGAAATTCAGAAATAATAAAATTCAAATGGATTTCATATTAGATAAAATTATTATCTCATCCTATTGATAACAAATTTCAGTAACATTAATAACTTTTTATATTAAATCTTTGAGATAGAAAAAAGATACATATTCTATGTGTAGCATAAAACAGTCACAGCACATTTTTTATAAGAAATCTCATTTGTGTTATTAGCACATAATGAGGTAAGTAGTCGACCATTCATGCTATAAAATGGGCAGATTTGGGGACCACCTGTTTCTTCATCATTTGATCCATTAAAGTAAGAAAATTTAGATCCAAATCTCTTAGGATTCCTGTAAAAACATGTTAACAATATGCACGGTCTATTATTCCACTCCTGCATCCTCTTGTAAGTACTGGTGTTTGTCTTTTCTTCCAGGAAATATTTACTCTTAAAAAGTGTCTGCTTCTGCAAAACTTAGCCTTAGTAAGTGTAAATAAAATTAGAAGTTTGAAAGTTCTTTGTCACCAGGTAGCCATAAAGCACACAAGGGTTTTAAAACCAGTCTTCTTTCACATTGCACTGGTAACTTCAGGACCACTGTTTCATAAATCATAATCTCTTTGAGTGAAATGACACTGAGTGACACTCAGCATTCATACTCAGCCTTTTCTTTCAGACCTACAACCAGTAGTGATGATGACGGTCCTGTTGTACATATCAGTGCAGTAAAATACTTTATTTCACAGTGGCTAATAAGTATGTGCCAGGTGGTATTATTTGGAGCACTAGTTATCAAGTTTTAAGGTGCTTCAGAATCACCTCTAGGGCTTGTTAACACACGGATTCTTGAATACCAGCCCCACAAGGTGCTTATTCAGATCTGGGATAGGGTAGAAATCTGCACATCTAGTAAGTCTCAGTTGATGCTGATGCTGATGGTTTAAGAACCACACTGTGATAATCACGTATTTAAAACAAAGGAATTCTGACTTCTGAGTCTGTCATTCTGTCGTTAGCACACAATTGTGCAACTGCTGCCTCTGAGTCTCTCTCTTTTTCTCACTCTCTTGCTCTCTTGCTCTCCCTCTTCAATCTCTCACCTCACACTATAAATAACTAGATATATTAGTGTCTAAAGATTTAGCTCTTATGCTAAAATATTACTTAACTATTAAGGCTTATTATTAATATTATCTGAAGTTCTCTTCAGAATAAAATGCTAGCTTCCAATCTACTTTTACTCAGAATAAATAAGAAAAAAGTTCTCAAATGTACAAAGGGGGAAAAAGAGTTACAATATTTTGTTTTCGCTGATCTTGTTTTGATAATTAGCATTATAGTTTCAATAAACCTTAAACGCAAGAGTAGTTTTTGCTTTGAGTAAGAAAAAGCACAACGTAATCCCCAATTCTAAGATATGAATATGACTTGTGGATGTTTCGGTTGTATTACATCTTTCTGAAAATGATGAGTTGGGTAAGAGCAAGAAAATAACAAGATCATGTTTATCTTCTATGAAAATTTGTCTTAAATATTTTTCCATATCTTTTTTCAATAAAATAAGAACACCTGCTACTATAATATGAGAAAAGCAACTCTTCATGAACACATCTTTTACTTTCAATTCAATTTTAAAGTGAATGAATCAGAAGAATTTTGCAGAGGAACAAATTTGAAATATTCAGTGCTTTGAACACGAGAGCTTACATTTGTAATATGCTGCACTCCTATTCAATTGTATATAGGTTAAGAGCAAGCTCTTCCATTCTCCTGATCACCTGGCTTTCAGCCGCAGGCCCATGAGAAATCCTCTGGCATCACTGTTTTACTGTAATTAAACAGAAGTAAAAAAGTGCTAACTTCTGCATGAGGAACAGCACAGCTGATTGTTGCTTCACTGCTCTGCCAGTGTTGGAATATGTCCCGTCCCTAATGATGCTTTGCTGCCCAGCACTATATCAAACTGTCTCCTTGAGTAGACTAGAACTCTTTTAAAGGCACTTTTACATCCACCCCTACCTCATTTCCTAGCACCTAGTACAGCAGGTGCTTTCTGGTAGGTTTTTGATAAATGTTTATTAAATTTAAATCGATAAAAGCATTTACCATCAAATCTCAATGGCATTAACCAGTGCTTTATAGGACCCAGTTGTAATTTAGATGTCTATTAGTTCTTTTCTTTGTAAATTGCATTCTTGCATTCTTAATTTAATCCACCAAGGCCGACTACATCATTTTTATTGGTTAGAAGAATAATGTGATTTTTATCTTGTTCTTAAACACTGATGTCTTAGAGATGAAAATTATTATGTATCTGTAGTTACTCTAAATTTTTTACTTTAATACTGAGTCTTACTGGCCATATGTTGAGATGAGAAATATCAGTGATGGTAAAGTTACAAACCTGAGAAAATTGTGTTGAGTGATAAAATTAAAGGAAAATAAAGTTTAATATTTGTAGTTTTATATATTTTCAGAAGGTATCTTGTGTTATCTAATATAATAAGCTATTTTGTATATAAATATTCTCTCAAATGTCATATCATAATGACAGTCTGTGATTTTTTTTAAACTATAAAGTCAACTAACATGTCTGTTTTTAATTCATTTAATGATTGCTACTTCTTTTAGTAGCTGAAAGAAAATCTTCAAATAACTCTTGGTAATTTTTAGCAACAAATTTGAACTTCAAAACTGAAATAACAATTAGAATTGAAAATGTTTGAACATTTAATTGACACAAATCATATTACATGAAACTAAAAGTGAAATAGCCTGAAATAATTTCATTTGAAGGTTAAACTTCTAACATATTTAAATCAAAAGTTGAGATATTATTTTAAAGTGGTGTTTTTATTTTCAAAGAGCAATAGATTTTAAAAAATGGGTCCACAAATAATTTTAGCTTCAGATTTTAAGATAATAAAATTTCTGTGTACAGAGATTTTTTTAAAAAGAATCATTTTACTCAGGTATCCTTGTCATATGAACAGATATTCTACCAGTTTTGAAGCGGACTCATTCCATTGGCAGCTGGGAGTGTGCTTATACTGGTGAGCACAACTTGCTCTGAGAGTTTTGATATGTTATCAAAGTTGCTGATCTGGGTGGTCAGAGACTTTCGACTCTCTGTGCTTGTTCGCCCCCTGGTGAGCCGATCCTCCTGGCGATGGTGAACTCCAAGGCAACAGCAAGAAAATGCAGCTTTAAATTCTTCTCGAAATTTTCCTGGCAAGCCAGGGAGAACGAAAGGAAAAAGAATTGTGGTAAATGTTTTAACAAACCATGACTAGGGTACAACTGAGTTGCTCCCTTGAGCCAAACTAACAATGAGGTGCAACATTTTGCAAAGATGGAGAAAATAGGAAAAGGAAATTGCGTTATGAGAGGCTTGGTAGACTCTTGAAACAATGAGGTATTTTCATAAAATAATGAGACTGCTTTTCATGTGTGATATTTGGGATTTGTCTTACCCCCCTACAGTCAAAACTCATATCTGTGAATATAGGTTATTTTTAACTAGTTAACTATAATAAAATTGATCATCAATAGGATGCCCAGAAATATTTAATAATTTCAAAAATGATAAAACTTGTGTTATATATAGCCAAAACTATACAGAAATTATCTCTGCATTTTACTCTGAAGAAACTGTTCAACTGAAACAATAGATTGAACAAAATGTCTAGAAAAATATCTTAAAATATCTAGAAGTTTTATAATTGGCATAGACAGAACAACAAACTAAAGGAAAAATAAACAGCTTTAGAAATTATTCCTTGTATTTAGATTACTGACATGAAATTAGAGAAGTATGAAAATGAAACGATTACTTTTTTAAGGGCAAATGGCAGTGTTGGGAATCATAATTTCTTTTCTCTAAACCTCAATTTCTAAACTAGGTTATTGAGTGATTAAATGTGAAAATGAAGGTTAAGGGCCAGCACAATAGCAGGGACATAACAAGTCCCCAGTGATCATCAGTTGCCTTTCCTGCCTCAGTTGTAACCACATAATAGCACTTTGGCTGGGTTCTGTGGCTTCCGTTTCAAACACTTTTCCCAGAAACCTCCTCATAGCTTTTACCTGCTTAGTGCAAAGCTTGGGGCTTTAGTCATCCCTAACCCCTAAATGATTGCTTCCCCACTGCTTTCCAAGCCACAGCTTTACATGGACCCTCTCCCTTCAAACACAGCACGTGAGCTGTCCTGATTGTCTCAGATCTAATGTAGTCTTTATTTTGAAGACTGGAGTTGGGTGTGGCACAGGAAGGCATAAAAAGGGGCAACTGAATATGAAACAAACCTCACACATTAAATGTGAAATAAAACGTGAAATAAAACATATAGGTATACAAAATGTTTGGAAAAATGTGTAAAAAATATAATTGACTGGTTGTCAAATATAAAGTTGAAAATACATATAGTTTATTAAGTATGCAATAAAATAAACTGCTTACTCCTCCATATATAGTTATCATATATTTGTAGAAAGAAATGAAAAATAGCCAATGAGTTAGAGAAGAAGACAATGCACAGATATAGACAATTAAAACACAAATCTAAAAGTCAATCAGGCAAAATATTTGTAAATAAAATAATAAGCAGTTAAGTAATTTGTACAATTGTATTGTATAAACAGAAATAGATTAAATATGTTACAGGTGTGTGTATGTGTTTATCACTTAGTTTAGGTGTTATTTAAGGGTAACATCATTTTTTTGTGGTCAGCAAGAAATCTTGAGAAAAACCCAAGATGTTACCCACAAGAAAAATGTAAATTGAGAAAATTATCTGAAAGTGGAAAGGTTCCAATTCAATCTCAATTAGACTACAAATGTTGGCTAAAAAAAATAATATAGCAAGGCTGTTTTATTTTTAGATAAACTTATTTTAAATTTTATAATTATAAGTTTAATGGTTAAACAAGGTTGTATGTTAGTCAGTTCATACAATTTTTATTTTCCTCTTATTTCAACATTTCTTCTAAATTTTATGGGGAAAAAATCCCTTAGATGACTTTTTTCTCTGATGACCCAGGTAATAAGGGAAAAACCTCAAGACAGATCAGGGAAAAATTTTCTCAGAAAATTATACAGTTCAAAAGTCTTCCAAACCTTCTAGCTGTTGGTCCTTCACCCTTCATTAAAACTATGGCTTATACAGAAGAAACAGTTGAAAACTCACCACTGAGAAAATTATAAATAATTGGGTTGGCAGCACTATTGGCATATACAAGCCAGTGTGAAAATGTAAACCAGGCATATACAGTCTCTCTGTCTTCAGTGTGGGTAAACATCCCAAATACTCTGTAAGAAAAGAAACAATGGGAAATCTAGCATGATTCTGGAGAATACCTTTTAAATAATGAAATTCAAAGGTGAACAAAGCCCTTGATAGAAGCTGCCTGACTCTTGTGCCCCTCTGCTGCAGGCATTGACCATTGATAGGTTTATGGCACCACAGTTGGTTTAGAATAACTTCTGCACCTGAACAAAACCTCTATGGCACAATTAATAAATCAAAAGTCTAACTGGGTCAGAGAAGAAGGACTCTCTCTTGTAAACAGCAAATGCAATATTTCTTGTGGGTATAAATATAGAAGTTGAATATATACTTATCTCCCTTCTTTCATTTTGTTTCTTCAAACAACTGAGCAGTGTTTGTTAATATTCTGTTATGCATCATTTAAAAGGCACTTCTAAATTGCGGTCTATAAGTACCTCTTTCTACTTTTTATTTGTGCATTGATCAAAGGATTAAATTTCTTTAACTCCAATCTTCCCATGCTGAAATTTGTCTCTGGGGTTTCTTTATACCTAAGGAAAAACTAGTTTTCAGTAGACAAAATTTTGGTAATTTCTTAAAATACATAAATTTTAATTCATTTATTATTTTTAACTCTGAAAAAATCTTTCATTATGACTTTTAACTGTCATTTTTAAGATCTGTTCCATTAGAAATATCCCGTCTATCTAATTCTATTCATTAGCCAACAACAAGTAACTTACGCTACCTGATAAATTTATAGGCTAAATATTATAATGCATTTCCTGCCACAGATTCATCGCTGATTGTGTGATTTGTGTCCATGACAGAAGTGCTTCTGAATAAAGTGATGCTCTATGGAATACTGGAGTTTTACAAAACTACAATATGGAATGAAACAACATGAACAAATGGAATTAATAATATCTTATGATTCTCTACCTTAATATATGAAATCCTAGACAAATCAGAACTGCTTTAAAGAAGTTGGTTTTGTTTAGTCAGGCAAAAAAACCCTAAGTTTCAAGAAAATGAATATATAAATTTATATGAGAAAGAAAGTATATGCAAGGGCTAACAAAGAAATACACATTGGAAGAAAGTGTGTGTGGTAAAGATAAAAAAATGTTTCAATGTTATTTTAAAAATTTATATTTTGTGGAAAAGAGCAGAATGCTCAAAAAATTGAAAAAATCTAAAATTAAACACAGACTTTCTCCTTAGAAGCCAATTTACTTTCCTCGAAAAAGAAAGTATTTAACTCAGAGGAATAAGAGAAATATCATGGACAAGTAGGTATTTGGAAATAGTTAAAGAAAAGGTACAAGTACTGAGATGCTGGAAATTCAAATGAGCAATCCAGAGAGCAGTAAATCTAATTTTCTTTGAATTTAGGCTGACTAAAATAAAAGTACATTAAAAAAAAAAGAGGAGAAAATCCATCCAGTATCATAGAACATTTATAGAGTTCTTAAGAGCAGAAAATACAATCTAGAAAAAGACCACAATAAATTTATATAGAATTTCTGTGGTCAATAAAAATAAGGGGAATTATAAAGAGAGATGAAGAGCAAAGTAGCTCATTTTCTTGTGAGCCAGTATATGTCTCAAGGACCCAAACTGCTGAAAATATTTTACCTTTAAGATTGCTTCTATAGTAAATAATATTACTAAACAAAAAACCATTTTCCATTTTTCCCCTTTGAAAAAGTCATGAAGCAATCAAAAACAAGGACCAAAGAGAATGAGAGATCTCTGCAGCTTACACCACCTTCCCTATGTGTGACTCCAGCTAAAGCTCTCTCCAGAGGCCTTAGCTGTGAGAACATGATATTGACTCTGAATCAGGGAAAAGTGAGAGCAGCAACCCTAGTTTTAGTTCTAAGTCTTATAAACAGAATTAGTATTACCTTGGGATCAGTCTATATGCAACAGTTACGATAATTCTCAATAAAGTTGGCTGGCCGTGAAGTTCAATTGCACCATTGCCCCTGCATTGGCTGTGTTTCACTGGTCAATTGTTTTAACTTAATAGTGTGTCTGCACTGTAACAAATAACATACTTTCTCTTACTGAAAAGTTTTGTGCTGATTTTTATTAATATTCACACTGAGCTTGATTCAATGACTTTAGGAAATGGATTTTCTTTCTGTTTAAACATTCAAACCACAATATGTGCTGTAGTTTCATTTTTTGTGCATGTGCTCACAAATGCACTTTTAAGTATGATTATAATGTTAACAAAACATTCATCTCTTTTTTATCCTTTAGATAGAATTCTATCACAATTCCTTTGTCTTTAAAAACAAAGTTTTGGAAACCCATTTGTTCTGATCAAAAGAGAACTACAAGCTGTAAATGAGGCTCTTTTTTTTGTATTAGAATTTTTTTCTACATCTAAGGCTTAGCAATTAACTTGAAGAGGTCAGGGGAACATCTGTTTTATGTCTGTCATTCGACAGAGAATTTGCATGGACAAGAGCATTTACAGTCTGAGCACTCTAAAAGGCTGCCTTACCTGTTGGTAACAACAACACAGAGTTATCTAGCCTGACAAGCTATCTAGACAAAGGGTTTAGATTTTCCTCTCGCTTAAAAAAGCAAGTTCTTAAGAACCACGAAATGACAGGTCACTTTATTTTCAAATAATAGGTGAACTTTACCTCTTCAGCACATTGAGGATGCTAATTGGTAGATAGCAAATTGCAAACACCAAAAGCACAACCATCAGCATCCGGGCTGTTTTCCGTCTGGCTCGGATCTGCTTTATTTCAGCAGCCACAGCGCTAATCCTGGACTTGGTCTGCTGTCCTGGCCCTCGAGGCTGTGAAACAGGCTGCAGGGGCTTCCATTTTCTCTGAACTACAGATGAAGTTCCAGGGATCTGAAAGGAGTGGATAACCTTTTTTGTTATTTGACTTAGGAAAGTTCCACTTTGGAGAAGTAATTATAAGACACAGTAAAGAGAGTGTCCCAGACACCTGTGGTCTGAGATGTTTAAGGGCCTGTTTCCCCAGAACGTTTGCTGAATGGAGCATGTACTTGAGTAATACATTTGAGTGCCAAATAGGAAAAAAAGAGTTGAAATATCACAATTTTGTCAAGATCTAAAGAGAGCTGCAAATGGAAAAGATACCTCTTTATAAAAAGAGAAGTTGTAATTTTAGGCAATGAAATATTATTCAACGCTATAAAGAAATTAGCTATCAAGTCTTGAAAAGAAGAGAAAAAACTTAAATGCATTTTACTAAGTGAAAGAAGCCAATCTGAAAAGGTTACATACTATATAATTCCAACTATATTAAATCCTAGAAAAGGTAAAACTATGAATACACTAAAAAGATCAGTGGCTGCCAGGGGCTAAAGTGGGGAAGGATGAGTAAGCAAAATACAAAGGATTTCTAGAGCAGTGAAAATATACTATATAATATCATAATGGTGAATTCCTGTCATTATATATTATACAATATATTTAGATACATTATCCAAACCCATAGAATATACAACATTAAGAGAGAACCATAAAGTAAACTATAGACTTTGGGTAATTATGCTGTGTCAGTGTAGGTTCATCAATTGTAACCACTCTTGCAAGAGATACTCAATGGGAAAGTTGTGTATGAGTGTAGCTAGAGGCATATAGAAATCTCTATACCTTCTGCTCCATTTTGTAGTAAATCTAACACTGCTCTAGACAAAACAAAACAAAAAAGCAAACTCTTAATTAAAAAAAGAGAGAGAGAGAAATAAAAACTGGGGAAGAAGAACAGCAAAGGTATGACAACCATATTATCTTTTTAGGAATTCTGGTTCAGTTCAGATACTTAAGTTTAAAGAGAAGGAAAACCTAACAGGTCATTGCAAAGGTAACCTGAATGGATTTTTCATGTTTCAATACTGCCATCTGCTGCCAGACTGAGAAACAGGATTTAATTACCTATTGCTTTTTATTAGGTTTTCTGTTTCTCAGGGTTGGTCAAAGCAAACCTTGATATGAAGAGAATAAACAATGAAGAAAATATTCTCTTTGTTGCTTACTATGTATTGCTATGAATTTGCTTGAAACAAATTTTATGGTCTGGTATTTTAACATGCATACAAAAACACTGGGAATCTCTTGTGATCTTACATTAACATTCCAAATACCTGGAATTTATAAAGACTGCTATTCAACTTGTATTCTTCCAGGTATTTTCAAGTTATTTGATAATAGCATGGAGTCCCTCCAAGTATAATATTTTCTTAATTATAAGCTCATGAAGATTGATAGGGTTTAGTGAGCAAAATAATAAAATGCAGCATGTGTATTTTTTTTTTTAAGAAAATGTGCCAGCAAGCATATATATGGCTATCTTAGTTCTATTAAGATTGTTCAGCTGTTGCTTTTATGTCTGTGCTGCAAACCAGGACAAACCAATGTGTCCCTGTGGTGTCTTAGAATGGATGTTGGATGGATTATCTTGCTTTATACATCACAAGATCCAAGTCTATTAGATGATCTTTAATTTGAGAACAGAATTTTACTTTGATGTTCAAATAGATAAAGTTAATATGATGGACATTTTGACCATAACTATTTTATCTTAAAAAATAACAAATGAAGTTAGTGAAAACCTGCCCTTAAAATAGAAAAAAAAATAGAAAATTATTTCTCTTCTGACTCTATATGTCCTGTCATGCAGACTGACTTTTTCATATAGTGGTAGCCCTACTCAAAATTCTTATCATTGATATGCAGGAGATAGAAGCTGAGAATCCTTCCTCTTCTGTGAGTCTCTTTTTAAATAATTGAGGAGAAGGTGTAATGGATGTAGAAAAGTTCCAGAAGACTGTCAGCATGAGTAACCTTATAAATATCTGCTAAATGGCCTTGAACTGTTTTTTAAATGATCTCTGAGAGATCATTAAACTTTAGCAATTGTACTATTGAGTGCTCCCCTGAAGGAAAGAATCAATATCCTGAATCTGATGACTTCTGCAACCATCAGAAACAGAATTCTCATAAAGAGAAACTGCTCCAGGGAGCATGAATATGGTCCCTGCAATCTGAAAAAACAAAAACAAACAAACAAAAAACCCTGTGATAGCATCCCCTTTTAGGTGATGATCTATTTAAGGATAGAAGATGTCTAATCCTGCACTTACTTTGAGAATACATATACATGTCCCCATCGATAAATTGGGTATATCTAGAGAAAGTCAGCATAATGTAAGTATAAATCAATAATATTAACTGAGCACTAGGAACTATGCATAATCTTGAGTAATTATTAATGCATCTCTAAAAGTAGATTATTAGAAATTTTATTCTATAGATCATCAAGCAGACATTGAGAAGGATTAAATAAAATATCCAAGTCTGCACCCTTAGTAATTGATTTGCACTCAGTTCTGTTTGACTGCAAAGCTCATTTTTTCCTCAAACTTCAACACAATGTGATATGAAAGCCAGGAAAATTTTAAATATATGCTTAGATATATGAAAACAATAATAACAATACAAAAGGGCTTTGAAAGATCCAGCTTGTGAGACTGTGCATATGGGAAGGTCTTTCCCCTTGCTATGTAAGTAAGGGTCAACAATCTCTAGAGAGTATGTGTGTGCACGTGCACACACACACACACACACACACACACACCATTTTATTGCACCATTATAAATAAATAAACTTTAAAAACTATCTTAGACATGAAAATATATTCTGGAAAAGGCATATTACAACTATGAATTGGAAATATATAAATGATGGACCTTGAAATCTGCTCTCTCTTAAGAAGTATTTGTGACCAGGATAACGTTATAAGTAAAAGGCAAACACACTGCAGACATTAAAAGGGAATAAGAGGATCTTATGAACAACCAATAAGTTTGCAAACTTAAATCAAATAGATAAATACTTTGGAAAATAAAGATTACCAAAACACTATTATTATGAACCTTGCTACAAAGAAACTTTGGGCCCAGATAGATTCATTGATGAATTCAACCAAACAGTAGAGAATAAATAATACCAATTTATTCTTCTTCTGAAATAGCAATAGCAATGCAGTGTTGGTTTAACATTCAGAAATGGTTGTAATTTATCTTATGAATAGAATAAAAGAGAACAACATCATTTCAATAAAGGAACGGCATTATAAAAATTCAATACCTTTTCATGATAAAACTCTCAGTAAACTAGCAAACTAGTAGTAGAAGAAAACTTTCTCCACGTGATAAAGGGTATCTATAAAAAGCCTTTAGCCATCATCCTACCCAGTGGTAAAAGATGAACAAACACTTTTCTCTAAGATTAACAACAGGGCAATAAAGTCTTCTCTTTCTACTTTCTACTTGATAATTGTAGTGGAAGTCCTAGCCAGTATAAGGACATAAGAAAAACAGATAAAAGGCAGAGAGATTGAGAAGGCATTATTGCTTACAAAAAAAATCATAAGGAATCTACAAAAAAGCCACTAGAACTAATACATAAATGTAGCAATATGCAAGACATGAAATCAGTAAACAAAAAAAATTGAATTTCTATACCAGCCAATAAACAATTGGAAAATTTAATAACACAAGTTTCAACAGCAAAAACATGTATTCTTAACAAAATGTGGACTATATATGTATCCAGAAATTTATGAAAATTGCTGATTTAATAATGAAGACCTAAATAAATGGAAAGGCTAAATAAATGTTCATGGATTAGAATACTTAATATTGTTAATATGGTACTTCTCCCCCAAATTGATCCATAGATTCAGTGCAATAAATTTCATTCCAAATAATAGCAATCTTTTTGTATAAATTGAAATACTGATTTTTTTAAAAGTTCATGATATGTAAAGGACTTGAAATAGCCAAAACAATTTTTAGAAATGAACAAAGTTAGAGGACTCATATCATCTGATCTTTAGACATAATGAAACTACATATATAATGTGTATGTATGTGTATGTGTATGTGTGATTATGAATATTTCAGAGGAAAGGAAAGGATAAGCCTGACATATAACATTTGCAAGTTATCTCATTTTTAAAAAAGTGCTTAGAAAAGAGATCGCCTAAAAAATGGTATAGAGTTCTGAAGGAACCTAGTAAAGAGTCATTTAATGGCCAAGCAACAGTGTATAAAAAAAGAGAAGCAGAAAGACTGGTAGGAGGGCCATGAGAAGGGCATATATGAACAATGAAGCCATGAACAGCATTGCTCAATGCCGGCAAATGATCAAGCAAGAAAGCTTTAGAAAACGTTTTTTGGAAATTATTGCTGACTTCAGTGAGCACTGTTTCAGTGTAGTGATGGAACTTGAATGAAATAGGCTAAGAAATAAATGAGGGTGGGCAGTGTTGAGCAAGGGAGCAAACAAATGCAATTGTCACATATTTTAGCCAGGAGAAGGAGGAACAAGGAGTTAAGTTAGTAGCTGAAAGTGTATGAGAGTTTGAATGACAGCTTTTTCTTAGGATTTAGTACTTAACAGGAGCACAATTCTTTGTCTTTCTTTTATGTTCTTTAACTCATTACCCACTTTATTATAATAGAGTGCAATTGATAGTCAGTCGGTGCTGTCTCACATGAAACAATAACCTCCTTAAAGTTATCTGTCTGGCAGAAACAACAGAACTTTTTTTCTTGTTCCTTATATCCAATACCATTTGAGGAGGATTGTGTTAGAAGACCCAATGACTTTTTTTATGCTTAACTTTGACTTCTTTTTAAAACATTGTTATATTTGTATTTTTTTCATTATAATTCACATACAATATTATATTAGTTTAAGGTACAAAGCACAGTGATTAGACATGTATATGTGATCACCTCAATAAATTCAATACTCATTTGACACCATACATAGTTATTATAGTACTACTGACTATATTCCCCATGCTATATTCTACATCCCCATGACTATTCTGAAACTATCAATCTGTACTTCTTAATCCCCTCCCCTGTCACTCACCCTCCCACTCTCTAGTGAGACAACCATCAAAAATGCAGTTTCTATGAGATTGTTTTAGTTTGTTTGTTATCTTGTTCTCTAGCTTCCACCTATGATATTTGTCTTTCTCTGTCTAACTTATTCCACTCAGCACAATACCATCTAGGTCCATCCATGTTTTGCAGATGGAAAGATTTTATTCTTTTTTTATGGCTAAGTAATATTTTCATTTTATATGCATATATATGTATTTGGATGTGTATGTGTACATATCTCACCTCTTATCTATTCACCAATGAATAAACACCCAAGATGCCTCCATGTCTGGCTACTGTAAATAATGCTGCGATGAACATATCAATTCACATGTTCCTTTGAAGTAATGTTTTGAGTTTCTACAGATTAATATCCAGACATGAGATAATTGAGTCCTTCTTTGTCTCTTGTTATAGCCTTTGTTTTAAAGGCTATTTTGTCTGGTATAAATACTGCTATCCCAGATTTTTTTTTTCTTTTCATGAAACATCTTTTTTTATTCCTTTACTTTCAGTCTCTGTGTGTTTTTTGATCAGAAGTGAGTCTCTTATAGGCAGCATATGTAAGGATCTTGTTATCCATTCAGTCACCCTATCTATTGATTGGAACTTTAATCCATTTACATTTAAAGTAATTGTTGATAGATATGTAGTTATTGCCATTTTATTATTCACATTTTTTATCTTTCTTTTTTCTTCTTTCTCTTAAAAAAAGGCCCTTCAACATTTCCTATAATGCTAGCTTGTGATGATGAATTCCTTTAGCTTTTTCTTGTATGAGAATCTCTTTATCTATCTTTGGATTCTAAATTACAGCTTTGCTGGCTAGAGTCATTTTGGTTGTAGGCCCTTACTTTTCATCACTTTGAATATTTCATTCCAATCCTTTCTGGCTTGCAAAGTTTCTATTGAGAAATCAGCTGACAGTCTTATGAGAACTCCCTTGTTGGTAACTAACTGCTTTTTTCTTGATGTGTTTAAGATTCTCTCATTATATTTAACATTTGGCATTTTAAGTATGCTGTGCCATTATGTAGACTTCTTTGGGTTCATCTTGTTTGAGACTCTGCGTTTCTTGGGCTTGTATGTTTATTTCCTTCACTAGGTTAGGGAAGTTTTTAGTCATTATTTCTTAAAATAGGTTTTCAATTTCTTGCTCTCTTCTCCTTCTGGTAACCCTATGATGAGACTGTTGGTATGCTTAATGTTGTCTCAGACGACCCTCAAACTATCCTCATTTTTCAGATTCATTTTTCTTGCTGCTGTTCTGATTGGAAGTTTTCTGCTACCTTATCTTCTAAATCACTGATTCAAGCCTCCGCTTCATCTAATTTACTGTTAATTCCTCCTAAGGTATTCTTTATTTTAGTTATTGTATTCTTCAGTTCTGACTGGTTCTTTTCTGTTTTCTTTCTCCACCTTTGTTTTCTATCTCTTTGTTAAAGTTCTCAGTGAGTTCATCTACTCTTCCCCTAAGTTCTTTGAGCATCTTTATAATAGGTGTTTTGAACTCTGTATCTGCTAGATTGCTTGTCTCTATTTTGTTTAGTTCTTTTTCTGGAGCTTTGTTCTGTTCTTTCATTTGGGATATATTTCTTTGTCTTCCCATTTTGGCTGCCTACTTGTGTTTGTTTCTATGTATTAGATAGAGCTGCTATGTCTCCCATTCTTAGTAGAGTGACCTTCTGTAGTAGGTGTGATGTGGGTCCCAGTGGCACATCTTCCCTGGTCACTGGAGGCGTGTGCTCCAAGTAGGCCCTTCGTATGAGTTGTGTGTGCCCTCCTGTTGCACTTGAGCCTTGGTTGCTACTTGTTCTTCAGTGGGAGGGACTGACCCTGGAACTGATTGATTGTGATTACTGGCTGTGACCACTGGAGGAGCTGTTGTGCAGAGGCTGATTCTACAGAGCAGGAGTCATTTTAGCAGGGCTCTGATGACTGCCCTGTCCACTCTTTGGGTATATTGTTCTCAGATGTGACCCTAAGTGTGGTGCTCCAGCTCAGACTGAATCTGGCCACCGGGCATTCACCCCAGGGTCTCCTCAGAGGGTTAATGCTGCAGGCCTAGTTCAGCTGCAGCCTGTGCCCTGCCTGTGGCCACCTGACATGAGCCACCAAGCAATCCGCAGATGGCTGCCACCCACACTGGGCCTGACATGCCTTGTGAGTCCAAGCTGCAAACAGGCTGGTTGCCAGTGGTGCTGGGCTTGGGGAGGTTTAGCAGAGGCACAAGGCACTTTGAGGCCAGATGTAGCTTGTTTAGGTTTTGTGAACATTTGAGAGACTTTAGGAAAGTCCACAGCATGAGCCAAGATAGGCCGTTTTGATGAAAGATCCACTGAAAGTGTCTTGGGAGGGCCCTCACATTGGTCAGAGGTGGGGTCTAAGGAAATCACCAGGGAAGGGTGATCAATGTTAGCTATGTTGATGGAGACTCAGATATGGTACCTGCCTAAGTCCGCAAGCAAGCGGGGAGGGCTCAGCAAAGGAATAATGCCCTCTACCAGCACTTCTGTGCAGGAGAAAGCTGCCCCTCCAGCCCTTATCCTGAAGCTAAACAACTCTGTAACTCCCCATATGACCCTGGCACCTCTCGAGCTGCTGCCCTAGAGCTAGAGCTCAGAGTGAGTGAGTCCATCACCAAGTAAATCTGTGATTCCTTCAGCACTCTCTTAGTCACAACCTTCACCCAAGTGTGGGATCAGTCTGTTTTGTGTCTCAAAGTGGCCTCTTCTGTGTCTCCTCAGCTGTAGGACTTCTGTTTAGCCAAATTCCAGGTGGCTCCCAGTGATGGCTATTCTGTAGTTTAGTTATACTTTGATATGGTTGTGAGAGGAGGCAAGCACAGCATTTACCTAGTCTGCCATATTAACCAGATACTACCTTTGACTTCTTGACACTTTTTTTTTGACCCTGGCACTGCTATTTCAGAGTTTAGATATACATACTAAGTTTTATGATGAGGACCATAGTTATTTTCTTTGCCACAGCTATTTATCTCACAATAAATAGCTCTACTTTCAGATGCAACAAATAGCCCTTGTAGACTACAAGTGCTCTCTCTGATCCACTCACCATCACCCGTCAACCCATGCTTCTGGTCTCTTGTCAGTTCCCAGATCTGTTGTCACTCAACATTATTTTCCATTATATAGTCAGTTAGCTCATTTTTTTCTCCTCCTCCTCTTCTGGCTCGTGTGTGTGTGTGTTTTGTTGTTGTTGTTGTTTGTTTGTTTGTTTGTTTTTGGTAGAAATTGGTTTCCCCTCTCTTCTGGGATCCAATATATGGTTTTCACAGAATAGTTTCTCATATGCTTCTGAACTTCTTTGTATGGACCTTAAAATTTATAGTCACAAACAACCTTTGAATCGGTCCCATTATATATTCTCATTACATCAAAATGTCAAATTGTGTTTTTCACTTATTCTCCTTTCCTACAGTTTCAGTAGAAGAATTTTCTAAAAGACATTTTTCCATCTTTATTTTTTTATTTTTAAAAACTCATCATTTTTTATTTTTTAAAAGTAGATTTTTTGAAATATAATTTATATGTCATAAATTCATCCTTTAAAGAAATATAATTGTTTTTTTTAGTATATTTATAGAGTTGTGCAATTTTCACATCATCTCTATCTAATTCCAGAACATTTAAATTATCCGAAAATAAAACTTCAAACCCATTAGCAGTCACTCTCCACTGCCCCATTCTACGCCCTGCTGCCAACTACAAATCTTTTTGGCACTACAAATTTGCCTATACACTGCATTTTATGTAAACTGTTTCAAATAATATGTGGTCCTGTGTGTCTGTTTTTTTTCAATTAACAATGTTTTCAATTTTAATCTATGTTAAAGCATATATAAATACTTTATTTTTATAGCTAAAAAATGATATGCATATACCAGTTATTTTATCCATTCATAAATTGATGAATATTTAGGTTACTTTTTCATTTTTGCTATTATGTATAATGCTGCTGTAAACATCCGTATTTAAGTTTTTTGTGTGGACATTTTCAATTCTCTTGGATACATACTTAGAGATCAAATTGGTGGATAACACAGTAATTATCTGCTTAAGATTTTGAGAACCTGCCAAACTATTTTTCAGAGTTGCTGTATCATCATGGGTCTATTGAGATGATCATGTGATTTTTGTCTTTTAGTTGTTTGTTTGTTTAATTAAATAAATGACTTAATTTTTTTTTCCCTCTGCCTATCTAACACATGATGATTTTCATGTGTTAAATCTATGTTGCATTGCTGAGCAAAATTACAGTTTGGTCATTATGTGTAACCATTTTTATATATTAAATTTGGTTTGCTAGTAGTTTGTTGAGTATATTAACACCTATATTCATAAGTATATCAATCTGTAGTTTTTTTGTAATATCTTTGTCTGGTTTTAATAACAATGTAAATCTTACCTCATGAAATAAAGTGAGAGTGTTCCCTTCTCTTCTATGTTTTGGAAGAATTTGTGAGAGTTTTATATTAATTCTTCTCTAAACATTTGGTAGAATTCAATATTGAAGCTCTCTAGGCTTTTCTCTGTGGAAAATTTCTTTGTTACTACTGCAGTAGATTTATTCAGATATTTCTAATTCTCCTTTGATTTTAGTAGTTTTTGTCTTTTTACAATCTTGTTTATTTCTTCTATTATCTACTTTGTTGGCATATAACGATTCATAGTATCACCCCATTCCCTTGCTTTTTAAAAAAAATTCTGTAATGTCTGTGGTTATTTCTCTTTTTCACTTCTGATTTTAGTAATCTGAATTTTCTGTTTTCTTGGCTAATTTAAGTATCAAGTTCTGTTTTTGAGTTTGAGAAATAAATGTTTGTCATTATCTATAATTTTATAAAAGGACCAACTTTCAGTTTTATTGACTTTATTGTTTTCTTGTACTATATTTACACTCTAATCTTTATTATTTTCTTCCTACTATTTGCTTTGATTTTTTATATTTTTTTCAATTTCTAATTTCTTAAGGTAGAATGTTATGTTATTGATTTGAGACCTTTCTTTTTTTTGAATATAGCTATTTATAGATGTCAATTTTTCTCCAACTGCTTCTTTACTGCATTTCTTAAGTATTGATATATTATGTTTTCACTTCTTTTCAAAATATTTCTAACTTATCTTGTGATTTCTTCTTTTACCTATTGGTTATTTAAAAGTGTAATGTTTAATTTCCATATATTTGTGAATTTCCTAATTATATTACTCTGATTAATTTCTAGTATAATTCCATTGGAGTGGGAGAATATACTTTTTTTATAATTTCAATCATTTTAAGTGTTTTTAAGCTTACTTTGTGGTCTAGCATATGATCTGGCCAGGAGAAGATTCTATGTGTACCTAGGGTGAATGTGCATTTTCATGATTTTGACTGAGTGTTTTATAGATATCTGTAGATCTAGTTGGTTAATAGTTTTGTTCATATATTTTATTTTCTGTTATCTTCTGTCTAGTTTTTCTACCTGCTGCCAAAAGAGGAGTATTAGAACTTTTAACTATTATTATTGAATTGTCTATCTTTAATTCTGTTAGTTTTTGCTTTGTGTATTGTGGATTTCAGTTGTTAAGTGCAGATATATATATTATTTCTATTTTGTTCCTCCATTCCTCCATTGCTGCTTCATTTTGTGTTAAATATATTTTTTTTGGTAAACTATTTTAATTATCTTGTTTCTTTTCATACAATTAAAAACTTAAACAGTCTTTTTAGATTAATATTGAGTTTTTTAAAATCAACTTTTTTATTGTGTTTAAATCTGTATGACAAAATTTACAACTGTAACCAGTTTTTAATAGCTAAGACTTTTCTAAAAATTATTTTTCAGTTTAAGTTGACATATATTATATTGGTTTTAGATTTATAACATAGTAATTAGACATTTATATACCTTATGAAGTGATTAATCCAATAAGTCTACTCCAATAAGATCTACTCCAATAAGCCTACTACACATCTGACACCAGTAGGTTATTACAATATTACTGACTTCATTCCCTATGCTGTACCTACATCCTCATGACTATTTTTATAACTGGCAATTTGTACTTAATCTCTTTCAATTTTTCCCTAATCCCTCTGGCAACCATCTGGCAACCATCAATTTGTTCTCTATCTGTGAGTTTGTTTCTGTTTTGTTTGTTCATTTATTTTGCTTTCTAGATTCCACCTGACATTAATCTTAGCAAAATTTTTTGGACATGTCTCCCAGGACAAAGTGAACAAAAGCAAAATAAATAAAGGGTACTTCATCAAACTAAAAACATTTTGCACCACAAAGGAAACCATCAACAGCAAAATGCAACCTACCAAATGGGAGAAGATATTTGCAAATGATATATCTGATAATAGATTAATATTCAATATATATAAAGAGCTCATATGGCTCAACATTAAATAAATAAATAAATAGATAGATAGATAGATAGATAGATCGATAGATAGATAGATAAATGATGAAAAAGTGAGCAGAAGATCTGAAAAGACATTTCTCCATAGAGGACATACAAATGGCTAACAGACATGGAAAGATGCTTTACATCACTAATCATCAGGGAATGCAAACCAAAACAATTAGATACTTCTTCCTCACACCTGTCAGAATGGCTATCATAAATAAATCAACAAACAACAAGTGCTCATGAGAATGAGGGGAAGAGAGCCCTCATCATTGTAGGTTAGATTATAAATTGGTGTAGCCACTATAAAAAACATTATGAAAGTTCCTCAAAAATTAAAAATAGAACTATCTTATGACCCAGCAATTCTACTTCTGGGTATTTATCCAAAGAAATCCAAACACTAATTTAAAAAGCACCTCTATGTTTACTGATGCATTATTTACAATAAACAAGATATGGAAACAACTTAAGTGTCAATCAATAGATAAATGGATAAGAATATTACTCAGACATCGAAAAAGAATAAAATCTAGCCATTTGTGACAATATGGATAAATCTAGAGGGTGAGTATTATGCAAAGTGAATTAAGTCAAACAGCAAAATAGATTAATGCCAACTTAATTTTAATAATATGCAAACACTTTCCTCCTATATAGTATTGTTCCTTCCTCTTGCCTTTGAATTACATCTAATTATAAAACTGAATCTTCACTTTTATAATTATTGCTTCATGTTATTATCTTTTTAGTCAAATTGAAGAAAAAAGTAATTATAAATAAAAATACATTTATATTCTCTCTTATATTTAATTACGTAGTTACCTTTACTGATGCTCTTTGTTTCTATGTGCGGGCTTGAGTTAGTGCCTTTTGATTCTGCCTCTGTAATAACAATTCTCTATCTATTTTCTCATACTAGACTGACTTTTCGTCACCTCTTTTAGAAGACTGCTGAACAATAAAGATCATTAGAGGAGGCTGTGATAAAAGCTGAGACAGACGGTCTTTCAAAGTTGGAAAAAACTTGGAAAGTTGAAATTTAGTTTCAGACTCAAATATCAACCAAAGTTCACCCCCAGCTTCTCACATATACAAGATACATAGTAGTTGCTTAATAAATATTTGTGGAATAAATCAACATGAGTCCATATGATGATTAAGATTAAAATGTTGAATTATATGAGAGCTAGAACTGGAAAGAATGCCAACAGGTACACACAGGGCCAAGTAAACTAAGAATAAGCAGGTCTTAAAAAGAGGAGTTTTAGAGAAGAGTCTGTAGAATTTTAGGGCTGAGTGAATTCTCAGAATCACACTGTCAAAGAGGTGATTTAAGTTGTTGATTAAAGCAAAGCATTGGATAATTCTGTTATTGGGGCATAAAGTTCTTGGGGAAGTCAGACAAGGACACACACTTTGCTCACTAATTATCTTATACATTACTAACTCCAAAATATTCAATAGATTCCATGCATCTTTGTAATACGAGCAAACAGGATAGGCCTTCCATTTGATAGCTCACTTGATTTAGCCTATGCCACACATAATGCCTTGGAATTCTGTTTATAGACATTAAGAGTTGGAAATTGAGAGTTGCTCAAGCAGAATTTTACAAAATTGCCCATTTGGGATTAATTTACTTTATTGTGGCTGCTGAATTTGCCATTTTCTATTTCAATATGTTTTGTAAATGTTTTTAGCTTCACAGCCAAGGCATTTTACCGCAAATTTTCTGATTCATATAGCTCATTCTAACCAGGACAATTCATCAAAAGAATGTGGATTATTTCTAAACTTGTAATACAATTTTGAACTTCTTTTAGAATTTGAGAAATAAAGAACCACAAGCTTAAATAACAAGGAGGTAAATTTGTTCGGGTTTGGTAAGTTATACAATTATTCATCAAAATATTTTGAATACTTCATTGTGCAAGGTACAACGTTAAGAGTTGGTGATACAATGATGAATAAGAAAGATTCAGGTACCATCAAGGAGTTTTAAATTTATGTCAATTTGTAAATAAATAAAAATATAAATATAAGAAGCTAATATATGTAATGCATACTAACCAATAAAAATATAAAAGTGGTAAATGCTCTTAAGACTGAACATTCCTAGTCTAAATCTAAAATAATTTTTATTCCTACATGTCCATTAAATGTTTTTTCTCCAATAAATTTTTCAAATTCTAATTTTCCTCTGAACTTTTTTTCTGTGTGACCGGGCAATAGATTCTCTTTGTCTTCCTCTATCTAAACTTTGAAAGCACTTTATCCTATTCTTTTACTCATCTTTTTCTTATAAAATATTATTAAGCAACAGATATGAGCTAAGTATAATTGAAAGGATACAAAATGAAGGCAAGAATGTACTGTCTTCAACTTAATAGAGTAGAGGAGATAGAAAAATAAAAATTCATGATAATGTTATTTAAAAGTGCTACAAAAGAGATCTATTTATAGAAACAGTGAGTTCTGGTCAAGATGACAGAATAGGTAAATGCTATGCTTGCCACCTCTGACAACCATATCAAAATTACAACTAACCTGCAGAACAACCATCACTGAGAATCACCTTAAGTCCCGCTGAACAGAAGTCCTATAACTAAAGACATACAGAAGAAGCACAAAGACTGGTAGAAGGGGAGAGACTTGGAATAGGCTGGTCCCACACCCATGTGTAGTATTAAAAAAATCAGGAGAAATCGAAGTAGAGGTCCCCCCTGAGGAGTGAGGGGTCCAAATCCACACTGGGTTCCCCAGCTCAGGGCTCCAGTACCAGGAAGAGATGTCTCTATCAGAAATGCACAAAACCCAAACAAGCAGCATCTGGCCTTAGTGTGCCCTGTACCTCTTTCTGAGTAGCCCCAAGCTCAGCATTGGTAAAACTGGCTTTGATTCAAGGGCTGGCCTTTCCTAGGCACCTCTAAGCCCAGCACAAGTGGCAACCATCTGCTGATAACTTTGTAGCTTACACAAAGTGGCCCTAGGCCAGGCACAGGCTGCAGCTGAACTTGACCTGAAATGGAGGTTCTCCAAAGAGGTGCCAGAACCAACACACCTTCTGGCCAGCTTCAGACCACATCATACCACTACCCAGCTTCAGACCACATCATACCACTACCCAGAGCCCTGTAAAGCAAATCCTATTCTATAGGGTCAGCACCTACACAACAGATCCTTCACAATTGTCACGGCCAGTCAATCAATCAGCCTGAGAGTCACTTCTTCTCATTGATGTGGAAACAGCAATCAAGGCTTGACTACAACAGAAGGGCACATACAATCCACACAAGGGACACACCTGGCTCATGACCAAGGAAAGTATGCCACTGGGCTGCACAGGACACCTACTACATAAAGTCATTTTACTAAGACCAGGAGACACAGCAGCTCTACCTAACACAGAAAAACTTCATAAGTTATATAAATGTCTAATCACTGTTTTGTACACCTGAAACTAATATAATATTGTATAACAACTGTAATTAAAAATTTTTAAAAAATATAAAATATATAAAAAAGAAAGCAGTCACATATACTAGTTAAACATATGCTTATTATTTTAGAAATGAAAGCAGAATTAGTTGAACATCTGAATAATAGCATATACTATTAAAGTACTTTATTTAATGAATATTTACTATGCTCGAGACACTTGAATTAATTAATCTAACTCTAACCTCACTGTCATGTAGATGCTATTCAACCTCACTTTAAATATGATATAAGACTAAGAAATTTAAATAATTGGCGAAATTCAATAGTTATTGAATCTGGACTTAAAATCATACAGTCTGGATCTTGAGTCTCTATTTTTGACTTCTCTGTATTATATCACTTCCAATTATTCACTCTCCAGCTTATAAGAAGATCCCCACTGCCCTTTGGCTTTCAGTATCTTTTTGTGAGAAAAGAATACTTCCCTTCTTTATGGTCAAGCTTAACAGCATATCTTGTTTTGACCAATGAAATGGGAAGAGACATAACATATGCCAGTTCAAAGCAGAAATTTTAAGAGACGTTACCCTTTTCTTTAGTTTCAGAATGGCATGTTTCAGAAAGTGCTGTTCCTTCAGACTGAGTTTTGGAATAAGAGGACAAGTGGAGCATAGCCTCAACCCATCCTCACCACTGAATTGTAACTTGAGCGGGACAAACTGTTGATAGAACTACATATTTTGTGAGTTTTATTTTTTCACAGCTGACTAAGCTAGCAAAAAAAAAAAAAAAAACTGACTAATATGATAATAGTCACCAAATAGAAAATACCCCAAAATACATAGATTGACTTCAGGGCTATATCAGACCATTGAGGATACTATCATTAGGATGTGGAAAATCACCACTTACCTTTAACAATGGCACACATTTGTTACCATACAGTCTGGACCTTGAGTAGTCACACATACCAAAATGATTGGGGAACAGAGTACTAATAAGTATTGCTGTTGGCTGTATTTATAAAGTCATGAAAGAAATTATTTCTTTGAAAGAATATAGGGAAAAAAATTGAAATTATGGGATATATAGGATTGAAAAATACAACTGTTGATCATATCCAACCAGTAAAAGATGGTCTTAAAAACTGCTTTGAATAACACAGGTTGACGAAGACCCAAATTAAGATTCATCCTCAGAAAAATAAAATAAAAGTTTTATGAAATTATTTTAATTAATTAAAATGACCCAATAAATTTTTTAATTAGATAAAATACATCAGAACAGGCAGACTAAGGACATGGCTTTCCACAAGCCTGGTAAGCTCAAAGTACTGGCAGTAACTTGAGAGAGAGAGAAAGAGAGAGAGAGCATTCATGAGAAAGAGCAAGAAAGAGAAGAAAGATACATCTGTAAGTAATGTGGCATTTTAAGGTAGAATTAACAAGTAAGAAATCGAGCTATACTCTTTGTCTATACCTTTATAAACTGCTATATGTGTTTGTTGGTGATTTCCTACAAATCATCATGGTTCAGATTAAGTGTTACCTGCTCTGAATTAGATCCTCCTCTACTAAGCCTTCTTCTGATTCCCTGTGCTTATATTTATTATGGTGATGTTCACTTTGGATCTGACTATGAATTAATCAATGACATAGACTGGAGCTTTTAGCTTTTAATCAGACATGCAGGCAAAAAGAAATATGGTAAATATTTGGTGAATGAACAACTGCATGAATGAATATATTCACTGACAGAGCAGAACGATAGTCTCTAAAATTCTAAATTTTGCTTGGTTCTACTGTTATTTTAAAAAAATCTTTGAAATTGAAGATTTAACTCATAAAATAAAATGTATTACATAAATCTCATCAAAAATATAATGTTCTTTACTTATAGTCTCAGGAATCTTTAAGTTTATTCGTTATTTCTTATAAAGAGTAAAATTTATAATATTAGTTTTAGTCAAAAATTGTCAATTAATCACAGATATTTAAAATTTAGTTATTGAGGCAGTTCATAAAATACATTCTCTAAATATCACCCTAAAAAATGCCAAATCATATTACCACGGTCAGAGACTCATTATTTTAGAAGAATACACAATCCTTTGCTAAGCATAATTATGTTGGTTCAATTCACTCTGAAATTTTGTTTTTAAGTATATCCTAAGAAAAACAGAAGAAAATTATTTGAAATACATACCTGTCGGCACCAGAGTTTACGAAATATTTGCAAATAGGCCAATACCATAAGACACAGTGGTGCCATGTATGTCACCAAAAAGAAACAGATGTGATACATCTTGGGGTAAATTTCACCTGGAATGAAAGTCAAAATAATAACATCTTATAATTCATAGATTTTTTAAAATGTAACTTTGTCAATGTTTTGCCTTCAGAGTACACATTTACCTACATTTACCTTCTATACGAATTCACTAGAACGTATATACACAAAAGTGAAAAGTAATTTACAATATTTATATTTGCTCATATATATATACATATATATATATATATATATACATACATACTAAATGTGAAATCTTAATTTCATTTAATGTACTTAGAGAGGAATAATTAGCCATTTCTTAATTTGTACTGCCACAATCTATCCAAAGTCAAGTGTTCATTTATTAAAAAGTCTTTTTTGTCTTAATTAAATGTGGCTACTTAATAAAAATTAATTTAGACTGTCCTCTACTTGCATTAATAAGAAGAGACATGACTTAATCAAAACTAATTACTAATGCTTTTGTTAAAATTAAAAGAGCATATAAACTCAATTGATGCTTTCTAATTAAAATATGTTTCCTTAGACATAGGAAGCTGTTTTCAGTTGTACCTTCAAATGTGGAAAAAATTAAAAAAAAAATAAATACAGCAAACATTTAATAATGATTCTTTTTGTTGACTTACTAGAATATATACAAAATTCCTCTTTAAATATGTTGTATATGTGTGTATATATGTATGTATGCATTCATTTTTAATAAAAATGAGATTTTTAGGGCTTTTTTTAAAGTTAGTTTTTAAACCAATATGGGTATTTTTTAAAATATCTATCTCACTAGGCATAAGCACTTCTAGTATTATAGTCATTTCTTATTTATCATTAATTCTATGTACAGAAGTGATACCTATCATAAATTAAACATTTATTAAAGATCAATTAATGAATTAATGAATGGCTTAACATTAATTTTTTTTTTTAGATTTTCTAAAATATATTCATTACTGAGTTTTTTAATGCTTTAAATCAGTGGTCCTCAACAGTTTTAGAACCAGGGACAAAAGCTCCTATAAGACTCTAATGTCCGATTATCTGAGGTGGAGCTGAGGCAGTGATGTTGACACTGGGGAGTGGCTGCAAATACAGATGAAGCTTCACTCCCTTGCCCACCACTCACCTCCTGCTATACGGCCTGGTTCCCAACAGCCCACAGACCGGTACTGGTCCATGGCCCAGGGGTTGAGGACCCCTGCTTTAAATAATATATTAAATTATATTTTAACATATTACAGTGATCCAACTACTTTGAGATGTAAAACAGAAAATATCCTACATGAATTTCATAAATATTAAATGCAATAATTAAATATAATTCTAACTAAATACTAACAAAACAAATAAATTTTTTTTCCACTTTTAAAAATTACATACGTTATTTTGACTTTGATACTGGCAATGGGGTTGGTTTACTACTATCATTGATAGTTAACGCTATCACCTCCATGCATTTTATTCTTTTCGTTGCTTCAGAAAGGGCATATAGAAGCATGAATTTTTGTTACATAATCAAATGTGGTAAGAGCAATTTATAGTCCCGATTAACTAACAATAATTGTGATGATGACCCTACTAACAACAATGTTGATTGAACAATTATACATTTAATTCTTACTGAATATATTTTAAACATATCTGTGGGTTGAATTCTCTACTTTCTTGATTCCATAGCCTTATCTTTTAGAGTTGGTTGAGTTTAATATTCTCCTTATTCTTCCTTCTTAAACTGTCTTCTTTCTCTAATAGATGTTTTTCTTTTTTCCACCTTAATCTTCAAAGGAGACAGCAGGGCACATGTGCTGCTACGTCTAGGAGACTTATTTGAGGTGTAATTTTTAGCTTCTCTGTGGCCCAAGTGGCTCACACCTAGCTCATCAGTTTCTAACTTCCTTTCAAGTTTATCCTGTAAAACAGGCCAGTTACATAAAAAGTGATAGAAACCAAGCAGCCTGACTGGAGGAATAACAAACAGCCTTTCCCTTTGAAGTGAGCAGAATTTGGTGAGCCAATTTCAAAGAAACTGGAGAGTGACTTCAGCACTTTCCAGGCACCAAAGTGGCTTTGAACTTTTATTTGTTTTGAAGAAGGTGTCTCATGAGCTTCCCACATAAAAAATACATCTTTGAAGCTTACATACCTGGGAATCCTTGATGTCTGCATCAGACTAAAATGAGTAAGTAGAGGAAGGTAGATTTGGATGGGTAATTAAAAAAATATATAGCTATGGATACCTTTACTGTGATAACAGTTTGATGTTTAAAACAGATGAGAAAGAAAGCTCATTCAGCAGTCAGCAGTCAGCATTTTTATAAAGAATTGAAAAAATATGTAACTGGCTTGTAAATTCATATTATGATGATGAACACCCAAACGTAGAAAAGTTGATCAAGCAAAATTATACTTTCAGACTAGGATAGATTGTTTTAGTAAAAAGTTTTTTCTAGATAATTGGAGAAACATCATAATCTTAAATTCCTCATTTTATGTTTAGAGTCTAAGCTAATTGAAAACCTAGAAATATCATTGAAATTTTAATTTGCAAATATCGAAACTATCTTTGAAGTCTCTCTGTACTTGATGAGTCATGTCTTCAATAAATTTCAAAACATTCATATATAACTTAGAATGTAGTTACATAAAATTTGTTCCACTTAAAGATTACCTAAATTAGAAAATATCATTTTGAAGACTGACAACCATTAAAAATTGGTGTCTCCACTCAACTGATGAATAGGTATATCTGAATAAATTCTTGTATGTATACCAACCAACAAATAAGAATTTTTATTTAGGCTTTGAAATCAGACATTAACGAATAATATCATATATTAAACAGACAAAACTTAATTTCTCTCAGATGAGTAAGGTTTATTATTGAGCCAACATGTTAATCTAATTATCTAAAAACTTCATGTTACACCTGTCACGGACTTAATGGACAAGTAAATAATTTCCCAAATATTTAATTTAGATTGTCTTTTCAAAGTTTATGGATTGATTAAAGTTTACCTGAATTTTTAATATATTTTATTGTATTCTCCCTAAATATATTTTTAATAAATATTCTTATTAATACACATACACACATATTTATATACTTACAAAATCTAATAGTAAGCCAGATTCTATAATTAATTTGGCTATAAAAAAGGGATTCATTTTTTTTCAGACCACTGAAGAACAATTTGGCAATAAAATCCAAGAGGAGAGAGATTATGAATTTCTAGTATCCAAAACAGTTTGACAAATAGTACATGCTCATTAATTGTTGGATGAATAAACAGTGAGACAAGTATATCTTTGATTTAGTGCAAAAAGAAAATTACTTTCCTTTCAATAGGATCTATCCCATGAAACTATGCATTTATAAATCACACAATCAAGAAAGTATGGATATAACTATAAAAGAATTTTTAAATTTTACAAGTATAAATTGATGTGTCTGAAGCAAACAATGAACATATTTAATATTATTTAAATAAATATTAATACATTTTATTTCTTCCTGAATGTCAAGTATGCCTGCCAAAATTTATAGTTTGTAGAGGAAGGTAGATTTGCATAGGTAATTTTTAAAAAAAATACAGATGTGGATACCTTCACTGTGATAACAGTTTGGTGTTTAAAACACATTTTCTAATATGCATCAAGCCACAGGCAAAGATGAATATAATAAGTTGTAGAAGATCTATGAAATTAGCTTTTTAAATATTAAATAAAATTGTTAATCACTTAATGTTTTCAAAAAGAATAGAAAAGAGTTCAAAGAAGGTTCTTACCATTTTGTTTATTAGACATTTATTAATTGCAATAATTTTTACATAACACGAGCTTTATTAATTTAGGCTATTTATAAGTTCATTGTCAACTCAAAATGTTAAAACTTGGACACATGTGTGATAATCATGACCTAAAGTCATCATAGAAAATTATATCTTATAGTGTTAGCTCCCTAAAGTTTAAACATCTTTAGAGTCTAAATACCATTAAGCCTGATTAAAAAAAAAAAAAGTGTTGTGAAATATCTTCTCTTTGACTTTAATTCATGAACCATGATTCTTCTCTGTATCCTGAGTCAACAATGTAGTTATAAAAAGCAGATAGTGATATCATAAGTGACCAAGATTACAGTATGAAAAAAACTGATAAACAATGTGATCACTTGATTCATATCTATCATGTCATATTTGGGAAATTCTTGAAAATGCTGTCTCACTCATGGTGCAAATTAAGTAAAAACTCTGTCTTACTGAAAATAGTACCAGAAAGTTGTACTATTTTACAGATAAATTATTTATGGGCTAATGTAAAATCATTTTTAAATAGTTTTCCTAAATGGCTACTAAAGGCCGAGTTTAGATTTGAAGGTATTAAACAATAGTTGCTTTTTGGGGGCGGGGGGGGGGAATGTCCCTACTAGAGATAGATAATAAAAATGCTTGAAGTTGAAATGAGTTTTACCTATTATTTGCTCAAAAGTGACTAGAAAATGATGTGGCTATTTATTTAAACATAATTACTGACAAGATTCCCTAGCCTTGTAAATTTTTAAATTAGAATTATGCTACTTGATTATTCAGGGCAACATTAAAAAAAAGAAAAGTTTATAAAAGTAGCCTACAAACTTATGTGAAACTAATTATCAAAATATTTGAGATAAATCATTACCAACACATATTGGCTAATAAGTGGATATTTTACCTAATTACCATCTGACTTTTGAGCTGGAAGCTTAGATTTAAATGTACTTGTTTGCTTCATAATATTGAGCAAATAATTTATGACTCAGTTTAATCATGAATTAACTAAAGAATTCTAACCAAGAGATTAGACTATTTTCCAAAAATAACTCATTATAAAGCAATTACAAGAGACATGTCACAATTGGTCCTCAACCCTCCTTCTTTCCAAATATAATTCATTAGACTGCATACCCCCACATTCCCAAAACTACCATTTCAGACCCTTCTTCTTTCTTCTTCAAGTGATGGTGCCCATTTTGTGAATTTTTTTGCTTTCTGAAACACCCTTTTCCTTCTCCCCTGTCTGAAGAAATTCTGCTTTTATTTACTATTTTGCCGAAAGTATTAAACTTTTGTCCAAAGTACGCTTTTGTCCAAGGAACATATCACACTCTGAAAAAAAGAGTAAATCTCAGCAGCAACAACAACAACAAATTTTAGTATTTGGGGTAATAGAAAAAGCGAATTGTGAAACTATAGTTATTATATTTCTCTGGATAACGTATAGAAAAATCCCAATGTATGCCTAATTTTGCAGTTACTGACTTTTTTTCTTTTCGGTGTTCCAATAAAAGTACCAGGGTTGGGGTTAACAGAAATTCAAAGATTTAAACACTTAAAGATATCAAGTTCATAATCAATCCCTTGAGTGCACTGTTTTTTTTTATTTGATACACTTTTCTCATATGCATAAATGCATAGCTTTCAAATAAACTAAGGCTTTTCTAATGTTTAAATTCTCTAATTATGAGTCGTTTATACATTCTTATCCAGAAGAGACAACAGATGGTTTTCCTCAATTTCAAGCGATAAATTTGTAACTTGTGTATGCTATCTATGTTGAAATGCAGGATTATTTTATTTTCTGTCATTCTTTGCTATGTTCAGATTTGTGCCATCACCAGGCATTGATAGAAGTGTTTCCACTGTTACAGAAAAACCTAAAAGACTATCATAGAATGTTTTGAATCAAAGGATATAAGACCTCCAAATTTCTGCTTGTTTTAAATTTAACTAATATATATATCGTATGGCAAAACACAAAGGACTCATATATAAATTCTCAAATTACATAATAATTATGCCAGTGATAAAGTTTATCATTTACTATGTTATGAACAGAGAATATTAGATATTTGACTAAGAGAGCAGCATAGATCCGCATACTCAATTTCAGTTATATTTGCAAATAGAATATGGTTTTAAAATAAAAAATTCAAGTTTTATTTGGAGCCTATTAGGGAACTTGACACTTGAGGTAACATAACCTTGTATCATCTTATAAAATACTAATCATTCCAGAATGCATACTTGGATTCATATCAATGAGTCCTTTTTGTTGTAAAGAATTTAAGAAAAATTAATATAACCAGATATGAATTCTGGAATAAGCTCCTCCTTTCATCCCCTATTTGAAAATTAGATAATAATGCATAGCATTTCTAAAAAACCAACATAGGTGGAGTTATTCTGTAAAACTATTTTGGATTTCAACTTGGTTTGCATGATGTTGCGAAACTATATTAACAAATGCCAATGAAATGTACAAAGCCAGATTTGCAATGGTTATGCAAATCAAAATTTCAGTTTGCAAACATAATATAAATGTCAGCTCGTGGCTTATAGTTTACTTACCACCCCAGCGCTCATCACACACTGTAAAGAGGGTGGTTTTATTGGCTAAGCCAGGCAGCATGGTGCTGCACTCCATGACAATGGCCTGGGGAATCATTATGATGCAGGAGACAATCCAGATGATAACAATGCTGTTCCGAGCCCGCTTGGCTGTGCTCTTAAACATCAAAGGGTGACAGATTGCATACCATCGATCCAAGGCAATACAGCTCAGTGTGAGGACAGATACAGACACTGACACGGTCTAGAGTAAAAAGGACATAGTAGAAGAGAAGCATCAGTTATTAAATGGATCATTTTTAATATTTTTATCTTATTAAAAAGTAGTCACAAAAGATACCATATTCAAAGTTGTCAAAAAGCATCGTGGCAACTAATATTAAAAATATATTAGGAAAAAATATATTTCCTATTAAACATGAAAAAAGCACACTGAAAACATTGTAAACTTTTTTATGCCAAATATTTTAATTTATAATATGGCATTCCTTGAATAATTAATAGGAAAAATCATATCCTAAAATGGGAAAAAAATATATGTGTAGTCTGAACTGGAACACTCTATAGAGAGTAATATGACTTGTCTCTCTTTTAAATTATCAAATAGAAATTTGATGGCAATCACATTTAATTAGCGCTTTCAAATTATGGGTATCTCATTTCTTATTTTCAAACAACAAAGGCTATTTGTATATCACTTCCTTTCCAACATGTTGTACCCAAAGAAAGTCATGATTTATGTTAAAAGAGAATTCTGTATATGGATCTCCTTATTATAGTTTGCTCATAGCAGGTCTAAGCAACTGAACTCTAAAATTCAAATAGGCTCACCTAGTCCAGACTTCTATAAAATTAATAGCACCACAAATGATACTTAAACTTGGAAATTTCAGAAAATAGTAAGAAAATGTGTTAAGCATGCCTACATTTACATGATCAGTTTATGCAATTATATTTAATGTATTTTCCTATACTAAATGAACCATTGCTTCTGATATCACTCTCAAAATCCCATCTTTAAAACTAAGCCTCATTCTTTTTTGTTATTTTTTTATTACAAACTTCTATTTTTTTCTCAGTACTGATAATACAATTATTTTGTTTATTCATTATCTGTCTTCTCTATTTGAGCAAAGCTCTACAGCAGGAAAAATTGCTACTTTATTATTATTTTTTTCACTCACAATGTGTCCCCAGTATCTGGCACAGTGTTTTGTGTACTTAATAAATATATTTTGAATTAATGAATAGTTGTAAGCCTCAATCTAAGGTAATAGATGTGAATCATTTTTCTCTTTTTTTTTTCCTAGTTGTACTGATCCTGTAACATGGAGAAGGACAGGTATCTCTGCTTCTTCCATAAGGACCTTCCTTATTGATGCATTGACTAGTGCATATGAATAAAGGGGATCTAAGAGCCAGCACAGCACAGGAGAAATGGCTCTGGGCTAAGAATCAGGATCACCTATCTATTATCATTCCCCAACAGCTAGCTAGCTGTGCAATATTGAGTCACTCACTTTCCAGGTTCAGGACTAATGTGTAGTTGTTGTTATTTTTTTCTGTTAAGTGAGTAAAATTGCAGGATCAGATTATTGCTATTGTGATTTGATTCTGGAAAGGCAGCAGAGTATCACTGAAATCAATTAGGCAACCTGGTTTTTTAGTCATAAATCCCATCTCACTTGATAAATATGTGATCTTGGGTAAGTTACTTAAAGGCTTTATGACTCAGTTTTCTCGTCTGTAAAATTACATGATACTAGTAACCAACCCTGGTATTGTAGGGAGTGTCAGTTGAGATGTAAAAAGCCTAGTCTATGTTAGCATATAAATGTTGTGTATTTGTTGTTACTTATTATGTTTGTGGCAATGATGATGATTATACTATTAGTTTTCCATTTTCAAGTTGAGAATTCTAGCTTTTAATTGAAACTGACCACTTTTTATTAAAGAATAGTCATAGAAATTACAAGAAAAGTCATAAACTGTGTTAAATTCTTGAAGGTTAATTTCATTTTAAATATAACATAAAGAGCTCAACTTTATCAGAGTAGGCTTAGATTGGTTGATGAGTCCTGGGAATTCTTTGGCATTACCTAAAGTACGTTCAAGTTTCTTTTCCAAAACAATCCCCTTCTCTTTTCAATCTCCATTACTTCCCTGAAAATATGCCAAGCACTTGGGGCTCTTTGATGCTATTGTAAACTTGAGAATAGAATTGTGACAGTCTAGATCTGCAGAGTTGACATTTCATAGTTTTTGGGCCAGGGCTATCTTTATCCAATTGAAAAATGTTCAAAAAGGCTTAGTGATTTATTATTTATTAATTCTAATCAATGTGGGTAAATGAAATAGAAGTAGCATGGTTCAAATTACAAAGCCATTTCTAGTATTTCATTCTACTATTAGATAGTAATAATCAATTTAAAACAGTTCACTTGAAAGACTACTGTCCAGTGCCAACAGTGAGCCAAGGTTCTGTGAGCCTTCTCTGCTATGTGCCATTGTGAGAGAATATGATTGTATGGTTAATCTGAGAGTGGAATCCATTGACTGGACCCTTGGAAATTAGTGATTGAATGTTACTGTGTGACTATTATATTTGCTGGTGTATAATATACACTAGTATCCATTTACAAGGTTTTCTTGAGGGAAGATACAAAATTGCATCTTATCCTAAGTGATATATTAGTGGGGTTTTTTTTTTGCAGTTTTTTCACTTCTAGAAGAGTACTTTGAGGTGCCTTTTCCATTTAGATTTTGATAGCAGCTCAAATCAACCTGATGGTTAATCATTGAAACATGAATCTAGTGAGGATTATAAATGTTGTGAATGAAATAAATGAGATAATGTGAACTTCTTCTGCTGTCAGGTGCTTGAGCTTTCACCCATACTGTGGGCACCCTGTGGCCAGGGTAATGTTGGAAACTTTCTTTGGTAGACAATAAATCTGTTTAATACATGCACATAGATATGACAAAAGGACCTCAAAGATCTATAACACTAAGAAATGAAAATTTTGCCATATCACAGATTTGGATGATAGGCACTAATAGATTGGAAGGTGGTAAAATGTGACTGAGAGTGAGGAAACGTACCACCCACATCTCATTTGGCTTTTGTTCCTCTTTTCCTGACATTTTATTGCAGAAGCTTTACTGCAATTTTTTTAAAAAGTTACTCAAAAAATAGCCAACTGCTCCTGTAAGTGAGAAAAAAAATAAAATATAACTTTCTAAGAAATTCATGATAATTACTCAGTGAATAGCCCAAAATTTTAATGGTCTTGGATTTGTAAAATTATTCAAAATAAAAATGTATCGTTTTAATTATTGATCTGATTTGCTGTATTTGTGAGATTTTTAAGATTTTGAGAATTTGCCAATGTGTTATATCACTCTAAAGTTTGTGCTGTATTATATTTAGAAAAAAAAGAACCTATAAATTACAGAAAATTATATGGTCAAATAATCTTAAAGGCAACCAAATAATCAGAAAATTTAGGTGGGCACTTTGCAATATGTTTTTAAATATTCAGTAGGACATAGGATCACATCAGGAACAAAAGCCATCAGTGTCTGAATATTACAACAAAGGGGAAAACCCATTCAAATTTAAATAATAAGCTTATTGACCATTAACACTGTTCATTCCATTTGGGAAAATGTAAGGGTAATAGGCAACAAATATTGCAAGAATTTGGAGATACTAGTTTTACCAGGGTGCCAATATTTTTGTGCATTTACAACTTTCCCATCAAGAAGTAAGTTGAATGAGGTAATGAACAGATCTAGTCCTTTCCATCTGACTCAGCTCTTGCAGTTAATCAGTAGTTTTCTTCTTGGCCTGTGGAGAAGAGGGTCAGCTGAGGAGTTGATTAGATGGGACACTGTTTACAGAGAAGCAGACTCTCTTAGGAGGTGAAGATGTTTCTTCAACTGTAGGACCCGGTGAGCTGTGCTCTGTGAAAAAATACTGTCAATAACTTTGAGAAACACCAATACCCTGCATCACTCCTGTTCCACACTGCTTTCAGTCTGTCCTTGAGAGTTCATAGCAGAATCTGGAATACCTAGTCTGTAGAAAAGTATTACTGTGTATTAGAGTAGGACCACACCTGTCACAGGATGAGACACCCCTCCCTTATCGCTCCACTCTCCACCAGGAAATCTTGTTTCATAGGGAGAGCATGAAATAGTCTCTCTCAGCAAAGAGAAGATTCTGGGCAACTAAAGCCATCTCGAAACTTAAGAAGATTCCTAAATTTTCCCCTGGGTGGTTATTGGAACCAAGAGAAATACAAAGCTTGCTGGAAGTACCACAGGGATGGTGAAATATTAGAATTCTCTGCTATTATGATTTCCCCAGTGTTTCCCTGTCAATACCAGAAGGTCCATTCCTTACTGACTTTTTATGAGAATATTTTTCTCTGTTGCTCAATATACTATTTCTCTCAAAAAAGTATGCTGCAGTTTGTTTTTGTTATCCATCATGGTTTTCAGCTAACTGACACAAACTAACCTCTTAGTTGAACTTAATGTTACAATGAAGCTTACAACTTTCATGACATTTCTCACTTATTTCTATCAACAATGTCTGACCTAAATAATTATCACTTCTCTTTATTAGAGGACATTAAAGAACTTCTGGGCTGAAGACATCTTTGTAATATTTCATATCCAAAAGACTAATCAATATAAGTTCTATTAATGAGCTATTGTGGTCTCCCCCAACTTTGTTTTTTATTAAGACTTCATTTTTGGAATACTTTTAAGATATATCAAAATTTAGGAGAAAATATAGAGATTTCCAATATACCCCTTGCCTCTACATATACATAGCCTCCCCTCTAATTAACATCTTTCACCACAGTGGTACATCTGTTACAATTGATAAACCTACATTGACACATCATAATCACCCAAACTCTATAGTTTACCTTATGGTTCACTCTTCATGTTACACATTCTATGGGTTTAAACAAATATGTAACAATATGTAGCCACCATTAGATATTATCATCAGACTGCCTTAAATTTTTTTCTGTGCTCTGCCTATTCATCTTTTCCAATATTCAGCAACCCCTGTTACTTTTACTTTTTTACCATTTCTCTTTTTCCAGAATGTCATATTATTGAAATCATACAGTATATAGTTTTCTCAGATTGTTTTCTTTCACTTAGTAATATCATTTCATGGCTTGATAGCTCATTTCCTTTTAGTGCTAAATAACATTCTATAGTCTAAATATATCATAGTTTATATATCCATTCACCTACTCAAAGACATTTTAGTTGCTTCCAAGTTTTGGTAATCACAAATAAAGCTGCTATACACATTTGTATGCAGTTTTTGTGTAGACATAAGTTTTCAACTTCTTTGGGTAAATATCAAGGGGGGAAGTTGCCAGATCATATAGTGGGACTATGTTTAATTTTACAAGAAACTGCTATCTTCCAAGGGGCTGTACCATTTCCCATTCTCACCAGCAGCAATGGATGAGAGTTCCTGTTACTCCTCATCCTCACCAGCATTTAGAGTTGCTAGTGTTCCAGAATTTGTACATTCTAATAGTAGTATAGTGGTATTTTATTGTTGTTTTAATTTGATTTTTTCTGATAGCATATGATGAGAAAATTTTTTTCATATGCTTTTCTGCCATCTGTATAACTTCTTTGGTGTGGTGCCTTTAAGGTCTTTGGCCCATTTTTTAATTGTTTTGTTTCTTTATAATTGAGTTTTAAGAGTGCCTTGTACATTTTAGATAAGAGTTTTTTATTACATGTATCTTTCACAAATGTTTTTTCCTAATGTAGCTTGTCTTTTTATTGTCTTGATATTGTCTTTTAGAGAGCAGAAGTTTTTAATTTTAAAAAGTCAGCTTATCAATTATTTCTTTCAAGGATCATGCCTTTTGTGTTGTATCTAAAGAATCACCAACATATCCAAGGTCTTCTAGATTTTCTCCTATGTTATCTTCCGGGATTTTTAAAGTTTTATGTTTTATATTTAAGTCTTTCATTTTGAGTTACTTTTTGTGAAGTGTGTAAGGTCTGTGGCTAGATTTATTTATTTATTTATTTTGCTTGTCAATGTCCAATTATTTTACCTACACCAAATTTTCTTTATTAGGAGCACATTTTCATTTCCTCTAAATTCTATGATTACCATTTGGGAGATTGGACTGAGGGATGGAGAGTGCATATGGGATATGGAGTATGAGAACACAGTAGGAAGTGGCCACCATTTAACTCACTGCCCAGTTGCTAAAAGGAACCCATGTCTTTGAGTATTATGGCTAAGGCCACAAGCTTGGTAATTTTTTTTTCAAATCTTTTAGAATAATCAATCATAAAATTACTATCTGAAAATATTTGTTCTTAACTTTTTATATGGCAATTAGTTCTAGGAAAGCTACTTTCACTACTGAACAATAAAACAAACTAATGACGATAATGATGACATATATACTGAGAGCATACTATGGTTTTTATAAGATCATCTTTCAAAGAGTAATCACTATGCCAAGTGATTTATATAAATTATATAAGTAGAGTAATGACAACCATAGAAGAAGCTATAATTAAAATTATTAACCTTTAAAAATATATGATTCACAAAGAGCTTAAGTTTTTGGCTTGATAACATACAATTGGTGAATGGCAGAACAGAGTTTTCAAACCTGGCAGTTTAATTCAGAACCTCCACTAAAACCTGTTTACTGTACTGCTTTAATCATATAGCACTTAATTTTTCAGTATAAAATAAAACCACTTATAAAAACAAATAGCCCTCAATTATTTAGCCTGAAAGAGGTTCAATCATCACTTTGTTCAAATCTCTTATTTTATAATCAGAAAATTAGGAATCGAAGAAGTAAACAGTTTTTGCAGGATCTAATGATGATTCTGTTGCTTTATTTTCACCCAGAACTTAACTCATTTACCCAGAAAGTTTTAAGTATTATTTTCTATAAGTTTGTCAATTCCTTGGGCAAGTATATATACTTCTTTCTTAGCTCACTAGTCAACTTAACAGAGCACCATGACTATAACTGAAAATACTTTTTCAGTAGTTTACATGTTTGAACCAAAAAGTGTCAAAAAAATTACCTGTAAGTAAGGAATCACTTTACAGAGGGACTGTCCAAAGAACCAGGTCTCAGTGATGTCCACAACCAGTGTAGCTGGAAGGCAGGTGATTGTCACGAGCACGTCAGCCAGAGAAAGATTGACTATGAAGTAGTTGGTCACAGTCCTCATGTGGTGGTTTTTCCACACTGCTACACAAACTAATTTGAAAAGAAAAAGGAATAATAACTGTTAAGAACTAAATTTTTGTATTCTCTCCAAATTCATATGTTGACATCCTAACCTTTAATGTGATTGTATTAGGAGGCAAACTTTTGGGAGGTAGCAAGGTCATAAGGGTGGAGCCTTCATGAATAGGATTAATGTCCTTATAAAAAGGAACCCATAGAGATCTGTTGCCCCTGCCACAGAGGAAAAGTCTGCTATCTATGTACTAGGAAGTGGGCCCTCACCAGACATTGAATCTGCCAGCACGTTGATCTTGGCTTTCTCAGCTTCCAGAACTGAGAATAAATTTCTGTTGTTTAAAAGCCACATGGGTTATGGTATTCTGTTATAGCACCCCAAACAGATTAACAGTAACTAAACAAAGAAAATAGGTACTGATGAGAAACACTATCTAGTTAATTAATATTCCTGTGAAGTCCACAAATAAGTATTGAAAAGAATAGATAATTTAAGTCTGTGCTGTGTTTTCACTGAATTGGTCAGTCTGTGTGAAGGCTTAATACACGCTTAAAATCAGTTCATTTACCTTGCAAGACATTTCTCAATGGATCATAAGACTGTATTTACTTTTACTTAAATTTAAATTTTGGTTTGCAGAAATTAAAGAATCTTGGATTCTTTTTTCTGTTCCTTCAGTGCTTAGCCTATAGTAGATACTCAAAATATTTCTATTTTCAGTAAACTGTCTGCCTATCCATGACATTGAAAACCATTATCTGCTCTTAAATTCTGCATTTGGAATTTTAATAGATAAAGAGACTTAAAAGACAAAAGTCAACAATTATTCAGCTCTCATTATTGCCAAGTACTAAGCTGGATGGTTCATATACTTAGGTCATTCAATTTTGGTAACGATCCCAAGGGAAGATATCATTACCGACATTTTATATGTGGGGTAATTGAGACACAGGAAATTTATGGAACTTGTCTAAGGACAAATGGCTCATAAAGCACAGAACAACTAGGATTAAACACCAAGTGAAGAGCTGGTCTTTTCACTACACTGGTTGCCTTCTTTTGCAAAAATGAAGGAGTTGTAACAAAGCACATATAAATTCTAGAAGCCCGATATTCCTTTTTATTACTCATGACGGCCTTGAAACATCATCTTAAATAAAATATACTTTTCAATACTTCTATAGCTGGTCCTTCTTCATTGTCTTTCAGTATATCCTTATGTTTAAACGCTGTGCTATCTCACTGAGTTGTTCTTTATAGAAGGAACATCCAGTCCTTGATTCTCTGCCCTCCCTCTATCTGTTGTATCCAAAAGTTACATAATCACTAGCTTCAGAATTGCATAGATATAAGCACTGTAACCACATATATTGATGGTTTGCTTCACTGAAAGTAACTATGAATTTGTCTGGAGTATCATTAACCTGTCAGAGCTGTCTCCTATGTACCCAAATGATGCAGTGATTAGTAACCTTATATAGTGAAGAAATAAAAGTACATGTTGTTAAATTTAAGTCACTGAATGAGGATTTCTTTCTGGGAATTATGTTTCATTTTTTAAGAGTTTCATATACTTTAAAATGCTTTTACTAGTTTTTGAAGCTGAAATTACTCTTTGGTCACCAACAGATGCTACTGTAATAAAATACCTGAATTAACAAGGTTTAATTTTGAAAAACTTTACGTCTTCATCTAACTCCAGCACACTAGTAACCAGAAACTCAGGTGAATTTTATCAGGGTAAATTAGTTTTTATTTTCTGAAAGTGCTGCTGATGAATGATTTATTTCTCAGAAACACTTCACACACACACACACACACACACACACACACACACACACACACACACACTTATGCACAAACCTATCCTAGCAGCCAACTAACACATTATCATGGCTTGTTATGAGAAAATTGACAAAAGTATCATATTGCTGATACTTGGTCAACAAATGGTCTAAATGATGCAATTTTAAATCTAGAAAAGAAAATAAATAAGTTATGAGAAAATTGACAAAAGTATCATATTGCTGATACTTGGTCAACAAATGGTCTAAATGATGCAATTTTAAATCTAGAAAAGAAAATAAAACTTTAAAAAAGTATAACTACTTCTAGTTTGTCTCCCAATATTTTGGTGATAATAGATGACAGTGATGGAAAGACAGTGTTAATGCATTATGTCTAACCAATATAAAAGCAAATACTTTTAAACCAATACTTCTATATTACTTACCATGTGTCATGCTCTGTTCTAAGCAATTCAAGTTATTAACTAGTTTAATCCTCATAATAATACTGTGAAGTGATGGCTGTTAATACTCCTGTTTAACAGATGGGAAACTGAGGCTAGAGAGGCAATGCAACCTACCTAATAGCTAGCTAGCTAACTAGATAGCTAACTAGGTAGGTAGTAAGTGCTAGGGCTTAGATTTAAATCTTATCCACCATGCTATGCCATTATATTATGCTCTTTATTGAAGCAGAAGATGAAAAGGAAACTGCCAGCATTTATTTGACAGGATTTTAACAGAGTTTCACAAAATTTGGTGTTGAAGATTATTTAATCTAATTTGCCATTCAATATCTCAAACACCTCTGTAACATCCCTGATTTATCCACTTGAACATTTAAAATTTTTTTTAATATTTATATTTATTTTTATGGTGACATTGGTTAATGAAATCTGATATATTTCAGCTGTACACTTTACCAATAAGACATATATTCCCATAGTTAAATTTCTTTCTATCACCACATATTTGACTCCTTTAACCCCATCCACCTCCCTCATCCCACCTTCCTTCTATCCTCTGGTCACCATTAGTCTATTGTCCATGTCCATGAGTCTCTGTTCATCCTGTTCATTTGTAGCTTTTAGGTTTATATCCCACATATAAGTGATATCATGTGATTTTCAACTTTTTCTGTCTGGCTTATTTCACTTAGCATGATTATCTCGAGGTCCATCTATATTGTCACAAATGGCAGTGTTTCATTTCTTCTTATGACTAATATTCCATTTATTATAGGACACCTCAATTGCTTCCATGTTCTGGCCACTGTGAATAATGCTTCTATTAACATTGGTGTGCAAATATCTTTTTGGATATGGGGTTTCAAGTCTTTGAAACACCCAGTAGAAAGATTTCTGTATCATATGGTAGATCAATTCTTAGTTTTTTGAGAAACCTCCATACTATTTTCCATAGTGGTTGTATTAATTTGCAGTCCTACCAGAAATGTATGAGGGTTCCTTTTTCTCTGCATCCTCTCTCACATTTGTTATTACTTGTCCTCTTGATTATAGCTATTCTAACAGGTGTGAGATAGTATCTCATTGTGGTTTTTATTTGAATTCCCTAATAGCCAATACTGTTGAGTATCTTTTCAAATATTTGTTGGCCATTTGTATGTCCTCTAGGGAGAAGTGTCTTTTCAGGTCCTCTGCCCATTTTTTTTTATTGAATCATTTGTTTTTCTTGTTATTGAGTCATATGAGTTCTTTATATATTTTGGACATTAGATCCTTATCGGAGGCATTGCTCGCAAACATATTTTTACAATGAGAAGATTGGCTCTTTACCTTGTTGACAATTTCTTTTGTTGAGAAGAGTTTTTTAGTTTGATGTAGTCTCATTCATTTATTTTTGTTTTTACTTCCCTTGCCTTTGAGGTCAAATTTATAAAATCCTCTTTAAGTCCAAGGTCCTTGAATTTCATTTCTATGTTTTCTTTTATGCATTTTATTGTTTCAAGTCTTATATTGAGGTCCTTAATCCATTTTGAGTTAATTTTGGTGTGTGGTGATAGACAACAGTCTAGTTTCATTCTTTTGCAGGTGAACATTTTTAACAATAGAGAATTCATGACTTGCTAAAAACCTTGAGTTCATTTTGTGGTAGTTTTAAGTACTAGCAAGTTTTTGTCCATGCTTCCCTTTCTTTTCTGCTCATGGATTTTTAATCCTTTCCAGAAATAAATCTTATCTACTTTTTCTACATTATACTTATATTAGTTTCTTAGGGCTGCTGCTCTAAGAGAGTACAGCAAATTGTGTGTCTTAAAACAACATTCTTTTATTGTCTTAGAGTTCTAGAGGCTAGAAGTCCAAAATTAAGGAGTCAGCAGAGTCATGCTCCCTCTGAAACATGTAGAGAAATTTTTTCTTGACTTTCCTCTGCCTCTTGTTATTTGCTGGCAATCTCTGATATTCTTTGGCATGTGGCTGTATAACTCTAATCTCTACTTCATCATCACAAGGTGTTCTTCTGTGTCTCTGTCTTCACATAGCTGTCTTCTTATAATGACACCTATTCAATTGAATTAGGGGCCCACTCTACTCTAGTTACTCTAGTATGACTTCATTTTAACTAATTATGTCTGCAATGACTCTATTTCCAATTACAGTCACCCTCAAGGTAGGGGCATTAGCACTACGACATCTTTTTTTTTTAAGTGAGACACAGTTCAATACATAATGGTCTCTGAAAATTCATGTTTTTTTTTCCATATATAAAGTAAATTCACTCTATCTCAATAGTCCCCTACTTCTTAACCTATTCCAGCATCAACTCTAAATTTAAAATTTCTTCTAAATATCGTCTAAATCAAGAACAGATGAGATTTGGGGTAGAATCATTCCCAGAGCAAAATTCTTCTCTATCTGTGAACTTGTGACACCTAAAAAACAAGTTATCAATTTCCAAAATACAATAGTGGGACAAGCATAGGGTATATGTTCTCATTCTAAAAGTGAGAAATTGACACTATTCTGTACAACTGAACCTAATATATTATTGTATGCTAACTATAATTGAAAAAAATTATTGAATTCCACAATGTAAATATGAGCAACTAATTGTCTATTATATTTTAATAAAGCTGGAAAGCAAACAAACAAAAAAACTCATTAAACCAAAAATATAATAAAAAAATATAAAAGTGAGAAATTGAAAGGAAAAAGAGGTCACTGGTCTAAAGTAAGTTTGCAACTCAGCAGGGCAAACCACATTAGATTTTAAGGTTTATGAATAATTCTCTGTGTCTTGGTGCTCTGTTCTCCTAGCCCAGCAAGATGGAGGCCACAAACCCTCTGGAACCTGTAGGAAAATCCTTCCTTCATACTTCTTAACTTCTGATGATTTAGCAGAAATCTTCGGTGTTCCTTGGATGCAACTATGTAATGCCAATCTCTGACTTCATCATCACATAGTGTTCTTCTGTGTTTTTATCTTCACATAGTCATCTTTTTATAAAGGTACCAGTCCTGTTGGATTAGAGGCACACTCTACTCCAGTATGACTTCATCTTAACTAATTGCAGTTACAATGGTCCTATTTCTAAATAAAGTCATGTTCTGAAGTACTGAGGGTTAAGACTTCATAATATTTTTGTGAGAACACAATTCAACTCATAACAGTAGTTATTCAAATATTTAAATGTCACAGCTATGACCATTCCACAAGCCTTTTATTACCCAGGTTAAATATCTCCTAAACTGTCATGTTCAACTGCAGGGTTTTGCATCCCATGTCACCCTTATCTCTTTATTGTTAACACACACAAGATTCTCAGCAATGGCTCAAAATGAGCTATCTGTAACTGCACACACATTTCTACATGTGATCTAACCAGAGTTGCAAGGAATAGGATTATTACTTTCATTGATATTTCTCTATTAAGACAACCTGAAACCTTGTTAGTTTTCTTATAAGCCAGGTCATACTTTTATCATTCATATATGTATAGAATTACTAAAAATTTATTCTCTTATGTAGATATTTATTTTACTTTTGACTCTTGAGGAGAAAATGGGGAGGAAACTTATAAAAAACAATATTTGAGCAATTGAAGAAATTTGAATATGAACTTTATGTTGTATATATTACTGTGCCATTTAAAAATACTATCAGTATAGTCTTCTTCTTATGAACATTCAAATATTAAAGACTATGCCATATCTATTTCCCAAGACTTTGCTTCTCTGGGCTAAAAATCACCAGACCCTTCATATATAATGGCATGATTTTCCCACTAATTACCCTATCCGTTTTTGTGTGTATGTGTGTGTGTGTGAAAATGCTGAAGATTACCAGTAGATACCTCTAAATGAGCTAATGAGAACTACACACACATCTTTTAAGGACCAGCTGCATATTTTCTAAATATGTGTTGAACAAATGTCCATTTGTTCATTCACCCATTCAAAGTGTTAACAGTACAAGGTGAACACCACCTTCTCTTGATAGCATATCAAACTTATGGAAAGTTAAATTCATGATCTTTTTTCAAGTTCTCAACCTGGATTTCATATTTCTCTGAAGTATAATACCCTTTGTTTTTTTCTCTAGTACCTATGTTTGAAAACTCCTACCTCTGTAACTTTCTTTCTATTCCTACTGCAAATATCTGGTCAAATTGTGGTAATTATAACCTAGAATACTGCAATAACCTAATAGTTCACCTTGCACCCTGCCTATCTTTACTCCTATTCATTTTATCCTTTGACACCAAGCAATCTAGTTACAGTAACTTTCATTTCAAGAGGAGCTCTTCTTTTTTTCTTCATTAGATAAAAAAATTCTCAGATGGCCATTATATCATTAAGTTCTGGTTGAACCTACATCTTGCAATGCGGTCCATAAGATACTCAGAGCTATGAGATAAGTTTGATATCTCACTTCATAGCAAACATATTCTATGACCAAGCCATCGCAAATACCTCTGCTTTGTTTGGAAATGGCCATACTCTATTTCAAACACTTTTTCAACTAATTAAATCCTAACCCAAACTATCCAAAACCAATCAAACAAGTAAAAAAGTTTATTTCACAAAATCTCTTTTAATGAGCTTAATATGACCTCTTTCTTCTTTAGAACCCTATCACATGGTAATCTTTCCTGGTCAGGAATCACATCTTAAAATTATTATGTATTATTATGGATATTTGTGTATATTCTTATTTCTCTACTAATACAAAGTCTCTTTTTTATATTAAGCTTGACTTTCTCTTACACTTCCTGGTTTCTGTAGCTTTTCTCCCAATATAGACACAGCCTAGAATATACTTTCAATAAATAAATATTTATGGCACTGATTTGCTTATAAATTATAGTATGCTGCTGCCATTGGTGTAATTCATTTACCCATGGGCTTCTTTAAAAAGAGAGAAAAAGCTTAGTTGCTTATTAATTATTTTCTTGGCTCATGATTCTTCATATACTACTTTCTGAATAGCTTTGGTAGGTCTCAATACATAAACTTGGTACTACTTTTAAAATTAGTTCCCTGAATGATCATAATATGCCAATATTAAAGTCTATTTGTAGTGAGTTTTCACTTAAAAATCTGCCTTCATTAACCATGAACAAGGGAGGACTGGTTGATCACTAGTTGATAACAAAAGGCAAGAGGAGAGAGTCAATGTAACTCCACCTCTAACACAGACATTATTGTAATGGAGATTTCTAAGATGCAGAAGTGCCAAAAAGCTAAAAATCTATTTCTTTCTCTCTCACTCCCTCATTTTGTTTATCCTCTCTTTTTCTTTAAGAATCTGATAATATGTGTCTCCTGTCCTTTTTGTTCAGGACTGACAGATGAAAAAGATATATGAAAATATCTGTGGCTTGTGATGCAGAGGGATTTTAAAAATAACATATAGATATAGTCTTTAGAAATAACCTTAGCTATTCCCCTGTCATTGTATGGGTCAAAGGTTAAACTGACTTTCAAATGGAAAAAGAAAATATAGTTTAAAAACACCTTTGATGTTTTATTCTGTACTTACAATAAACTGGTTTTTGCTTTAACATCTATCACACCCTCTTATGGAAAAAGTTACTTTCTCTTTCAAATTAATACTTACACTTGGAAAAATTTAAACCTAGACCTTATAAGGTGATATACTGTCAATTTGTTGATAATATAAAGATTAAAAACATTAAAACTGCATAGAGGAGATTGAACATATACTCACTTCCTGAAATGTCAACTAATAATACATTTCATGATAACAAGAGGTAATTATGCATGGTATCTTGTATGTTACTGAGCATCTTGAAAAGATCTGTACTAAATATATCAATTTTATTTAAAGCATTTTAAAATTTATTTAATTTTTAAAGCATTAAAACAAGATATAGATGTTATGCAAAGTGAAAGCAGCAAGATAAAAAAGGACATTGATCATATGGTTCCACTTATATCAAGTACTTAGTTAAATTTATTAAAATGCAAAGTAGAATGGTAGTTGCCAGGAACTGAGAAAAAGGGAGAATGGAGTGTTATTTTTTAAGGGGATCAGTTTCAATTTTACTAAATGAAAAAGTTCTGGGGATTGCTCTACAAAATGAATGTACTAATGTCACTGAACTATATGCTTAAAAATGGTTAAAATGGTGAATTTTAAGTTACTAATATTTTGTTGCAATTTAAAAATTTTAATTAAAAAGGGGCTATAAAATGGAAAATAAAATTTTGAACCATAATGATATCTCTCAATACAATTAAACACAGAATAAAAATTCCAAGGAACAATCACAATTACTCATTTTGCGAATTTTATAAATTCACAAACAGCTAAAATAGTCAAAGAAAACACAACTATTCAAAAATACTGTAGTTCTACAATATTAATGGCAGTGTTAAAGATAGTAATTGTGATTTTAATATGCAATTTTGTTTGTAAAATCAAAGTATTGTTTATAGTAGGTTATGATATTGTAATTTAGATAGCTTAATGAAAGGTTGTTCATTTCTTGTTTTTTTTAATTTACAAAGATTTGTATATAGGTATATAAGATAATTCCTTGATTGTCATTTATTATATATATAAAATGATAAACATGTCAGGAAACAAACTCTAGAAAAATGCTGTAGTTCCACCCTTTGCCACAAAGGGTCAGTAAAAGCCTTTGAAATTGCTTACCCTGCCATTTAAGGGATGAGTTCTGAACATTAAATTAATTGTAATATTCTTTATAATGTAGAAATGAATAGATTTGTTTCAAATAGGATTAACTAGGCCAAAAAGATTTTTTTTTTAGAAAAACAAAATGGCCAACATCTCAGTTAAATTTAAAAAAAAAGGGTTAAAATAAAATGATTTATCTAAATAAAAAAAAACTACAAATAAAGCAATTGTATACACATAGAAAATAGACTATAATTAACTCCCGTAAGGAAAGCAGATAGAAATGGAGTCTTCCAGAATTATTACAGAATGTAGATTTAAGAAGCAGGAAAATTGACTAGTCCTAAAAGGGTATTACAAACTCTCTATGAAATCCTAAGGTGTTTTTCTCTTTTTCTCACCTTTGCACCTCATCACCCTGGCACTGGTTTTCCTTCTTAGTGTTAGTTTTGCCTGCTTCTCTTTCTGGGCCAATATGCCAATAAGCTGAGTTCAGTCTCCCATTCTCCTCTCCACCTTGGCAAGGTTGTCTATAAATCTCTCTGTACTCAGAACAGCAGGCAAATGTGCCACTTCTTCTTCTTTTTTTTTTTTACAAGCCTGACAGATGGAATACTGACAAGAACCACATCTGTGATGTGAAATGTCCCCCCAAAGATTATTTAAGATTATTAGAAAGCAAACTTTAAAAAAGTTACTATATATGTGCACACATCAATGTGTCTAAAATATCTTTCCACTTTGTTTATTCTTTAGAAAAGTAGGAAACTAGGGTTGACTTTTCACCTATTTTCGAGTGGCATGATTCCTTTCAGGGAGGAACTCAACCTCCTTGGTATCAAGGGTTCTACATAGAAAGGAGCTGCCAAAGACCAAAACAGCATTGTTATTAATAGGTATTCCTAGGCTTTTAAGGTTGGCCTGTGGAGAAGGGAAGACCCCAGGGTCTCAGCATTTGCAATTCCACTAATGGCTACATCTTATAGTTTTAATTTCACTTCAATAAAATTTGTTTATGAAGAAAATACTAACTTCCTGGTTACGCATGCTTTTTTACTCTTTACGGGTAAGCCACTACAAGTGTTTATTCCCAGTGCAGCCTCTCAGAATTGCATCTGGATCTTTATCCTGTTTTCAGAGCTGTTCGGAGACTTATGGTCAGTCCTCATCATTGTTGCCTTTGTGCTAATTAACACACCCACAAGCAACTTCTGTTTATCTTATTGCTTGCAATGAACTTATTTTTTTGGTTGTTTTTTGAAAAAATGCTGTTTTCTCTTTCACCTCATATATATCTTCAATCCTCTTGTCTTTTACTTCTATGCTCTTGTGCTTTATTATTTACTCTCACTTCAACTCTCTTCTCTAGGAGATTAATTTCAAAATTATAACTCTATTCCATGATTTTCTATTACCTTCCATACCAAAATTTCTAACTATATATTTTTCCATCTTCTAGATGTTCCATCTTTATTTCACACTCAACTCATGGATTGTGAAATGGGTATATACCATGTTAAACCATTTGGACATTGTGCTGCAGATTATAAAGAATCAGTGAAGAATTTTAGGCAAGGGAGTGACAAGATCTTATTTCTATTTTCAAAGGTGACTTAAGTGGAATGTGGATATTATATGTATTCTTAAATTGAAGAGAAAGGGACAAATTCTGACAGTGTTTTATAATTTAAAGGTAATAAAGTAGTGACAAAAAAATAAAAAAATGAATGAATTCAAACCATATAATGAGGTTAAAATATGAGGCTTTGGTGAAGGATTAGATACAAGGATGCAGGAATGGGAAGAATGAGGATAATTACCAAATATACTACTTTGCATTTTGAGAGAAAACACTATGTTGCTCACTGACTTATGGAATAAAGGAAAATGAGATAGCTTCATTTAGAAGTAGGGTAGAAGATGAGTGATTCTGTTTTGTATACGTGAGTTTCAAATGCTTGTGATTTACCCCACTGTCAATATCAGTTTGTCATCTGGATTTATGGGTCTATATTCAGGAGACATATTTCAGTTACAGGTAAATATTTGGAATTAATCAGAACAGAGATAGCAATTAAGCAGTAACTTGAGTGGTTTTAAAAAGGTAACATCTGGAGCTCAAAATCTATCAACTAAGTAAACAACTCTGGTTTTCAGCTGCAACCCCAAAGGGCAAACTCTAGTAGGAATAAACCTGAAGAAGATAAACTCTCCTAAAAAAGGAAGCCCAGCTTTAAAGTCTTCATATACTGACTGGATAGAGGTTTTCTGTCCCAACATTCTTCTAAAGCAAAGGCAAATTCTCTGAGGATGAAGATATCTAGAACATCAAATAATTTCTATAAACACTCATTAGGCATACAAGATGACAATAGCACATGACAAAAATTCACACACACACACACACACACACACACACAATTAAGCTTTTAAAAGATTGATAAGTTTGCTAGAATTGTTTCTTCAATGAAAATATACTTGATAAATGAAGGTGAATTAAAGATATTTTCAGACAAACAAAAGCTGAGAGAATTTGTCAACAACATCCCCAAACAAGGGAAAACTAAAGGGAATTAAACAAACAAACAAACAAAATGGTCAGTTGAAAATACAAAAATGTAGAAAGTAATAAAGAATAATGGCAATGATAAACATATGAAAAAATATTAATTGTATTTGACTGTATAGAATAATAATAAATATCATTATCATGTTTATTAATGTTTAATTAACAAGAGCAGAAAAAGAGGCAGGAGTAAGTGGATCTATATGATGTTCCAAGATTATTGCAGTGTGCAGGGAATGTTAAAAATACTAATTTGAATTAAAATGTATTATTGATGACACATGTTGTCATCTATAGGAAAATCTCTGAAACAATATTAAGTGACCATATAACCAGCAAGCTAAAAATAAGAAAAATCATAATTTTTTTAAACATAAAAGGCAAAAAAAAAACAAGCTAAATATGTGGGAAAAAGAGAAAACAAATAGTAAGATGATAATATTAACCCAAATATACCAGTAATTACATTAAATATAAAGGAACCTAAAACTCTAATTAAAAGACAAAGATTTTCAGACAGAATAAATAAAAAACTTAATCATATGCTGCTTACAAGAAACACACTTTTAATAAAATGAAGCAACAAGATTCAAAGCACAAAGGTAGAGAATATCTTCCTTAAAATATTAATTTAAAAAGTATTTTAAGAAAATTAATTTTAGATAAGGTATATTTTAAGGAAAGTAGTATTACTAGAGATAAAGAGAAAAATTTTATAATGATAAAAGATCAATCTATCAGAAAGACATACAATTTCAATATCATAGCTTCAAAAAGTAATGAAGCAAAATATGATACAAAGTGGGACTCATTCTAAGTATCTAATAGAATAAACAGACAACAAAATTCATTTCCTATACATGTAAATAATAAACTTTACCTAATATTGTCTATAAATCACAATCTCATTCTGCATCTGAAACATTGTAATGCAAAATAAAGAACAGAAATTATTTTAGAGTGTACATAATAGTTAGACCAAAATTTATCATATTTGAAGGTCTATAAAGTCTGAAAAATCTTTAAAGTTGAAAATCATGAGAGATTTCTTATTTGAACTTAGTAGAATTAAGCTAAAATTTGTCAAAAAATTTTAAATGTTTAAATCTTAGGTAATGTACTTCTAAATAACACATAAAACATCGACACATTACAATATAGAATAAAATATATTGAACTAAATGATAGTTCAAATACAAACTATTAAAACCCATGGACTGAAGCTAAAGTTATGCTCAAAAGAATATTAATAGTTTTGAATGAATCCATTAAAAAATAAATGCTGAAAATCAGTGTTGCAAGTATCTAATTTTTTTAAATAAGAGAAAATTAAAACCACAGAAGTTTTTAAAAAATAAAAATAATGAATTGTAGAATAAATATGAAAGAACTAGAGCCAAAAAGCCAAAAGTTGGTTCTTTATGAAAACTAGTAAATTTTTAAAATCATAGCAAGAGAAATAAAAAACAATAAGAGATATCACAAATATTAAAATCAGAAGTTAAAAAATGGAACTTCACTACACATCTTATGAGCATTTATAAGAAGAATTTGTTATTAAATTAAAAAAATATAGTACATAATTTCCTTACAAATATAGCTTATTCACAACTGATATAAGAAAAAATAAAAAAATTGGAGATGCCTTATGTACTCTAGAAGTAGAATTTATAATTAGAAAAAAAAAAAAACTTTCCACAATGAAAATCTAAGTCTATATGGCTTCACTGATGAATCTGTCAAAACATTAAATTAAGAAAATAAATCTTTCAAAATATGCTACAGATTAAAGCAAGGTACATATGTCTCAATCTTTTATGATGCTAGGAAAAACCCTTGATATCAAAGACCTGAAAAAGATATATCAGGAGAGAAAGTCATGAGCTTATCAATTTTTTTGAAAATAAATACTAAAATCTTGAACAAAATGTCAGCAAAACAAATATAGTGATATGTATCAGAATAAACCGTCACTACCAATTAGGGGCCTATTTCAGAAATATAAATTCTGTTCAACATACAAAAATCACTCAGTGTAGTTCATAATATTTACAGAAAAAATGCACAAAATTTATATGAATTTGTAAATGCAGGAAAACAATATAATTTAGTATCCAATAATAAATAAATTTTTAGCACAATAAGAATAAAAGAGCTCTTCTTTAATCTGAAAAATATTAAAAACACAACAAAAAGTTTACTAATTCTCAGTTTTCTCTCCCAAAGATCAGGAATGAGTAAATGATTTCTCCCAAAGCTCCTTTCTATTCAGCATTGTGCTGGAGCCAATGTAATAAAGTAATAAAAATAAATAAAAATCATGAAAGTTAGAAAAGATGCAATAGACATATCACTATTCACAGAGGGCAAAATTTTGTAAGTAAAAGTGTGGAAGAATCTCAAAATAAACTATTAATCTTACTAAATGAAATTATCATATTAGCCATAGATAAAGTAATATCAATATATAAAATATACAAAATTAATATACAAAATATATAATATATAAAGAAATAAATTTTGTTTCTATAAACCAATAAAAAAACTAGAAAATGCAGTTTAAAAAGGTGATATCATTTATAATAGCATCAATAATATTGAATATCTAGAAAAAAATTAATGAGAAATACAAACAACTTCTACACAGAAAATATTAAGGTATTGAAAAATAATCTACATAAATGGAGGAATAAACCATATTCATGGAATAGGAGATGAATATTATAAGGATGTAAATTTTCTCTAAAATTGTTGTATAGATTCAATGCATTCCCAATCAAAATCTCAGCTTTTTTTTTTTTTTTTGGTGAAGATTGATAAACTCCTTTTAAAATTTATATGAAAATGCAATGGGCCCAAAATAGCCAAGATAATATTAAAGAAGAATAAATAGTGCAGTATTGTTACAAGGTAGAAAAATAGATCGAGGGAACAGACTCAAAGGCTGAGAAATAGACTGACAAATATATGGACTCTTTATGTATGACAAAAGTGCCCCAGTGCATTAAGAAAAAAGTTCCTTCTCTATAAACAGTGCTGAGTAATTTGAAATCTATAAAGAAAAAGTGAAATTTGATTTCTATATCACACCATATACAAATGTCAATTCCAACTTATTTAAAGACTAAATATGAAAGATAAATGTCCCATCATTTTGACCTTGGGGTAGATAAGCATTTCTTGAACAGATTTTCTCAAAAATGTTAGACAGAGACAGATGGATAAAGCGGTGGTAGATATATACAATGGAATATTACTTGGCCACAAAAAAATAATGAAATCTCGCTATTTGCAACAACATAGATGGATCTAGAGGGTGTTATGGTAAATGGAAATCAGACAAAGAAAATTATGTTTAATTTCACTTGTACATAAAATCTAATAAATAAATAAATGGATAAATAAAACAGAAACTAACTCATAGATACACAAGAAAAAAAATTGATGATTGCTAGATAGGTGGGAGTGAGTGGGTGTGTGAAAAGGTGAAAAGGATTCAGAAGTACAACTGCCAGTTAAAAAATTAGTCATTGGGGTGTAAAATACCACATAGGGAATATAGTCTATAATGTTGTAATAACTATGTGTGGTGCCTGATGGGTACTAGACTTCTTGTGGTGATCATAAAGTATGTAAATGTCTAATCACTATGTTGTATATATGAAACTAATATAATATTGTATGTCACCTATAATTTAAAATAAATTTTTAAGACTATTAAAAAATTTTAAAAACGTGATAAATTAAACAACCCTAAAATTAAGGTACATCAAAAGAGTATGAGAATACATGCCACAGATTGAGAGAAGATATTTTCAATGTATATATTTGAAAAAGTTCAGTTTGCATTATCTCTTGTAGTAATGGGCTTTGTTGCTGTCATTTTTTTTGCTATTACTATTAATATGCATTTTATTGAAGAATCACATGTACAAGTGTATAAATCAGAAATATATCACTAGACAAAGTATACAGACCCTTGTAACTAGAGCAAGAAATAGAATATGATAAGAACACCAGAAGCTCTCTTATATTTTTTCTCCACCAACATGTACTCTGCAACCAAAAGGAAATTTGTATCATGATTTTTAACACCATAGACTAATTTTTACCTGTTCTTTATTTAGGTAGAATTGAAATACATAGTATTTTATGTCTGACTTCTTTCACTCACCATTATGTTTGTAAGATCATTCATGTTGTATGTGTAGCTATAGTTCTTATATAATTTTTCTTGTTGTATAGTATTTTAATGTGTATATAGTTTGCCATTTATCCATTATTGATGGACATTTTAGTTGGTTCTATTTCAGGACTATTGTAAATAAAGCTGATATTAATATTCTTGTATATACCTTTTGGCAGACATATGTATAGGTTTCTATTAGTTATATACCTAAGAGTGAAATTGCTATCATAGAATATACATATGACCCTCATTTCTACATAATTGTCAGAGTTTTCCAAAATGCTGTTGCACTACCAGTTTTTACTCTTACCAACAAATGTGAATGTCCCAGTTGCTCTATACTTTACTAACACTGGGTACTGTCTTTTTTCATGTTTGATTCAACTGTAATACATTTTTTATGTTTATTGGCTATTTGGAAATGAAAGTGAACATCCCTCTTTAAGACTTTTGTTATCTTAGAGAATTCTTATTAAAATTTTATGAGACAACTTGATGGCTACTGTAGATATGATTTCTTTTAGGATTAAGATGATAGTTCCCTGACATAAATCTAGACTTGTTTTATAAGTGGTATTCTTCAAAGTATTCTAGCCATTTCTCTCCACTCTTTCTACAGCAGTTTTCCAACTTACATATTTTTACTAATATAGTTTATATTTACTAAAATTGTATCACTTTAAATATACATATATATTATTGAGAAAAAAATATATAGTTTTTCTAAAGTTAGGGCCTTTATTCTGAATATAGTAAATGTCCAGTAAATGGTTGCTGAGTGACTGCTTGATTGCATGAGGTTTGCTTGATGAACATAAGTGAATCTCCTACTTATTACTACATGCTTAACTAGACTCAGTTATTGCAATAATATTCAGAAGTAACAAGTGAAATGTGATTTTTAAAATGACAGTAAAGTTAAGCTTATAGTAATCAGTAACAGGTTCACTTATGTTCATCAAATATAAATTATTCTAAAATTAAAATCAGTATGGTTTGTAGCAGAAATTGGACTTTTCATTAATTATAATATATGCCAAGGCAGAAAGGTTTTCTTCAGTCTCTAGCTTAGGTGCAAACACATTTAATATGGTCCATTCTATCATCTAAAAGGTCCTTCTGTTGTTTTTAGTCTTCATCTAAGACACTCTCAGACACTACTTCAGGGATTTATGTGAGCAGAATAATCTAAAGTGCCAAAGTAGAAGTAGGTACTATGATTTGCCAACAGTAAAGAATTTTATTTTCTCTAGGAGCAATAGTCATGATAAATTCTCTAATGTAAAAGACAAAATCATAATTATGAAAATTTCATGCAATTGAGCAATCACTTGGCAACCATTTGTTTGATCTACCATATTCAAGAAAAGTGAGGTACATTTCATATAGCCACCTGGGAAACAAAGATGAAATTTTGAAAATTAATAAAGCTGTTGTTAAAAATGGGTTATTATACAATATTACCAAACTTTATTTAAATTTCATAATCTTAGAAAAGATTAATATTAATAATATTTGGGGAAGGGGCAAATAGTCTGTCCTTCTGTTTTTTTGAATCATAAAACATTCAATTCTCCAAATAACTGCTAAGAGTCTCGAGTGGTATAAAAATATTGTTTTATGAAAGAATATAATAAAAAGAAGAGAGCTTAGTTTTTAAATAATCAAATCGTTTGTATTATAATTATTCTCTTCAAACAAAAATGGATTCTACAGGAGTAAATATCATACATTTTGAAGTTTAAAAACCTAATTAAAATTTCAGCTTCAATATCATTTAAACTTGAGCAAGTTACTTAACATCTCTGTGCATCAGTTTTGACATGTATACAATCGAGATACCTGTAATATTATTGCAATGACTGTGTGTAGAACGAGATGAGTGCTAGAGTAATCAGGGGGATTACTTCATAAATTATATAAATGTCTAACCATTGTACTGTATACCTGAAACTAATATAAAATAATTTTAAAAATGCAAAAGAGAAGATTGAAATACCTATATCTATTTTCTAGAATTGTTTTAATGAACAAAAAAGTACCTAGTACAGAACTTGCAAAATGAATGTACAAGGTTCCACTAAAAAAATATATTTTCAACAGAGGGAAATGTAATAGAATTCTACACAAGTTACCTTTGTCATCTGAAAACAAAGACTTTTAGCATTGACTATTTTTAAATTTTTACTTAGGTTCTGATCTTTGTTTGATAATTAAAACTTGACTTGCAATCAGTGATCAATAAACATTTCATAGTTTTAGGGCTCGCACTGAGTAAGGTAACATCTTTCTAGACAGCATGTCAGAGAAAGTGAGAGTTTTTAAAATTTCAGCTCAATGGAAGAAGAGAAAACAAAACAAAACAAAATAAATGTCCACCTGGCTCTTCTGAGCAACAAGAACAATGGCATAAATGGCCGCAGCTGTTCAAAATTCACATCTCATGGATTATCAGAACTCCCAAGGAAACAGAAATTGTGTGGTGCATCTTAACAAGTGAATATGTAAAGATTATATTAATTAATTGTCCATTTGACTAAGTAATATTCATACCCCAGTGAATGGGTATGAAAGTGAATTACATGCAAATGAATGTAAATAGTTGCACATTGACAAAGAGAGGATGATTTTTGAAGCAACTATTAGTATTGTTAAGTTTTAATTACATGCTAAAGCCAAATGTTTCTGTTAGAATAGATCTTGGAAATTTTTTTAAAAAAGGAAATAATTTGATATACAAAATTATGTTTAGAAAAATGTGTTAGGACACATCTGTGTCCTAAGAGGGTAGACAATTAAAAGAGATGGAGAAATTAATCACAGCAGGAGGAGCAGCATGGAGGTGAGAAGATTATAAATTTCAGTTTGTACATATTATATTTGAGGTGCCTAAGGAATATACACCAGGAAATGTACTATGCTGTATTTAAATTTAGAGAAACAAAAATTAAATGTATGATTGAAGATACTTGCCTACGATGATAGCATTTATTAAAGGAAAGGTTTGTCAAAATAGTCCATGTTGGCTTGTCTTTAATTTGACATTTCACAACCTCATAATCTTGCAAGACGTGACAATCTTTCTTCCTTTAATGGTTGAGTTAATTGCTTTTTCTTCTTTTTCTTTTATATTTTTTAGTAAAATAATTCTTTATAATAACTGAAACTGCCATATTAAAGTCATACATTTCTAATTTGAAAAGACACAAAATAGACATTTGTTTTTACAAATCCTTACTTATTTTTCTTAAAAATAATTGTAAGTACCATTGTTTAAATTAGAAATCAACAACCCTGAAACTTTGATTGTTAAAATGGTGTTTCTTTTTAATTGTTTTCACTGCTAAAACAAAGAGAATGATACACTGTACGATTTTATATATTTTATTATTGCTTCTCTTCTTAAGAGAGTATTATTTCTACACATTTAATTTTGTTACAGTAACTTAAAAGATTAATGACTTAAAATTTTTTCTAGTCAAAAATTAAAAAAAAACTCAATAGAACTTCTAAATCTATGTCTATTATGAAAAAATAAGGAATTGCTATTATAAATTTTATGCATTTTTGCTTAGTTACTGAAATATGTATAGATAATCAGTATAAGTAGAATATTTATTGGACAATGTTTTTCAGGGGAAAAATACTGTGTTTTCTCTTGGTTCTTACTTATACCACTTCTCTGAATGACACTATTCTGGAAGTAGCATGGGAAAGAGCTTATGGGCATAGGAGTTACGGAGTTATGGAAAGTAACAATGATCTGGGCTAATCATAGAAAATATTATCTAATCTTCCTAACTGACTCACAACCATCAATAAAGGATTTTGTACAGAGGTGAAGTGAATTCTGTCATTCCAGGAGTACATGCTGGGGTGAAGGGTGTGTGTGGTTGGTTCTGAAGTAGGGAAAGCACAGTGGATGGGTCTTGGTCTTATTGGCTAGAAATGAACTAGAAAGGAAGTCTTTGAAGTGTTTCCTTGGATAATTACACTCAGATGACCGAGGCACATTTGAGTTTTTGCCTGAATTCTTATTCACAAATTCATGTTTTAACACATGTCTATCAAAGATAATATTTTAGTTTGCAAAAATAACTTACACATGTATTAACATATGATTGGTTAGCTTGTGCAAAACACATAATTATGTACTTTGGTGTGGATTTTTAAAATTCATTTCCAAGTATTCGTGTATCCATTCAGATTAACTAGAAATGTATATAGTAACTAATATATGCCATTATGTTATGCATCACTTTGCTAAGTTATGCTAATAATTTTCTGATTTTATTCCTTCAATATTTTTCCCAATATCTTGGGATGTATATTCATAAAAAAAGAACATATTTTCTCTCATTCACTTTTATTTAAATGTATTTTATTTAAAATCATGCATAAACCCATCTTTTCTTTAATTTTATTATATATTTTGAAAAAAATATTAAAGTTTCTGGATCAGGGGATTACTGCTGCTGGTCTATGAACTGTACTTTTAGTAATGTTGCTCTAAGAATACTATTATCTCAAGCTTTCTTGTTTTGTTATTATTATAGCATTACTAGAGATATTGCCAATACCACCTATAAAAACCACTTAATAAGTTTATGGTCATTGGTCAAATCTTAGTAGTTTATTATATCTAGCCTATACTGCAGAATTTTAAATGGAATGGGGAGAACTTGAAAATTTGTCAGTTATTATGTTGTTAAAGAAAATCATTTTAGAAAAAAGATATACTGAATTGTTTAATCTAAAAAGGTTTAAGAATATAAGAGAACTTATTGTCTTAGAAAGTTGTTTTCACTTGAGTCAGCAAGATGAATGAGAACTTGGCAAAAAAAAAATGGAATGTAGATGAGATCTCAGAGGCTATCTTAATGCTGTAAAAGATTGGGACGTGTTATTGAAAAAAATTTGGTTCACTTATAATGTTTATCAACATTATAACTAGTAGTTTACTTTAGAAACCATGTGGTTCCATGAGAAAAAATGGATGTAATGAATATTATGACCATGACTTCTCAACAGTCACAGACTATAATATGCAGAAAGTCTTATATTTCAATATACATTTCAAGTTAAAGATGTTATGAAACAGCATCATAAACTGAATTTATGTGCTCAGGGTGGCCAAACTCTACAACGTCATGTCACATATTAAACTTTTAAATTTTTATTTTTGCTATTAAACTCTCTTATTTCCAAACTGGAAGTAAAAATTCTTTGTTCTCCAGGTTTTAACTTCCTTCTTTGAACTTTTACATACAAATTTTAAACTTTTACTCTGTCCCCATTCTGCTTGACTTATTTTCCCCTAGTCCTATCATTATTCATGTTATGATATGAGTCCATGGATCTTTTTGCTGTGCTTCTGTTATTCATCACTGTCCTAGTAATCCTCTTACCACTTCAAGCATGACTTCTGCTTTTGTTCTGAGTCTTAACTCACTCCTCTCTCACTGTCTATTTTCACTACAGTGCCGTAGGTCCAGACAAGCTAACCTACTATATCATCTTTCAGATTCTAACTAGTGCCTAAATAATATCCTGTCTTTCAACTGTCAAGTTACTGTTTATCTGGCTAAATAACAATTGTTATGCCCATATTCATATGTCTTATCTGAACTCTCTGTCCCAGGACGTTGATATTTCATTATATAGATTTATCTACTTTTCTAAATCTCAATTAATTTTTAGTTTAATTCCATTTATCTTTCCTTTCCCTCTTTTCCTTGTTCACAATAAAAATTGACTATTCATTCTTAATTATCCTTGTTCTTCCCACCAAGTGTAACCAAGAGTATCTACTTTGAATCAAGTAGATTCACTTGAAGAAAACTAGAGATGCATATGATGTAGTACCTGTCCTCAGAACAATATGGTTTTCATGAGAATAGAAAAAAATTATACGACATAAAAGGACGGTCAATAGTCAAATATTTAGTTCTGTGTGATTGACTAAGTATATTATACACTATAATTTTTTACAGTGTACCAAATTCCCTATTCAAACACACATCTTAAAACATTCATTATTTCCATGTTACAGAAAATTAAAATGAGTTTTTATGCATGTGTGCATGTTCATGCACACACACACACACACACACACACACACACACACACACACATACATATACACACATAGAAAAAGATGTGGAAGAGAAACTGGAGTCAGACAGAACTGGATTCCAATTCAGATTTCAATACGTAACAACTCTGTGACTCTGATCAGCCTATTTCAATGGTCTAAAATTAATGGGGGCAATAATTTCTACCGTACCGTGTGGAATTAATGTAAAAATTGCTTGAAATAACATATGCTGGTATCTCCACTCTTAACTCTCAGTTAAAAATCAACAAATATTTGCTAACTAGGTGTGTGTCAATGACTTATTACTAATATATAACATTGTCTAGTAAGTTAAACCTCTCTTAAACTCTACCTGTAATATCAGAATAAAAACAATACTAACATAGTAGAAAACTCTAAGCACTAAGAGAGAAAATCCTAGTAATAAACAAAGCCTGGCATCTAATAGAAATACTCAATAAGTATCAATTATAATTTTTATTAAATTATGCTGATTTCTCTTGTTTGGCATCACCCATATTTTAAAAATTAAATTCTATCACTTTTATAAAATAGATGCATGAAATTTGCAATATAAAATGTTATGTTTTTAATGAATAAAAAAAACTTCAGTAATCTCTACATCTTGTTTTCACAAGTTATGATATTACAAAAATTTTGTTTGGAATTTGCTACCACTTCACAGCTCATATAGCTCAGAAATTGAACATAAGTACAGTGAATTCAGGTGTCCTTACAATTCCCTTACGTCATAAAGGTTTTTTTCTTTTAGATTCCATTCTGAACAAATAGCACTTTAGAGCACTTTAATTCATTTTTCATTGTAACATGGGTTTAATGAAGCAAGCAAGGCATAGAGGGAAAAAGAAAAAGGAGGAGAACAAGAAAGGGGAAAATTAAGAATAATGGAGAAGGCAGGAGGATCAGCACACTCTAAAGATATATAAACTGGAGACATTTGATAACTACTGCTCTTGTAAATCTCCCAAGGATTCTACAACCTAGTGCCCCTGAACTTAAAACCATCTTGTTTACTCCTCCTATTATTCATTGATGGTAATTAGGGAAGAAGCACAAAATAGCCGGGTTTGTCTTATTACAGTGTTGGGATCAAATGGAAATGCTTTGTCAATGATAAGCATATGAAATAGGGCTTATGCTTAACATTTAAATATTTCAAGTACATAGACCCTTACATAAGGCAAACAATGTTAGACATTTAACAGTGGTTATATTTAAAATAAGTTATACTTAACAGAAATTACACTTTTAGTTTCTGTTGGTTAAGACAATGTTGCAATTTGATTATAGTGGAATTTTAAATGTATTTTCAGTTTATTAATTATATCATCATTTTTTGTACATTTAAAACATATAAATGTATGGAATACTAATACACTGTTGGCATTACCAGGTACTTAAGCATCATTGAACAAATACATGGGCGTGACTGAGCTGTGTTCACATTTTTATTATCTATGTCTTGCACATGTTCTAGAACATATTATAATAGAAACTTTCAAGAACCACTGGATGAGTTATTTATTTTTGCCTACACAGACCATCTTTGCAACAACTCATATGCTTTTGCTAACCATTTGGGACTAGAACGCTATACCACTATTCTGGATTATGGTCGATAATTCAATTGATAGGGGTTTGGAAATGAGAATGAGAACATATTTTATTTTAAAAAAATGTTTCAGGCTAAAAACATAACTATAAAGATAAAAAACCATTATGTGCCATTTGTAAAGTTAGGTTTCTGTCTGCATATTTATATGATAAACACTTAGAGACAAACACTTAAGTGAATATAGACCAATATACTATAAATAATTTTCACATCTTAATTTTTAACTTCTTTTTATCTACATTAATGTTTAGAAAATAAAATTATTTAGGAAAATAAAACATTTTAAATTGACTTTAAATTAAATCTAAAGAATATACACAAGATATCTCTAAATCTGAAAAGATGCCTCATCATCTAAATAGAGGATAAGATACACATCTGAAAAAGTGTCAGCGACTCTCTAAAATGTGAGTTGCAGAAAATGCACCTCTTGGAAAAATGCATTTGTTTAATACTTAGCAGGTAGAGATCTGGCTTATAGGTTTACTGTTATGAATGTAGATAAATATAAGTAATTTTCTCCTTGTTGATAATGAACAAAATTATTCTAAAATGATCAATTAGGTAAAAGTGAGTATGTGATGTATGTGAATTAATAGTGATTACATTTTATGCCAGGTGAACTATCCATTTTTCTTCAGCTTCCTTTATGATAGCCAGATTTTTAATTGAACCTATAGTTAATCTGAAATTTAGAGAGGTTGCACATTAGATAGAAATTTGAAAAATTATAGCATAAAAGTTTTCAAGTGATAAAAGATCAAAAGGTAACAAACTTAAAATTAAGTTTAGAAACCTTAGTTAACAAAAGTAACGACATAATGATAAACAAATAGTCAAAAAAAGATCTCCCCTGATCCCTGTCAATTAAAAGTAATTTTGCAAGTATTGTTTCTAAAAGTTAATGAAGATCAAGGAACACCAAAGAGAGGGACTGTATCCCATTTAATAGTATAAAAATTCTTTCAGGAAATTCCATAAGTGATGCTATATTTTTAAAGGATAGTGATAATTCAGAGAAGGCAGAAAGGAGAAATGAGTAATGGCTTATTCACCAAAGCAACCAGATGGACTATTTTCACAAATCGACCAAATCTACTAATTGCTTCTCATGACATAGATACAGCTGAAAGAATTCCAATTGCTACTGGAGAGTTTAACAAAATGTCAAATATTGTGTCAATAATTTAGCTAAATTAATTAGCAGTTTATAAAAAATGAGAAAATAGAAGAAAAGATGTCATTAGAAAAAAAATATATACTCTGCTTCAGTAAAAATTCACTAAAATGACAATACAGATATATTGATAAAGTAAGTAGATTCTACTATTTTTTAAAGCAACATATATGAACTCAAGCTACTACAAGTACATTTGGCAAATTCTTTAGCAACTGATTCTTTTTTTATTGCAGTAAAAATACTTAAATCTATCCTCTTGACAAAATTTAATGTACATCAGAGTATTGTTAACTCTATGCCTATAGATGTACAGCAGATATCTAGAATTTTTTCATATTCATGACAAAAATTCTATACCCACTGAACAGAAAATTCCATTCTCCCCTACTCTCAGCACTGGAAACCACCATTCTTCTTTCTGATTCTATGAGTTTACTTAAAATACCTCATAAAAGTGGAATAAAGCAATATTTGTTCTTCTGTGATAGGATTATTTCATTTCGCATAATGTCCTCAAAGTTCACCCATGCTGTAGCATATAATTTATGTAAGGTTAAATAATATTCCATTAAGGTACATACCACGTTTTCTTTTCTTTTTATTAAAAATTATTTGGGGTGACATTAACAAAAATAAGTTTCAAGCGTATCATTCAACAGAAAGTCATACGCATATTGCATTGTGTGTTCACTACTTAGAGTTAGATTTTCTTCTGTCATCCAATATTTGATGCTTTTTACTCCTATCTACTTTTTCTTTATCCATTTATCTACCAATGGACACTTAGGTTGTTTCTTGATTATTGAGAATAGTGCTTTCTTGATTACTGAGAATAATGCTTAGAATATTGAAAATAATGCTACAATGAACATGGCGATCCAAACATCTCTTCTAGATCTTGTTTTCAATTCTATTGAATACCTAGAATTGGGTTGTTGGATAATATGTTCTACTTTTAATTTTATGAAGAACCTTCATACAATTTTCTATAGCAGCTGCACCATTTTGCACTCCCACTAATGGTGCACAAGGGTACCGATTAACCCACAACCTTGCTAACACTAGTTATTTTCTGCTTTTTGTTTGTTTGCTTGTTTTGATGATGGGCATTTAAACTGATGTGAGGTGATATTATATTATGGTTTTGATTTGCATTTTTATGATCATTAATGATATTGAATATCTTTTCATATATCAGTTACCTGATCATATGACTTCTTTGGAAAAATATCTAAAGTCCTTTGCCCATTTTTTAATTGAATTCTAGTTTGCTTGCTACTAACTTAAAGGAGTCTCTTTTATATTTTGGATTTTAACCCTTATTAGATACAGAATAGGCATACTGTAGGTTACCTTTATTTTTTTAAAAAATATTATTTTTTTTAGAATAAGGTTTGCAACAAAGTTGAGAGGAAGGTACAGAGATTTCCTATATATGTCTGTCCTCCACACACACATAGCCCCCCCCACACGCACTGCCCAATTATCAACATTATTCGCTAGAATGGTAAAATTTTATGAACGGTGAACCTACATTAACACATTACAATCACTCAAAGTCTATAGTTTAGGGTTCTCTCTTACATTCTATGTCATACATTCTATGGCCTTGGATAAAAGTATAATTACTTGTATCCATTATTATACAATCATACAGAGTATTTTTACTGCCCTAAAAATACACCATACTCCACCTATTCATCTCTTCACTGGCACACTTCTGGAAACCACCAATCTTTTTGATGTTTCCAAAGTTTTGCCTTTTCCAGACTATCACATTATTGAAATTATACAGTATTTTTACATCTTTGATTGGCTTTTTTCATTTAGGAGTATGCATTTAAATTTCTTCCATGTCTGTTCATGGCTGAATGGCTATTTGATTTATTTATTTATTTATTTATTTATTTATTTATTTATTTATTTATTTATTTATTTAAATGTTGGATAAGATTCAATTGTATAGATGTACCACAGTTTATTCATCTGCTAAAGAACTTCTTGGTTACTTTCAAGTATGGGCAATAATGTAAAGCACTATAAACACTCATGTACAGGTGTTTTTGTGGAGATAGTTTCAATTCCTTTGAGAAATACCAAGAAGTGAAATAGCTATATATGGTGGGACTTTGTTTAGTTTTGTAAGAAACTACCAAACTGTTCCAAATGACTGTGCCATTTTACATTCCAAGCAGCAATGTATAAAAGTTCCTGTTATTCCACATCCTCACCAGGTTTTGTTGTCATCAGTGTTCTAATTTGAGGGCATTCTATTGGTATAGAGTGATATATAATTGTTGTTTTATTTTATATGATGCATATTTTCTTTTTACATGCTTTTATTGCCAGTAATATGCTGTTTTGATAACTAGATTTGTAATGGGTTTGAGGTGGAGGCATGCGACTTTTTCTTCTTTTCTAAGATTGTTTAGGTTGGCTAGGGTACTTCATTCTTTTGTATCCATTTTTGAATTTTTTTTGTATTTCTTCAAAAAAAGTGTCATTAGGATTTTAAAAGAAATTTCGCTGAATCTGTAGATCACTTGGGTGGTATGGGCATGTTAACAATATTGTTTTCTGCCATATGAACAAGGTTGTCTTTCAATTTTTTGTTTCTGCTTTGATTTCTTTCCTCAGTGTTTGTCGTTTTCAGTGTGCAGGTCTTTTGTCTCCTTAATTTTATTCCTAAGTACTTCATCATTTTTGATGTTACTGTAAATGAGATTGCTTTCTAAATTTCCTTTTTGGAATGTTTTTTGTTAGTGTATACAAATGCAACTGATGTTTATACCTTGATTTTATATTCTGCACATATAATGAATTCTTGTTACTGTAATTTACTGTTATAATTTATTATTTATATTATTTATATTGGTGAGATATTAGTGTTCCCTACATATAGATTATGTCATCTGTGAACAGATAATTTTACTTCTTCTTTTTCAACTTGAATGACTTTTATTTCTTTCACTTGCCTAATTGCTAAGCTAGTAATTTGTTTAATTGAAATAATTAGAGTGGGCATCCTTGCTTTGTCTTTGATCTTAGAAGAAAAGCTTTCACTTTTTACCATGAGTATGATGTTAACTATGAAATTTTAAAATATAACCTGATTATCTTGAGGTAACTTTCTTTTATTAATAGTTTTTTAGTATTTTTATGACAAAAGAAAATCAATATTAATAAATTATTTTCTGCAACAAATGAGATTATTTGATTTTTATTTTTTATTCAGTTAATGTGGTATTCACATTGATTTACATGTTGAACCATCCTTGCAGCTCAGAGATAAATCTGATTTTTTTAATGTGCTATTAAATTTTAATTTGGTTTGTTAATGTTTTGTTGATAATTTTTACATCTATATTCATCAGAGATACTGGCTATGGTTTTATTTCTTATAGTGTCTTTGTCTTGATTTGGTATCAGTAATGTTAGCCTCATAAAGTTTAGAAGTGTTCTATTCAATTTTTTGAAAGAGTTTGATAAAAGATTGGCATTAATTATTCTTTAAATGCTTGGCAGAATTATCCAGTGAAGGTATCTGATCCTGGATATTTTTTTTTGTTGGAAGGATTTGATTCCTGATTTAATCTCCTTAGTTGTTATTGGTGTGTTCAATTTTTCTATTTCTTCATTATTCGGTCTTTGTAGGTATATTTCTAGAAATTTAATATTTCTTCTAAGGTAGTCAATTTTTGGTGGATACTTGCTCATAGTAGTCTCTTATTATCCTTTTAATTTCTACCACAGAAATTGTAATGTCTCCTTTTTTATTTTTTATTTATTTGAATTCTCTTTTTTTTTGTCTAGAGAAAAGTTTGGCAATGTTATTGATATTTAAAATAAAACTTGATTGTGTTGATTTTTAAAATTGTTTATGTATTTTGTATTTTATTTATTTCTGTCTAATATTTATTATTTCTTCCTTCTGGTAACTTTTGAGATTAATTTGTTCTTTTGTTCTAGCAACTTGAGGTATAAAGTTATACTGTTTATTAAAGGTCTTTTTTCTTTTTTAATATAGGTATTTAACACTATAAAATTTTCTCAGTACTGATTTTGCTTAATTCTATGGTTTTAGGTGTGTTGTGTTATAACTTTTATTTGTCTCAATCTATTTCTAATTTCCCTTTTGACTTTGACCTTTTGGTTGTTCTAGAGTATTTTGATAATTTCTACATGGTTTTTTCAGTTTTCTTTTGGCTGTTGATTTTTAGTTTTATTCCATCATGAATGAAAAAGATATTTGGCATGACTTTAATCTTTAAAAAATTTTTAGACACTTTTTAAATCTAACATGTAGTCTCTCCTGGAGAATGTTCCATGTGTGCTTGGAAAGAATATGTGTTCTCTTACTGTTGAGTAAATTGTTCTGTTATATATGTTAGGTTCATTTGATCTACATTGTTATTCATATCTTGTGTTTCAATATTAATTTTCTGTATGGATGTTCTATCCATTATTGAAAGGGAGGTATTGAAATATCTTACTATTATTGTATTGCTGTTTATTTCTCCATTTATGTCTGTCATGTTTTGATTACGATATTTTTGTGCTCTGATGTTGTTTGCATATATACATTAACATATTTATATTTATTTATTTATGGTCCATTGATCCCTTTATAATTATATAATGTCCTTTGTCTTTTGTGATAGTTTTGAATTGTAGCCTATTTTGTCATAAAAGAGAGTCAATAATATAAGTATAGCCACTGGGCTTTCTCTTAATTACTATTTGGGTGTAATATCTATTTCTATCACTTCACTGTCAATATATCCTTAAATCTAAAGTGAGTCTCTTAAAGGAATCATATAGTTGGATCTTGATTTTTTTTTTATCTATTCAACTATTCTATATCTTTTTATTTTAAACTTTAGTTCATTTATATTTAAACTAATTAGTTAATTAGGAAAGTACTACTACTATTTTGTTCATTGCTTTTATCTTGTAGCATTTTTGGTCCTTTTGCTTCTCATTTACTTCCTTTGTGATTTGTGAATTTTTTTGTGGTGATATACTTTAATTCCTTTTTGTTTTTCTTTTGTATATCTTCTATAGGTATTTTCTTTGTGGTTACCATAGGGCTTACATATAATAGCTTATAGTTATAAAGCTGATTTTAAGATGACTTCGAATACAAAAACTGTACAGTTTTCTCCCTCCCACACATGTTTTATATTATTAATGTTATAATTTACATATTTTTATATTATGTATCAATAACATATTTAATAGTTATATTTGTTTTTAATACTTGCCTTTTAACTTATAATAGAATTTAAATGACTTACAAAGCACCATTACAATATTATAATAATTATTATTTTTTTATATATTTACCTTTACTAGTGAGTTTTATATTTTCATATGATTTGTTCTTAAATTTCAACTTATAAAACTCCTATTAGCATTTTTTGTAAGGCAGGTCTAATGATGATGATTTCCCTCAGCTTTCATTACTCTAGGAAACTCTTTACCTCTCCTTCATTTTGAAGGAGTTTTGTCAATTATAGTATTGGGGGGAGGAGATGGGGTTAGGTTTTTTTCAGTACTTTGAATATATTATTACACACTCTCTTCTGGTCTGCAAGGTTTCTTCTGAGAAATCCACCAGTGGTCTTATGGAGGCTCCCTTATACATGATGAATTGCTTTTTTTTTAAGACCTTTTCAAAACTCTTTGTTTTGACTTTTGATAATTTGATTATAATGTTTCTCAGTGTATTATTCTTTGGGTTCTCTATATGGAGTCCTTTCAGCATCATGAATCTGAATGTCCACTGTCCTCCCCAGATTAGAAAAGTTTTGGACCATTATTTCTTTAAATTACATTTTTGACCCTTTATCTCTGATATGTCCATATTTTAAATTAATCTGTTTGATGGTATCCTATAAATTCCTTAGGCTTTCTTCATTCTCTTTTATTATTCTTTTTTTTATGCATTCTGATTGGATTACTTTAAATGACCTGTTTTTAATGTATAATAATTCTTTCTTTTGATCAAGTCTGTTGCCAAACACTTCTAGCAAATTTTTCAATTAAATTGTATTCTTCAGCTCCAGAATTTCTTTTTGGTTCCTTTTTATATTTTATTATTTTTTTTTATATTCTCATTTTGGTCATACATGGTTTTGCTAGGCTCATCGAGCACCTTTATGATGGTTATTTTGAATTCTTTTTCTAATAAATCATTTACATCTATTTTTTAGATAAGTTTTCAGAGATTTATTTAATATCCTTTATTGGATCAAGTTTTCCTGTTTCTTCACAAATCTTGTAACTTTATTTGGAATTCATGAATTTGGACACACACACACACACACACACACACACACACACACACACACAGCTTGCCCAATCTTTATAGACTGAATTTGCACATGAAATGTCCTTCACCTATTAGCCCAACTAGATATTCTAAGGGCCTCTCAAACCTTTTCTGCAGATAAGTTTTCTCTGGACTTGTGCATGTAAATTCCTAATTAGAGAAATTTGTCATTTTCTTTTTTTCAAGAGTTCAAGAGTTTGGAATCTCTTATTCCTCTTGTTGTTTGTTGTACTATAGGTCCTCTGGAGCAGTAGCTAGTCACTCAGTCGTCTCTTGTTTTCAGTGACCCCCAGGCATCTAGAGTGTATTCTAATCTTTCAGTGCTCTGAGACAAGTGAGTAAAAACCTAGTGCTTCTAGCAGTGCCCCCAAAAGCTGGAATTTTGGACAAGTGCCCCAATTTTTTCCTTCTTCAAGAAGCTCAGTGTTGGGGGTTTTGTCATGCTTGTTCCACACTGAGCCAGGGGGAGGGACTATGATGAGTGAGTGCATGTTAGTTTAAACACTGTCATTATTCTTAGCAGGTCCCAACCCAGTGCCCTTGCCTATCAGTAGTTAGATTCAGGCAAGACAGAAACAAATTCTGTGGGCATTCCCCTGAAGCCTGAATGTTGGGTCCAGGTTTTAGCTTTCTCTTTTTTCTCAGAAAGAAGTCAGAATCAGGGACTTGTCTTCCAATTGCTCTGTAGTGTGCTGTGAGGATGAACCATGGTGAGTGAATGACATGCATTTCCCTACCAGCTTTGATGTGGCTCACTTCATGTTAGCCTGGGATGCAGAAACCTCTTGATTGGCTTCTAAATTTCTCACAAAGGGAACTGACCCATGCATTCTTGTTCAGTTGGTGTCTCTGTTGGGCGAATAAAGGTCTGTGGCTTCCTATTCCAGTATCTTGCTGATGTCAACATGCAGTTGCTGGTTCATATTGAATTCTCCCCCAAATTTCAATAATTGGAAAGATCCACAGCATTATTTAAATAATTATTGTTTTAATTATATGTTGATAATTTTAAAATGCCATAAGATTGATTATCACCTTACTGAAACCTATCCTTTAGTAAACCGCCAAACGCCCTCTGCATGCCATAGACTCTTCATGCCGACATTTAGTGTTCTTTCTTAGTCATTCCATTTTACATTTCCAAATTCCCAATACTTCAGGCCTATACATTCTATACTGGCAACTTCTTATCCTACCTAGAATTTGATTTTGTCCTGCTTTTCTTCTTTCTTGTCTGCCCTCTCTACTCCTACCTCTCTTTCATGTACTTTAATTTTATTCTCTCCTCAAGTCACCCAGCTATAATCTGATCCACACTGAATAGAAACCAAGATTAGTAGTTATCCTGTGTCAATGAAACAGGATAGAAAGTTGTTGACATTGAACATATGGGTACTTTTTTAGTATCTTTTTTGAGGCACTGACCTTATTTAGGATGCCTAAATAGTTAGAATTTTAAACTAAGTGACTTTTTGTCAGGCACATTTCGATGAACCAAGAGCAAATTGCTTCATTTATAATGTGTTTATTAGTAGAGAATAGTTTAAATCACACAGAGACTTATTTAATAAGAATCCAAAGAGTTCTGGTCAAGATGGAGGGCTAGGTAAAAGCAGTCTTCACTTCCTTCCATGACCACATTAAAATTACAACCAAATTATAAAACAAACTACATGAAAAACCACCTGATGTCTAGCTGATCATAACACTTTCATGTGATAATATAAAGAAAAAGCCACATTGAAACTGGTAGGAGGAGCAAAGATGCGAAATGGGCCAGTTTCACACCTGTACATAGTGGCTGAGCACTAAGTGCAGTTTCAGAGATCCTCATTCCTTTAGGATCCACACAAGAGCTTCTCATCTTAGAATTCCAGTTCTGGGAAAAGGAGTTCCCACAAAATCTCACTATAAAAATCAGTGGGGACTCTGGCTGTCTGAATGAGATGGAAGGAAACTGCAAATCCAGATATCCCCCTAAAAGGGCTTGCACACAGACTCACTCACATGCAGACACTCACCCTGTGCTCCACTGCAGGGTCAGGAGCTTGGGAGGTATAAGATTGAGTTGTGTGGCACCTGGGCAAGGACAGTAGACAGCCAACATTGTTCCTTTGTTGGCCTCTCTCCAGGACAGTCTGCTGACAGGTGCCATCTTGCTTGTTTTGAACCCCTGCCCCCAGATAGCCAATTCTGAAGCTGCTTGGAGCTGGCAAGATCAGCTTGCTGCACCCTGCATCTCCCTGAGACTCTGTAAAGACCCAACCCACAAATTACCCTCAATGGACCCATGCCAGGCAGCCAACCCCACCCTGTGCTTTCCCTGGGCTGCAAGTTCAACAGTAAATAACAACCCTCAGCTTGCATGATCTGCATATAGCCCACGTATCATGGGAGAGAATTGCGGCAGCAGGCCACAAACCATGCCCTGAGCTACAGTATTTCATGAACAAACTTTAGGTATCTGTGGGCCTGTGATGGGCAGTAGCTGGCCTTGCTGTGATCTGAGACTTTTGTAGGAAGCCACAGATTCAGCTCTGGAACAAAACCTGATTTTGCATTGGATAGGTGAAATCTGTATGCTTTACTCTGGTGACTCTCTAGATCCCTGCCCCACTCAATTCCTGTACCAACTACAGTCTTTTTCAGCTATCGAAACTTACAAGCAATTGGCAAATAACCTCAGGTCTTGAAGTGTACTGGTGCTTTATATGAGCCATTACAGGCCCAGCACTGGGAGTAACCACAATGTGGTCTCTTCCACTTGCCTCCAGATCCAGCACAAGCAGCAACCATTTGTGAATCACTTTGTAGCTCCTACCAGGTAGCCCCGAATATTCCAAGGCAGTAGTTAATCTTAGCCTATATGGGAATCCCTACCAAGGGGCCCCAGAAGCAACACACAAGAGGTTGGTGTCAGATCACAACAGAGCACCACCTAACTAGCCCTAAATAGCACATTTAAAGGGTGGTCTCAATAGGTACACAAGACTGCTGGAGCTAATCTCACTCTATTGGGTCAGTTCTCACACAGCAGCTCATACCTTGTGGGCCATTTCCCATAGCCAGTAAGCCCAAGAGTCAATCCCATCTACTGACATGTTAATAGCAATACAAGAAGAGAACACACACATCTATACAAAGAACACACCCAGAGCCCCCAGTGCAGGTGATTAGGGAGATTATGTCAATGGGTCACACAAGACATGTGCTACATAAGGCCACCTGGCAAAGTCTGGAGATGTAACAAACCTTCCTAATACATAGAAACAAACCTAGGTATCTAAATGAGAAAACAAAGAAACATGCTGCAAATGAAACAACAGGAGAAAACTTTACAAAGAAACTAAATACTAAACACTAAAACACTGGCTATAAAAATTCTCAATGACCTTAGGGGAAGAATAGATAATCTCAGTGAGAACTCCAACAGAGAGATAGTAAGCATGAAAAAAAAGACATATAAACCATAAAAAAGAACCAGTAAAAAATTAAGAATAACCTAAATAAAGAGTACATTAGAAGGAATCGACAGTAGATTAGATAAAGCAGAGACAATCAGCAAGTTGGAAGATCAGGTAGCAGAAAACACCCAATTGAAACAGTGAAAAGAAAAAAGAATCCAAAAATATGAGGAAAGCTTAGGAGACATCTGGGACAACATCAAACATATCATCTGCATCATAGGGGTACCAGAAGGAGGAGAAAGGGATTAAGAATCGATTTGAAGAAATAATGACTGAAAACTCCTCTAAGTTGGTGAAGAAAATAGCCATACAAATCCATGAAGTGCAAGAGTCCCAAACAAGAGGAACCCAGACAGACCCACACCCAGACACATCATCATTAAAATGCCAAAGGTTAAAAATAAAGAGAAAATCTTAAAAGCAGCAGAGAAAGTTAGCTAATTACTTATAAAGGTACTACCATAAGAATGTCAGCTAATTTTTGAACAGAAGCTTATGGATTGACATGAAAAATTCTAATATTATTGATGAAAAACAAGAACCTACAACCAAGACACTCTACTGAGAAAAGCAATCAATTAAAATTGAAGATGAAATAAAGAGCTTCCCAGACAGAAAAAAAGCTAAAGAAATTTATCACCAAAAAACAAAATTATAAGAAATTTTAAGAGGACTTCTGTAAAAAGAAGAGAAAAAATTCATAAATACGAATAATAAGATGGCAATAACTATATACCTATCAATAATCACTCTGAGTGTAAATGGATGAAATGTTCCAATCAAAGACATAGGGTAGCTGAATGGGTAAGAAAACAAGACCCATACATGTACTATCTAAAAGAGACCCATTTCAGATCAAATGACATAACAGACTCAAAGTAGAGGGATGGAAAAAGATGTTTCATGCAAATGAAAATTTTAAAATGATGGGGTAGCAATACTTATATCAGACAAAATAGACTTTAAAACAAAGGCTATAAGAGACAAAAAAGGCATTATATAATGATATTCAATCTAACGAGGGGATAACACCCTAGTAAACATCCAAAATAAGAGCACTTACATATACTAAAGCAATTTTGATCAATATAAAGGGAGAAATCAGCATTAATACACTATAATAGGAGATTTTTAATACCCCATTGATACCAATGAACTGATATTCCAGACAGAAAATCAACAAAGAAACAGCAGCTTTAAATGATACACTAGACGTGATGAATTTAATCGATATTTTTAGAGCATTTCACTCCAAAGCAACAGAATATACATTCTTCCCAAAAAGTACAAATTAGCAGTTATAAAACAGTCATGAGGATGTAGACTACAGCACAGGGAATATAGTTAATATTATTGTAATGGCTGCATGTAGTGCCAGATGGGTGCTAGAATCAGGGGGAACACTTCGTACATTATATAAATGACTAACCATTGTACTGTACACCTGAAACTAAAATAAAATAATAATTTAAAAAAGAATCCACATAAATTCTGTCTCATGGTCAGGTCAGCACTTTGTGAAGTAAAAAGGACCCAATCTCTTTCTGTTCTTCCACTCTGCCACTTCATCACGTGTTCTTTATTCTCAAGTTAATCATCAGATAATTATAAAACACCTACCTCAAATCTTGCTATCAGATTTCTCATAACTGCATCCAATAAATGTTAAATTAATTAACATGCACACACAAAAATACCTGTCTTTACTGATATCTCATGAATATGCTGAATGTCCAGCATTTGTTCATAAATTCCTATGCCAATATTGAGAATGAAAGATGAATATGACATATACTAAGAACCCTATCATTGCTGCAGTCCTATATTGAGGATATCTTTGCTTTTAAGTGAGAATGGAGGAATTTTGACCCCTCAAGGCTATATATATTTGGAAATAACATTGTTTCCCTTTCTCAATTATTGGTATGGAGGTGGACATATAAATAATCTCACCAATGTGATTTAAAAGGAATTCAATTTTGGAGATTCTGATAAAGATTTTCTCTCTAATGAAAAATACAAGTAGCAGCAGAAGATTCTTTTTAAAGACCTTTTTTTCTTCTTGGTTTGAATGCAATTCTGAGTTAGCTAGTTTTAAGTGGCATCATTCTAAAAAAAATCCAAAGGACATTTTGTGAGAAAACTATTTTATTCAATGAGGTATTCTATAATCTTTTTCTAAGTAAATTTTTTTGATCAATAAACAATTTTTAATGATACTTAAACTTCATGTTAAGCCTCCTTAATGACTCTAGTCTGTGATTTCAGGTAGCCTAGAAATTAAATCATACCTTGTGAACCATGAAAATAACAGACAGTAGAATATAATTGTTTATAACTCCCTTATAAAGCTCCACTTTAATGGATTTAAAAGACAGTCTGGATTACCTTATCATTATGTTAACAGAGCACACAACTTTATATGGCAAAGAGTTAACTTAGAAAACACATCTATAATAAAAGAATTATGGTAGTAAAATCAAAATAATTTATCAATTTGCAAATATTTTTCAGTACTTCATATCTCCTTTCTGAGTGATGCCTCAGAAAAAAGTACCCTATCGGGCCTTGAGTTAAGGCCTAAAATACATGATATAATGTAATTGAAGATGGTCCTTGTATTCTAAATTCTCTGCTTAGGTCCATGTGAACTCTAGTAAGTAATACTTTTGCACAAATGTCAATTTAATTAATTTACATCTATGACTGATGTCGATTAAAACATAGTTCATCATTGAGTCCATAGCTCATCACTAAATCCAATAAATATTTATCATGACTGAATTTCATTACGGATTTAATCTGAAGATCTTGAAATACACATCGCAAAAAAAAAAAAGAAAGAATGACATCAACTTAAAGTGTAAGGTGCAACTTTATTGAGCTTTATTCATATGTATCAGAGCAGAAATAGATAGCATGAAAAACAACTTTGAACAACCTTCTTGTTCTCATCAAAATATATATCCCTGCAGGTTTAGATCGAATCAACAATGAGGCAAATTTATGAGCAATACATTCTTAAACGGGTATTTACAGAAAAAATTTAGAATGTTGCTTCTTTTGTTAAACAAAAAATAGTTCTTGTTAAAACAATTAAATGCCACACCTCATTAAAGTAGCAATTCATGGTTGCTCAAACTTTTCTAAATATAAATCTCAAGCCATGTCCCACAGTGATGCCATTAAAGCTCAGTTAGATTCAAGAAAGATATATTAAAATTTGTTTTAGGATCACATAGATTACAAACTGTTTTTTTTAATATCTGGAGTTGTAGCAGATTATTTAATAAAAACAGATATTTTGACATTTGAGCAATAGTCTATTGCATGAATTCTCTTGATACTAGATATTTCAGAGGATAGAAAGTAATGTGTTATTTTACTGCTAGAAGAAACTTCATAAGTTACCTTGGTTGACCTCTCACTCAAGGCAAAAACCTTTAGTATAACAGCCCTGTTACAGTAAAATGTTTAAACATTTGAAATGTTTAGAAGATGATATAATTATTTCAGCCTATTACATCATTTATGACAATTCTTAGAATTTCTTCCCTATTGTAAGCTAAAGTTTTCTCCCTATTGTTTTCACCCTTGTGTCCTAATATACCCCCACAAAAGTATCAGTTTGGTCTTTGTCTCCTACATGCTCATAATCTAATTGAAATTTTTTTTTCAAATGGCAAGTTTAAAAGAAATTACATCTATATTTTTTCAGACTTGATATGGAAATCATTAAAAAGAGAAAAAATAATCATTAAATATATGAAAAACTAAAATCCTTAACTTATTAATTTTGACATTTAACTTATTTCAAGGGGAAAAACATTGTTTTATATACTACATATTTCATTTAGAATGCCAAGAAATGCTTTTATGACTGAGTGTTTTTATTTTACAAGCTAGAAATACACAACTGTAAAATTAAATTGTCCTCACTTATTAGAGAAGTGTGTTTATTTAATAATGAATACAAATTGAACAAAACTCAAAATTAATTTTCAACCCTGCTATAAAACACAGTAAAATGACTTGATCTAAATATCTATAAATTTCCATATCTTAATGCAAGAGTCATTTGAGTTATGAAGTAATTTGGAAGTTATGTTCAATCCTCCCATTTTATAGAAAAGCATAGCAAGGCCAACAAGACTAGCATATTTTGTATAATCATGCATCAATTAGTTGTAAACACAGGAATATAATAAAGTCTTTTGTCTTTAAACTATTTTTTATTACATGATAAATCCTGAACTTGGAAATTGACCCTCAATTGATAATACTCACAAAAAATTATTCCACACTAATTATTAGATTATTTTTACCTTTTTCTGATGTAATCTTTACAAGAGCATTAGGACATGTTAAAAAGCTTTAAAATTAATTAAACAATAAAATCTTTCTGATGTATAAGAATGCATAAAAACCTTTCTTGTTTCCAATTACTGGCATATACATTACTATTGCAGTTATTATTTTTTTTTAATCTAGAAAGAATGAGCTATGGACATGAACCTTAATTCTTGGATTATTGATACTATTAAAAACATTAGTGGCTTTCCAAATCCTGATACATAGATATTATTTTTCACAATATTTTTTAGAGTCATCTTTCTTTTAAAATAAACCAAATGCTTATTGAATTCTTAATAGCCTCACACTGTTTCTATTATCTCCAATTTCTGTTTGAAAATCTGTATCTTTTCTTATATTTTAATTTTGCTCATCTTTTGAACACACAGCTAATTTCATTAAAAGATATATAAATAGGAGATTAAATATTTTCTTTTCGAAGAAGGTGAAAAAAATTCCCAGGGTAATCTTAGTCATGAGATCATTTCTTGTTTATATTTGTCTTGCAATTTTACATTTTTATAATTATTGCTAGTAGTTATATAATTTTAAAATTGTTTCAAATAGTATAAATTCAATAAAGATTTTAATTTTTATAAAAATTAACTGATAGTTTGTATAACTATACCCACACTTGTATTAAAACCGGGTAAGCCATAATTTAGTCCTTTCTACTATCAAAATATCTGAAATTTTATTCAGTCAATATTTGGCCTTTTCATTTTATTAAATGTTTCTCAAAGCATTATTAAATACTTTTTAGGTCTCAATCTTCCAAAAAAATTAGAGAATGCTTTCAATAAGTGAAGAGTTAGTAAATATTATTTAACAAATGTTAAAATTTTTTTTTAAATTGTAAAAATGAAAGTACAAACATAAGTGCATGATAAAATCCAGGCTAGGTAAACTGTATTAATGATAACTATAAATATGTTATATTAGGCAGCCAGAGAAAGGATGAAAACATAGATAAGAATACAAATGACAAACATATGAACCAACTAACAAAACCTCAAGAAATCACTCTTGAGGCGGTTCTGCTCTCCAAACACTTCCCATTTTGTATTTCTCGCTTTAATTTTAAAACTCATTGAAAAAATTGTCTGGAAGGTTTATCAGAAAATTAAAAATGGACCTACCTTTTGACCCAGGAATTGCTCTTCTAAGTATTTATCCAAAGAAAACCAAAACAATAATTCATAAAGATCTGTGCACCCCAACATGCATGACAGCACAATTTACAATAGCCAGGAAGCAACCTAAATGCCTATCTACAGAGGATTGGATGAAGAAGTTATGGTTCATATATACAATGAATATTACTCAGCCATTTAAAAAAACTGAAATCTTATCATTTGCAACAACGTGGATGGACTTAGAGGTTATTATGCTGCGTGAAATAAATCAGATAGAGAAAGGTAAATAACATGTGATTTTACTTATATGTGGAATCTAATGAACAAAAGAACAAACTAATCAAAAACAGACCCACAAACATAGAGGACAATTTGGTGAAAGATAGAGGGGATGAGGGATTGGGGGTTTGGTAGAATGGGATGAAGGGTTTAAAAAGTACTAATTAGTAGTTGGCAGATAGTCATGAGATGGGGAACACGGCATAGGGAATGCAGTTAACAACATATTGGCTAGGTGGAAAACAAAAGGAGAGAAGGAACAAATGGGGGATCATCTTATAAACTATATAAATGTCTAACCAATGTACTGTATACTTAAAACTATTTTTTTAAAAAAGAGAGAGACCTAACAGATAAGAGAAAGAATAAAAAAGACAGGAAGAAATTTTTAAAAATGTATCAATGTCTCCAATTACTCTCCTATTCTCTCTCAAATTTACTCTACTTATTTTTCCCCAACCCCATTACTAGACCAGAAGCATTCTCCTTAAGGTCATTAGTGATATTCACAGTGCTAACTCCCATGACCCAATCTCATTCCACATCTTACTCGACATCAGTAGCATTTGACAGAGCTGATCATTCTCTTCTTAAAAGTTAGGTATCTTGGCTCTCTTAGTTTTTTCTCCATTGGCCATTCTGTCTCCTCTCATGTTTCTTTGTTTTCCTAATATTTATTAAAGTCCATGAGTCTCTGTTTATCCTGTTCATTTGTTGCTTTTAGGTTTATATCCCACATATAAGTGATATCATGTGATTTTCAACATTTCCTTCTGGCTTATTTCGCTTAGCCTGATTATCTTGAGATCCATTCATGTTGTTGTAAATGGCAGTATTTCATTTCTCCTTATGGCTGAGTAATATTCCATTGTATATATGTACCACAGTTCCTTTGCCAATCATCTATCATATGACATTTTGGTTGCTTCCATGTTCTGGTCACTGTGAGTAATATTACTATGAACATTGGTGTGCAAATATCTTTTCGAATGAGTTTTCAGGTCTGTGGGGTAAATACTCAGTAGAGGGATTGCTGAATCATATGGTAGATCAGTTCTTAGTTTTTGAGGAAACTCCATACTTTTTTCCATAGTGGCTGTAACAATTTGTAGTTTCACCACAGTGTATGAGGGTTCCTTTTCCTCTGCATCCACTCCAACTTTTGTTATTACTTGTCTTGTTGATAGTTATTCTAACAGGTGTGAGATGATGGTACCTCACTGTGGTTTTGAATTGTATTTTACTAATAACTAGTGATGTTGAGCATCTTTTCAAGTTTGTTGGTCATTGTATGTTTTCTTGGGAGAAGTGTCTGTTCAGGTCCTCTGCCCATTTTTTGGTTGGATTGTTGTTGTTGTTGTTGTTGTTGTTGTTGTTATTGAGTTGTATAATGTCTTTGAATATTTGGGATATTAAGCTTTTACTGGAGGAGTTGCTTGCAAACATATTTCCCCATTCAGACAGTTGTCTCTTTACCTTGCTAATGGTTTCTTTTGCTGTGCAGAAGCTTTTTAGTTTGATATAGTACCATTCATTCAGTTTTGCTTTTCCTTTTTGCCTTTGAGGTCAAATTCATAAAATCCTCTTTAAGTCCAAGGTTTTTGAATTTAGTTCCTATGTTTTCTTCTTTGTATTTTATTGTTTCTGGTCTTATATTCAGGTCCTTAATCCATTCTGAGTTAATTTTAGTGTGTAGTGATAACAGGTTTCATTCTTTTGCAGGTGGCTTTCTAGTTTTCCCAGCACCATTTATTGACAAGGCTTTTCTTTATTCACTGTATGTTTTTGGCTTCTATGTCAAAAATTATTTGCCCATATAAACATAAATTTATTTCTGGACTCTTGATTCTGTCCCACTGCTCTGTGCATCTGTTTTTCTGCCAGTTTCATGCCGTTTTGATTATTGTCACTTTGCAGTATAATTTAAAGTCAGTCAGAGTGATGCCTCCAGCCTTGTTCTTTTTGCTCAAGATGGCTTTGACCATTTAGGGTCTTTTGTACTTCCATAGAAACCTGAGGAATTTTTGTTCTCTTTCTTTAAAAAAGTGCTGATGAAATTTTAATGGGGATTGAATTAAATCTGTATAATGTTTTAGTACATCTTAGTCTTTGGATATTTCCTTTTCTTTATCTATATTCACCTCCTTAGTGATCTCATCCAGACTCACCACTAAGTACCAAATATCTGCTGACATTTTCCAAATATATACCTTCAACTTAGACTTCTCTACCAAACTCTATTCTCATATATTTAAGTACTTACTTGGCTTCTCTACTTGGATATATAATAGACATCTCAAATTCAAATAGCTGAAAATAAAATTTTGATATTCTTGAATTAAAACTCTCTGAAATTTGAGTTTTCAGTTACTTAAAACAACATTGATGACATCCTTGAATTCTCATATTTTCTCTCTCTCTTTCTCTCTCTCTCTCTCTCTCTCTCTCTGTCTCTCTCTCTCTGTCTCTGTCTCTCTCTCTCTCTCTCTCTCTCTCTCTCTCTTTCTCTTTCTCTCATCTTCTACAATCCATTTGTCAACAAATTCTGATGCTCGGCTTTCAAAATATGTCCATCCAGAGCGGAATCATTCTCATTATCGTCATTGTTCCCACCTTAACTCAAGCTACTATACTCTTTTTATATCATTACAATAGCCTACAAAGTGTTTCCCTGCTTCTACTCTTGGCCCCACTCTCAGCTCAGGTTCCTCTAGAATTAAAATATTCAAGCAAATTTAATTTATTTGGAAGTTGTTTCTTAAAAACACTGCTGAGAAATAAAAAAGTAAGATTGAAAGAGGAGAAAATTAATAAAACTTATGTCATGAAGCATGGTTCTGTCAGTAACTTGAGCTTAAATAAGAGTGGACCCTCACAGTAATACTGTAGAACACATGTGTCAGAGTTATCCCTCCAAAGAGGGAGAGATAGCTGGATATTTATTCACCAACTACCATGAGTCGTAGGTTGAGTTTCTGGTCTGTGCTCCACAGCACTTTCAGTCTGTTAGATATGTGAGCAGATTAGGCTCTCACAGCCCAATGAGAGCATAGAAAAAGTCTTCATGGAAAAAGTCACAAACATGGAAGTCAGGCTGGAGAGCTAAGCATTGAGCAGATAAGATAGAATTGATACAGCATCTGATATATGCATTTACTATTTATTTTCAACCTAGCCACAGAGTTAACCTGCGAAATGTAAATCATATCATGCACTTTTCTGCTCAAACACTTCTAATGGATTCCCATCTCACTTGGAGAAAAAAAAAATTAGATTCTAACAATGGCTTACAAGTTCTTATTAGATAGATATTCCATGTGGTCTCCAATTATATTTCTTTTCCCTGCTGCTAACTCCTTACTTTTGCTCATATACACTGCATATAATTCTATAACAGGGCTTTTGCACTAGCTGTTTCTTTGTTGGAAATTTCTTTTTTCTAGGATAGCTGCATGTTTTTTTCCTTCTCTTTTAAGGATATTTGCTCAAATGTCACTTTCTCAGTGAACACTTCTCTGACTATCTAGTCATAAAGTGAGACCACACCCACCAGGCATTCCCTAACTCCTCTCCCATTTTAATTTTTTCCATAGCACTTAACTTTTTAATGTACATATTTTACTTACTGCTTTTGTTCATTTCTCTCCACTCCCAGTATAAATAAGTTCCACAAGGTTAGAAATTGTTTCTGCTTATTCATTTTTTTTTATCACATGTACTTACAACACAACTGGCACATAATAGGCCACAAGGGAAAAAGCAAAAACAAAAAAACCCAAACCATGACTACAATATTGAATACTATTGAATATCATTGTTTAATCAGAGAGAGAGCGAATAAACAGAAAAAAATAAACTGTTTCTCAAGTTTTGAGCTATGTATGTTGTCAAATGAGTTTTTATAGATAGGACAAAGGACACATTTCTATCCTTGAGAAAAATTTTATTTTATATGCTCATATATAGAGAAAATGTAAAGGTTATGGCACATGGTTTATTTCTTTATAAAGGCAATTTTAGAGATGGGGTTTAGGGTATCTTGACTTAATTATGTTGGTGTTTCCAATTCTAATATTGACATATCAATAAAACCTGGTGAATTCTGAATAATTAAAAGTGACTATTCATTTTAAACACGTTGTTTTTACATTATTAAAGACTTTATCCAGAGAAAAGTAATTACATAAAAATAGCTCAGATCCTGAAGTCAGACATGTACATATAAGGCAAAGATGAAGAAGGCTAGGATTCAGATTAACTGTTTCTTTAATAGAGGTCTATCTCCTTCACAAAAAGAAGGCATCTTGCATTTATGGGTATTCAATAAATACTTTCCAATGGGATTGGATTTTGTAAATAAGCAAAAAAAAAAAAGTTAGTAGGAATAGGTATAGGGGAAAAAAACAGATCTATGTAGTTAGTAAGTATTATTTTCTGCCTTGATAGCAAAAACGGAAATGAAAAAAATGTATATTATTCAGATTATCAAAGCCTTGGGCACTCATATAACCTTAAATTTACTTCTGTTATAACTGTAGAAACTTTTCTCTCATTATTTAATATTTTATCTTGTTATTTTCTAATGTTAGATTCTTAAAATTGCTTCTTGAATAAATTAATTACTTATATCTCAGGTCAAAAAACATTTCAAACCATCAAAAATAATACTCATATTGTAATTTTTAGCAATAGAAGATATTAATAGTGGATGTTTCTGGCTTACTTTATAGATAACTGCTGTAAAATTTCAGCCTGTGAAATTAAATAATCTGGTAGAAACTAGGTTAACCCAAAATTTTCTTGAAGTATAGACTATTAAATGAACATAGGTAGGAGGTAAAAATGTAACTCTTAAATTTATATAAATTCCTCCTAAGTATTGTATATGTCATTTGTGAGCTTATTTATTCTCATAAAAAATAAGTTTTACCTGCTCTTTTCTTCTGCTACTAATAAATCAATGTAGCTAAGCAAGAAAAAAATAATGTATTATGTCTACTATTTAATAATATATTTATAAATGCACAAAAAATCACCAAAAATCATCTCGTTTTTCCATTAGAAATTAGAATTATGTCATTAAAATTTACTTTTTGAATTTTACATACATGAAATGAACATTTGTGTATTTTGATATACCTTCTCTAAGCTTTCTGTTCATGATTACCTAAATAATTGTTATGACCTAAACAGAGAGAAAAGAGAACAGCAAAAATCTAATTCTGAATGGAATTTTACTAATTACATCACTGCTGCAGCTAGATAGAGGTTTTTGGCCTACATGTGCTTCTCTGCCTAAAGCAGAATGGGACAAATGGCAACAAGGAAGACAAAATCTGATACGTCTGTTCTGCCTGCCTATAATTCCAAGATATAAGGAGCTTGAGTGATCAAGGAAGAAAAGAAGATGGTCAACCTCTAAAATTTTAGAAAACTTACTAAAACCTGTTTACCTTAATTGCTACATTTATCAGCTCAATTCTTTCTTTACATATACAAGCATACAACATGGAGGCAAAGAGAAAGTAGATGGGATTCTTATTTATACAAGTAAAAAATACACATGTTGGTCAAGCAAGGAAGAAAAAAGAAAGATCAATGTTTGCTGAATGAGCCAATCTTTTAAAGTTTTTGGATCAACTTTATTTCAAGAATTAAGAACGGAAGTTAATTCTAGTTGAGTTATACTCTCACACTTTGTAAAGAAAAGACCAATATTAACCTGAAAAGTCGGCCTTACAGATTCATAAATTTAGATAGGTGCTATGCTCATAAACTTGACATTGTGGATTGAATTTGTGAAGGAGAAGGTGCCAAGTTGGAGGAGAAGCACTCAAGTTGGCAAGAAGGGAAGGTAACACTCTTCTGAAATTTATTAGAAATGCCTGAATATCACTCTATGAATTTTATTTTATTTTATTTTATTTATTTTATTTTATATTTTTAATACCTACAGCACCTGGTATTTTTAGGTGGTCTCCCATCCAAGTACTAATCTGGCTTGACCCTGCTTAGCTCCCGAGATCATACGAGATCAGACATATTCAGGTGGCATGGCCATAGACTTCACTCTGTGAATTTTAAAAAGAAATGATGGAGTAGAGAGGAAAGAAAGATACATAAGTAAAAAAAAAAATTGAAATGAAGACTTAAAAACAGGGCATAGTTAAAAATTATTCTAAGAAACAGATATAAATCTTGGGAAACATTTTGCTTAAGTTTTTCCAACAATGGGAGACTACAGTGATCTCTCTGGAAGAGTAAGGACTCATAAATGAGGTAAGATGAAGGCAGAAAACAAAAGGTAGATGAATTAAAAATAAAGGACTATGATGAGACTTGTGATTCCAGGGAAAATTTTTAAACACATATTAGAGGCACTAGAAACTAGAATCAACACTGTGCAGAGAAATGTACTAGAGTTCAGGAGAAAAAGAGAATGAGATAAAACTATATAAAAGAAGATAATAGAACACACAGTTTAAGAATTACACACACTATTAAGAAAATTTAGCACTAAGCAAAGAATAGAAATATTTTCTAAAAATAAGACTCAAATCAGATGAAATATATTCAGACAATTTCATATAATATGACCGATTACCAGGGAAGGAGAAAAACATGTTACTTTTTGAAGAGCAAAATGAGCAGGATTGACCAGAACTAAAATGCAAAGACATTTGAATAAATGTGTACAGAATCAGATATTAAAACTTTATTACTAAAGAATTTTATGTCCAATCAACCTTATGTTCACATGCAAAGTTATTAAAATTATACTGACTGCAAGGAAAAGAGAATTTGGATCCACAAAACCAATATACATGTCAAAAGCAAGATAGCGACACTGGAAAAACAAAGTACAAATAATTATAGTTGAATAGTGTAACCAATTATACTATAGGACATCAACAAATAATTTATATATGTGAATACAGAATTCGAAAGAAATACTGAAAGTTAATGCACAAAATAAGACTCATAGAGTATATAATAATATTATATAAAATATACTAAGTCTGTAATTGCAGACAAAAAGTCAAAATTATACTAAATGTCTAGTCATGAATGGCAAACATCAAAAATTACTCTATAGATTTTAATTTTGAGAGTACAATCAAGGAAATTATAAAGAGATATATGGAATCATGAAAAATTATAATCAGGGCAGAAAGACACAGAAGAGTGCATCTCTTTACTAAATAATAGATACATTTAAAAACTATTGTAGAATTAAGCTTGCAAGTCTCACTTTCAAAATCACTAAAATATATTTTAAGAAACAAACAAGAAAACAAACAAGCACAAAAAATATAGTAAAATTGATCAAAGAACATTTTAAGGATAGAGAATACACATAGTTAAAGAACATCTATATTCAGCTAAAATTTTTACAAAAGGATCATAAATGATAAGCATTTTTATCTTGATTGCTGCAATCAGAGTGGATCTTCTAGGTGGAGAAATTAGATGGATGGGAATGTTAACCTGATGCAGTGAATGAGAGAGTCCAGGTTTGTCAGGCACCAAAGATCAATACTTAACCACGGCTGCATTCATTCATGTTCATAACACAAAATGGAGATTTTTAAAAATGTATTCATTCAAGTTTCAAACACATTGAAAGTATGCAGTGATGGATTTAGATTTTTGACTGACTAATTAAATCTTTCCTTTATGAATTTTTTATTTCATTCACAGAAACAGGAGAGAAACCTGGAATTTTAATATACTTTTCTGACATCATCAATTATAGTAAATATTATTCCCTAGTTTTAAATTATCCCCTAATTACATCTTCTTGTTAATTTTTTTAAAATAAAACAAACGTAATTATTTTAAAATGCACAAGACATCGAACACTATTATTCTTAAATGCATAATTATATTTTGTATTTGCCTTCCCTGTTGCTTTAAAAAAACAGAATGTATTACTAGAAAAATCAGTCTAATTTATAAATTTGGGTATGTGTACTCAGGGTGGATAGATAGGAAAAGAAAAAAGATAACTTCACAGACTAAAAGAAATATATTCTTAAATAGTTACAAAGAAAACAAAGTCATGAGTCAATTTTTCCTAGCAAGGACCTACATTGCCCAAGATAGAAGGCCACTTTTTACATTTCTGAAAGTTTTCAATTCTTTTCTTTCTAAACATCTTTAGTTAAGTAGACATCAAATTTTCAAGGTGTTGACCCATCCCCAATGACATGTTGCATTAAAAAAATGGTCAAAACCATAATATCCTTATTTCTAAAATTAGAAGTTTGGGCTAGAAAATAACGAAGGGAAATTCTTCAAAATCAGTAATAGACATTTGTGATTTCTTTTTCTCCTTTAAGAGTAATCTGATTTTTCTTTTGCAGAACTCCACTAAGCCTTCAATTCTTTATATAAATGCCTCCAGTGGCGTTTTTTGAGGGTAGGCATCATTTAGAGCTGGGCAAGCAGCTCATAATTTCAATTTAGTCATGATTAGTTAAGTATGGCAACCTGATTCAAGCAAAATCAACTAGGTTCAATCTAAACTAATCCTAGAATTCAGGCTTGAGCAATCAAAAGAAAAAGGACTCTTCAATTGATATCGATTCTGATGTTATAGACCTAGAGTTGTCAGTAGCTGTCTTGTTACAAGAAACTTGAAAATAAAGCCACAGAGGGAAAAGTATCTGGTGTTGGAGACAGACCAGATCCAGATTGGCAGTATTGGAACCTTTGAATCCAGGTGTCTTTGAAATACAATCTGGATTTTTCAGTTCCTTGAGCCTATTATACCTGCCCCCTGTATTCCACCCTACCTCAAGACACACATTATTTATTTTTTGTTAAGCTAGTTATTTTGTGTCTTGTTACTTGCAGCAGAACAGATCTTGGGTTATAAAATAATTCTAAGATCCTGATTCCTCATTGCTATTTCTGATTCATTATCTAAATGCAGTGAGGAAAGTTGGAAGAGAGTGAAGCAAAGCAGTGATGCTTAGAACACTAGTGGGTGCGAAGACAAGCTGTGAATTAGGTTTGGAATTATGGTTGGGGTTAGGGCAGGATCTAGGTTACTTATAGAATTAGAAGTAGGTTTGAAGTTAATGTTAGGGTTAGAGTTAGAGATAGTGTTGGGGTTAATTTTAAAGTTAGGATAAGACTTAGGTATGGGATTAGTTTTAGAATTAGAAATAAGATTAAAGATAAACGGGGTTAATGTTAGGCTAGGATTAGAGAAAGATTTAGGGTTAGTTTGAGACTTGAAGTTACTGTTAAATATGGGGTTGTGTGTAGTATTAGGGTTGGGGTATAGATTAGGGTTGGGGTTACTTTTAGGATTAGAGTTATTGATAGTTATGAGATTTGGGTTACAGTAGAATTTAGGTATTTGTTAAATCTAAATTTTGCAATAAATTTCACATTAGGTTTAGGATTAGATGTAGTTTGCAGTTAAGGTGAAATTAGAGGTAGACCTGAGTTTTTTGTAAGGGTTAAAGGCAAGTTTGGGGTTAATCATGGGTTTAAATTTACAATTAGATTCAGGGTTAGTGTTTGCATTGGAGTAAGAAAAGATGTTAGGATTATTTTCAGTGGTATAGTTTGAGGCAGGGTTGGGTTAGGGTTAGGATTATAATTAGAATTAAAGATGGGTTTGAGATCAGTTTACAGTTAGGGTTATAGATAATGTTAGAGATTGTGTTGGTGCCAATATTATGGTTAGAATTATAGGTACAATTGAGATTAGTGAAAAGATTGGGGTTCAAGATTGGATTCTGTTTAGCTTTAGACTCTGGGTCAGAGTTACACTTGAGGCTATATTTCATTTCAGGATTTGAGTTAGAAATGGGAATTGAAATTTGTGTAATTGTTAGGGTCTGGGGTAGGTTTGAGGTTAGAATGCTGGGGCAGGTTGAAGTCTGGGAAATAATGAAAGATAAATTTGAGGTTAGAATTATGGTTAAGTTAGTGCAAGGTTTGGTGGGGTAAATGTTAGGGATATAGAGGTGGGTTTGAGGTTAGTGTTAGTGTTAGGATTTGAGTTAGAAATATAGTTGGTGTTAATTTTATTATTGGATATATAGAAAGAACTGTAGTTAGATTTTAGAGGTAAAGTTGAGTTTAGTTTACAGTTGGTTTTCAGGTCAAAGGTCGGGTTGATGGGGTTATGGCTATAACAGAATCAGAATTAGTCTTAGGGTTAATATTAGGTTTGGTTTAGACATGAAGTTAATGTTAGAGTACAATTATAGCTATAGAAAGAACCAGATTTATTGTTTGTGTTAAGGTATGGTTCAACTTAAAGGTAAATTTGAGATTCCTGAGGGAACAACATACTCCTTGACTAATTCAGTCAAGGCTACAAACATATATATCATCTTTATCATTCCAGTAAGAGAAGAAAAATCTCTGTGGAGTATAAACTATGTCAGAGAATAAAAGTAGTCAGAGCTTCTTAATTTTCTTCTCCATTTTTTCCTTTTTTTTTTCTTTTACTCTCATTTTCTCCCTCCTTCCTTCTCACTACCTGTATAATGCAGAGTGGTTCCAGTTTTAATCAGTACTTCTCAGTACAGCTATTTCAATCTAATAAATGTAAACAAAGTAAATTTCATGTAACTGGGAGGGGATGGTCTAACTAGATCTAGGGGTTCCAACAATATCGTTAGGGTTCTCTCCTTTTATTGGTCTATATCTCTGGAGAATGGTTTAATTCTCCTACTAGAGATAATTTTCTTTTATGTGGCAAAGGGAAGGATATTAGAGATCGTTGGGTCTGATATTCCCAAATAGCAAAATTTAGGTAATAAATGTGCATTTATCTCCCATAAGTGATATGTAAAATCCAACAGACAAACTCTATATATTTCCATTTGCCAGGCACTATGATGAGAGGACAGGAAATAGTTTATTCTTTTTTTTCTCTGCTCCTGAGAAGTAAAGAAGGGAGTGGTGGGGGAGTTGTGGAGGGTGGTACTGTGATTTATAAATTTTTTCCTCTTTCCACCACATTTACATGGAATGGCAAAGGGACAGTTTCCTAAAGGAAGAGGTAATGTTGATATGTAAAAAATGGGGGATGTGGTTGTTGGGAAGACAAAAAACAGTTGGCATCTATTACAGATCCTTATGCTATAGTGAAATTTTAAATGAACATTTTAAGTGTTTTCGAGATATACAGGACTATATTCCTTTTTGTATTCTGTATTCTTTCTAATTTGATATTTTAATTCTCTCTGATTTTAATTTAATCTATTTCCTCTAGTTTCATCTTTAGTGGGTGCCTAGAATACCTTGATACAACATTTTCCTCATACATGTCAATGTATTGTTGGTCTTCAATTCATATTAGTATGCTTCTCCTTTCCTTTTATTATGTGTGTGTGTGTGTGTGTGTGTGTGTGTGTGTTTGTGTGTGTGTGTGTGTGTGAAAGAGATATTTTCCTCCTTGAGGTGTTTTATGTTGTAATGTTTCTGCCTTTTTTAAAAAAAATCAATATCCATGATTTTTCATTTTGTCTTCATTTATGCTTTTCGTTCTATATTGTTACTGGGTATTCTTTTTCTCTTCCTGTCCTTCACTCTTAAAGTTTATTATTTATAACTTTCACATTGTTTTTGATGAGAATTTTACTGAAAAATATGACTAGGGGAAACAATGTTTTTCTGTCTGCAATATTAGATTTTTAAGTATTTAATATAAATTATCCCATGTTTGTTTTTCAATTTAATTTTGTCTTCCTGTATGATTGTATTTTCATTAAATGTCATTTTTTTTGTTTTATAGATATTCAAGAGGCCAACATCTCTTTCATTGTATAAGCACCAAATTTAATGATAAAGAACTGTCATTAATATCTCCTTGTTTTGGTATTTCAATAGTCATACTTCCAGCTCACTCAGTACAAAGACACATAATTAAATACCAAACTATAGGAAACTGAATATAATGAAGCTGAACAGAACAGAATTCTGTTTATTTACTTCTATGACTCTTTTTAATTATAAATTAGACTAATATTAATATTTTAAGTTCTATAGTGCTGATAGTGAAGAATAACACATAATTAGAGATTAGTTAGCATCTCTGATATATTTTCTGATTTGAAATTTGAAAATAAATATACATATTTAATCATATAATGAATCATTTTTAAAATTATATTAAATAATTATGGCTTCTAGATAAAATAGTTATTTTTTAATTGAAAACTAAAAGCAACAAATGAGTATGACAAACAAACAAAAAATCATAGACACAGACAACAGTTTAGTATTTGACAAAGGGAAAGGAGAGAGGGAAAGAGGTGGATAAGAGTAAAGTGGGTAGAATATATGGTGAAGGAAAGAAATTCAACTTTGGGTGGTGAACACACAATGGACATATGACTTATTATTGAATTGTACACTTGAAAATTATATAATTTTATTAACCAATGTCACCCCAATAAATTAATTAAAAAGAGAATGAGTTGTAATATGAATGTGCATATTTAAAATGAATTCTACTTTTTTTACTATTCAAAAATAAAGTGTTATTCTCCTATAAAGGGAAATTACAAAGTTACTTAATAGCATAAAATGTTTTCCCCTATTTAGAATTTTAAATAAACAAACTTACAAATAACTGTTTCCAATAATATCATATGCATCATTAATTGCAAATAAGCAAAACCTAAGCCTTTAAGTGAGCTATAAAGATTCTCAGTCTTTAATTGAATTGTTTGTTTTTTCATTGTGAAGTTGTATGAATTCTTTATATATTTTGGATATTAGTCCATTATTGGAGACATTATTTGCAAATATCTTCTTGAATTCAATTGGTTTCCTCTGTTTTGCTGATGGTTTCTTTTGCTGCACAGAAGCTTTTTAGTCTGATATAATCCCATTCATTTATTTTTGCTTTTACTTCTCTTGCCTTTGAAGTCAAATTCATAAAATCTTCTCTAAATTCAAGGTCTATGAATTTAGTAGCTATGTTTTCTTCTATGCAATTTATTGTTTTATGTTTCATGTCTTTGAGCTATTTTGAGTTAATTTTTGGTGTATTATGACAGATAGAAGTCTAGTTTTATTCTTTTGCTTGTGGCTTTTCAAACAATTCAATGAAAAAATGAGCAGAGGACCTGAGTAGACACTGCTCCCAAGAACACATACGAGCGGTCAATTGACATATGAAAAGATGTTCAACTTCACTAGCTATTAGGGACATGCAAATTCGAAGTCACAAAAAAATACCACTTCCTACCTGTTAGAAAGATTATCATCAATAGGACAAGTAATAACAAGTGTTGGAGAGGCCGTGGGGGAAAAGAAACCCTCATATACAGCTGGTGGGAATGTAGATTGTTACAGACACTATGGAAAACAGTATGGAGGTGTCTCAAAAAATTAAGGATAGAATTACCATATGACCCAGCTATCCCCCTTCTGGATACCTACCCTCAAAATTTGAAAACATTTATCAATAAAGATATATGCACCCCAATGTTCATTGCAGCATTAATCACGGTAGCCAAGAGATGGAAACAACTAAGTGTTCTTTGATAGGTAATTAGATAAAGAAAATGTGGAACATATATACAATGGAATATCACACAGCCATAAGATGAAAACTGCCATTTGTGGCTACAAGGATGGATCTTGAGAGATTATCATGCTAAGCAAAATAATTTAGAAAGAAAAATCTGAGAACCATGATTTCACTCATATGTGGAATATAAAACTGAAAGGAACAAATGGACAAGAGAAACAAACAAAAACATAGACACAGACAACAGTTTAATGATTACCAGAGTATAAGCAGGGAGGGTGAAGGTAGATAAGATAGAGGTCAAATATATGGTGATGAAAGGAAATATAACTTTGTATGGTGAACACACAATATGATATAGATATGACATATTATTAAATTGTACTCTTAAGACCTATATAATTTTATTAACCAATGTCACCTCAATAGATTTAATTAAGAAAAAATAAATTTTCATTTTAAGATTTGTAAGATTCTATTTCTCTTTCTAATAATATTAAGTCAATAACACAAATGTAGGAGATGTCCTTCTAACTCAACTACTTATGACTATGGAAAATAAAGAGAATTTAGACAAATGAAACAAAAACCTTATGTAGGTCACTATTTTTAAATCTGTTATGAAAAAAATAAAACTTTGCCCAGTGTTACAGAGGCAGACAACCAACTTGATATTTTTCATTCATTTATGTTCCATTGCTGAGGTGACAAGTTGAGAACCAGTCTGAAGGAAGCAATTGAGGAGGAAAGGACATGTGAAGTCAGAAAGCAAATGATATTAGCATTCCTTCACAGAATTCACTCTGTGGTACTGTAGTTCCACATTGATTAAATTAATGAAGCTAACTTTAAATAAATTATTTTTTTTAAATCAAATTAAAAGAAAATAATAATAAAGCAACCCAACTATTACATTTGATAGGAAATTTGGAAATAATGAATGATACTTTATCAAGTCTCATAGATAAACAGGAGGATGGGATAGGGACAATGGCAATTCCTCCATAAACTGTGGTTTACCAGAGAGATGAATAAACCCCAAGGTCTGCCACTTGAAGTGGAAGTGGAAGAGAAAGAAATTTTCAAGGACAAAGACTTTTTTTTTTGTCATTCTGAGGATACAAAAAATTGGAGGTGGCAAAATTTTACTGTTTGTACCCTGCCTGAATAGCATTTTTAGCTTTATCTTTTGTTCCTTCTGCTACTCATTTCTTTGATGCTCTGGTCTCCTGTGTTAATGTTTCCTTCTCATTAAATAAGCTAACTTTATACATAAGATCCTATATTTCAGTACACTATTCCTATCTCTTTAATAGTAGATACCACAATGTATTTTCATTTAATATATTGCATTTTTGTTCTTTTTAGGAAACTATTAACTTCTTAAGGAAAATTATAATATCTTTTTGATCTTTGTTCCTTCTAGTGTCAAAAATAGTGCCTGAAAATAAATAGATATGGAATGCTGAAATTTTCTCTTGAGAAAATGATAGTTCATGACCTTCCAAACTCATCTGTCCTTGTAACCTTAAAATCATTATCTAGAAACCCTCAGTAAATTTTCTTCACTTCTTAAATCTCAGCACAGATGTTTTCTTATACTCACATAATGATAAAAATAGAACTTCAAGCATTTAATTATAATGTTGATTAAGAAAGTGTATGTAAAACTACAACATATATCCTGTTCTTATGTTATATTTAAGACATATAGATTAATACACAATACTTAGAGATTTCCTGAAAAAGATGAAAACAATTAGATTTAGCAAAGAATAAGTTTTATTTAAATGTTTTATTAATCAATACTTACTTATATTATCAATACTCTGAGTAAACAAAAAATAATAAGTTGAGATTCAGTTGCAGGAAAGTTGAAGACAATGGCTTTTATAATAAAAGCCAAGATAGACTCTAAATATTTTTTAAAATGCAAATGAAAGCTTTAAATTCGAGTAGCTGGAACTGAACATAAAGGAGAATCAAATCATTCATAAGTAATGCCACTAATAACTCATTAAAATACATATGAGTATACCTAGTTTTTTATGTATATATGCAACATATATGCAATGTGTAGGAAAAAATTTAGACTTACATATTCCAAATCTGAATTGCTGTAGTCCAAAATAAAAATGTCTCTTTTCTAACCTACCATAACCAAATAGATCTCAAGTCGTATAAATCTTTCACAATATTTTTGTTAACACCTACTCTTTGGAGGTAGAATATTTGCAAACTCTAATATTTTGAAGAAAAGGGTAGGTAACCATCTGTCTGCAGTAAATGTAAATGGAGCTTGCTTGAGTTTTATGTTTCTTCCTTGTTTACATATAGAGAATTAAGAATATCTCAGTAAAAAAATGCATTTTCATAATCTTAGGGTGGACAGGCCTTTAGAGGAAAGTTTTTATTCTTTGTCTTAATCTATATTAATTCAGTATTTCAATATATTCAATATTATTGCCAAAAAGTTTTTGATTTTTTACAAATTTTACATAATTTTATTATCTATTTGTATCTAACAACTCCTAATATTTATAATTTAATAATTCACACCAGTAGATCTAAATCAAAGCCAGTCTTTCACATGCTTTTGTAGGGGCAAATACTTTTTACTCTCATAGAAACTCTCCAATTTGTTTCATTACATAATTGATTAACTACATTTATTATGTATGCCAATATATGTATAGATTTTGTCTAATGGTCAAGGGATACATAGTAAAAGGAAGTATATTTTATTTTAATTGTGAAATAATGACTTCATATAGAAAATCATAAATTAGAAAATACAGAAAAAAACTTTGCACTACTCATTCCATTTTTTTATTTTCCTCTAGAATTTTCCTTAATCTTTGCATTATTAATTCTATATGCAGTGAATCCTTCTTATTGTGTCAGACTTCTGAAATATCCTTTTTTGGTAAAGTTGTTTAACAAAAAAATGTGTACTGACTACTACAGTGATAAATTGAGCCAATATTAACACTGATAACTCTGCTTAAATGTTATATAACTATTACTTCAAAGTTATCACTGAGAGAATTTTTGGCACTTCCACTTTTATCCTTCCTTTTTCTACTCTAACTCTTCCTACTGGTTTTTGCTTCATTTTCTTATTTTTCTGCCTAATCCCAGTTCATAGCAGGTCTTTTTATTTTCTCTCCTCTGATAGCTCTTCATTTATTTATTATTAAATTTATTAGGGTAGCATTGGTTAATAAATTATATATAGGCTTCAAGTATACAACTCCATAACAGGTGATATGTATATTACATTTGGAGACCTCATGTAATAGGAGGCTTACCTTTACATTTCCCTATAGCAGAGATTCTTATATTTGGTGTACTAAGGCCCTATTTTAAATGTAGATTCTAGAGTTACCACTCCCTGAAATGCTAACTCAATAGGTCAGGAATGGATCCTGAAATCAAAATTTTTACCATGTACTCAAGTTTATTGTTTTGCTTTTTGATGTATGGCTCAAAGTGATCCTTTCATAATTTAAGAAAACAGCTGATTTCATATAGTAGAAAATTAAGAATAAAATAATAGGTAAGAATTTTCTATTCACTATGTAGTTTCTTCTGTAGTTTTTCATATAAACAGGGAATATGTAAAAAGATATGGAGACAAAAATTGACACTAATTATAAATCACAGTTTATTTCACCTGGCTTGTCTTTTACTTAAACTTCTGACTTTATATTGAAATGCTCACCACACATCTCTGTACTATCTCAAAATTAGAATATCTAGCATCAAATCTAATTCTTTCTCCTTCTCTACTTCTCACCTGTTCCTCCCCAGGGTCCCATAGCTCAAGAAACAGCATCAACATTCATTTACTTGTCATAAAAATGTCAACTCCTTCCTTTTTCTCACACCCATGTGCACTCCATCAGCAAATCCTATTGGTGCTATTATCAAAATATACCCTAAATATCACCACTAGAATATAGGTTTTCTAAGAAAAGGAGTTTTGTATATTTTATTTTCTGTTACAGGCATACAATAAGTATTTTTGAATCAACAAATTTATTTAGCGTCACAAAAAAAAGATCTTATCACTTGATGTACCTATTAAATATTTGCTTTTTCTTGTATGCTTTTAATTATTCAAAAAATAGTCTAAAGTAATTCTCAGAAAAACTGTATTGCTTGCTTAGCTCCTCCCCTCCCCCACCACACACACACACACACACACACACACACACACACACACACACACACAATCTCTCAGAGTAGCAAACTAATCCTGAATGGCAGGTGGTTGATCAAGCCCTACTTCCTATAGATGGTTACACATGTATACTCTTCTGGCAATTCTAACTCATCCTGCCTTGGCAAAATTCATCTTGACCTCAGTATTCACAGCACTTGATTGTTCTTCTCTAGTTTCTGTCTGTGTTAAAAAATAATCAAAATAATAATTTTTCTTTGGGTAAATATGTCTGTTATTCAGAAGATTATTTTCTGTTCTCATCAATTCCCTACATTTGGCAAGTTGCCAATATCTAGCTTCAGACTGTCTATATTTGTTTCATTTATTTTTTTCCATATTTAATTTCACTACCTCGGTTTTATCCTCACAATCACTTTTCCTGGAAAGTCTCAACAGGCCTCTCACTGTTTTCCCAATATAAGTTCTATTCTCATAACTTCCACTCATTCTACCATTGCTCCAGAATAATCTTCCTCTGAGAGCTCTGATATATATGAATTCAGTTTTAAGGACCTCCAGAGATTTCAAACTTTTAAAAATTGAATCCACCATAATATAACACAACAGGTATCTTTGTGGCAGATACCCACAAAAATAAAGAAGTTTATAAAATAAGCATCGGAGAAGATTACTTGAAGTCTCTATTACATATAAAATTACCCAGAAAAGTCATGAAAGCCCATGTTTTACTAAAATTCCCTGAGTGACTTTTTTAGCATGGTTATTTATACATCTGCTAGCAGTCATAATCTTACTGTTGCTACTTCATCAACTTAGGTGTAATTTATTTTCCTCCTTTAGAACTTTTCAAAATTATACTCACATGCCAACTGTACTTCAAGTGCTACTTTCTTGGCAAAAGAATACTTCCTACCTCAAGCCAGACTCAACTTTTATGTTTCAATGTTCTCACATTTAGCATATACCTCTTTAATAACACTCATACTATAGTCAGTTGTTTACATGTTACACTCTCACACAAGATTAGAAATTCCTTGTAGGTAAGGACCATGCCTCATTTACTTCCGTGTTTCCTCTACAGGATGCAATAAAACAAATTACACCTTGTGGGTGTTCAGTAAGTATTTGCTGAATGAAATAAGAAGAGGAAATAGCTCCAAATTAGATAAAATCTAGAAAAGCAATATGTTGTTTCAGGCTGCTTTATTTTTTTGTTCACCTTTTGCTTGTGTAGTTAAACTGTGCCCTCTGCTTCTTCTCTATGCTGCTTTTACCTCCACTTGGATGATCGAGATAATATTTCCATGACTTTAAACCAACAATCTGTAGATACTGCCATTGTTTCTGATGGTGAATGAGCATTCAGAGAAACATTATGAACTATTTACCAGGAGAGAAAATCTATGCCAGGTTGATTTTTGCTGTCACTCTTTTCTCCTCTCTGTGGCCAGGTACCTACAATGAGTTATAGATCACTGAGAGAGTGATAATTAGTCACTGAAACTCTAATTTCTTTAAGCTGAGTTAAAAAAAAAAACATACATGAGAATTTGTGTTGTCCTTAAATTATACATATTGTATTTTTCGACTTGCTATGCACACTAGCATAGGTATGCTATCCAAGGAGGAATGGAAATGGAGAACAGAGCACTGTGTTTATTTAGTGTTCAGGAATGGAGAAGCCAAACGGTGATATATAAAACATTTTAAACAACTAACACAATAGCAGCTCTCTAATACTAAATATTACTACCTGGGAAAAAGAATGAAAAATAGCCCAATCACACAGGTTGTTGTAGGATTAACTAAAATGGTGAATGACAAATATTTTCGTTGAAGAGTTATATAATACGGGCAATATAACCACTCCAAATAGCCTAACATATAAATTCTACTGTAATCCACTTGATTCACAATAGTGAAAAATTTTGATAAAACTGGTTCACTATGTCAAAGGTCTGCTAGAATTAGCAATTCCTCCTTTCTCTGTGCGACAGTACTTTGATTTTTACAAATCTATAATTTGATGAGTATTTCAAGAAACTGAAAACCAGAGTTAGTAAAAAAGTTTATTGTTTTCCTTATTCCCTATTAAATGAAGTGTTTAGAATCATTTAGCTATTACCAACACCACTCTTGCACTCCATGTGAAAGTATAATTTTTTAAAATTGTCTGCCCTGTCTAGTATGCTTATGACCAGAATTGTTACAAATCACTGGCAATGGCAGAATATCAAAAGATTCCTAAAGCAGAGTCTCTGTGGGCATTCCCAAAAGCTACTATGCTCAGACAAGGATGTTTGGCTCTTTTTATTGCAGAAAGTACAAAGTCATGGTAACATTTAGTCTCAGCTCTCTTACCTAATGAAACACAAATGGTCAAATATTTCCTTAGACTTGTATAAAAACATAAGTAACAACTAAGAATTACTTCAAAACTAAAAGCAAAGCGGGTTTAAATGAGGATTTTGTACATTACATGTTGTCCTTAGTTATTTCAGAAATATATCATGTAATTTGAAAAGATTTTGGCATAACTTTCTTGAGAAAAAATAAAAAACAAAAACCCGCTACAGTTTTTAAATCCCACTTGCTTTTCATGAGAAGAGCAAAATAGTTTCACGTAAATCTCAAGGGGATTTCAGTGCTGGGGAGAGATTTTCAAATGTTCTCCCCAAATCATTGGTTTAGTAGTTATATAATATTCATTTTAATGGGTATACTCCTTAAAATAGTGGCCAAAATTATCACAAACATAATTCAAATTACTGAGGTTTTATTTAAAAAGTCATTTCAAAGAAATGTAAAGCCTGCAATGCCTATATTTTTTAAATGTACTTATAACTAAAGTATTCATCCTGGTGGAAATCTAATACTTTAATTCATTTGGTAGCTAAAACTTGCTCTTCAATGCCTGGCACTGTTGAAGACACTGAGGATGCACCCAGAAAAATAAATAAATAAACAAACAAATCAATATACAAAGAATCTATTCTCATCGAACTTATATGATACTTAAGGGAGAAGACAGAAAAATCAATGGATGAACCAAAAATATAATTTCAAATAGTAATATTTTCTATGACAAAAATCAAATGAGATGCTATCAAAGTCCATGAGGCAGGTAATGATTCAGACTGGGCCTTCTTAGAGACCTTGTCTGAAGATGTGAAATGTGAACTGGGAAGGAGCCAGCCATGAGAGAGTCAGAGGAGCTTAAAAATTGTGAAGACTCTAAAGCAGGAATATATTGAGTCTGGTCAAGAAAAATACATTATGCTACAATGATCAATGAGATCAAGGGATGTTTCTTCATACATGAATATTAATTCAAGAATTTACTCATATCTATTGTATTTATCTTTCTTGCTTCCCTAAAAGCTAGTAATTCACTCAGGAGGTAGTTGAAAATATCCCTTGGCTTTGAGAAGGTCAAAACATTATATCCACTTTCGGCATTTTTAAAGTTAAGAAAATAGCTTCTTAATCCTGCTCGAAAAAACTAGAGTGTATTAAAATTCTGTTAGCCATATAATGCAATCTCCAAAGTGTATCTGTGTGTGTACATATATGTGCATGCACATGTATTTATTTATATGTTTTTAAGTTCTTAAATTCTTAATCTTCCTCTTTCCATTGAGATAGTTTGGCTTAATTTCAGTGGCTAGTTGCAAAATTCATTATGCCTGGAGGGGGGAAACACATAAATCTATAAAATAGGGTAATTTTACTGACTTTCAGAAATCTGTGAGTCACCATCACCATTTCTGATGTCTTCAAAGAAAAGGTCTTTCTAGGCTTTTCTGTGTCTGAAATGTAAATCAAGCCCAAGCATGTAAATGTTCCAATAATTATAAAGTCCTTTCCCTGCACCAGCTGGTGAGATTTGTTAATGTATCTGTTTTTAAGCTTTCTAAAATTGGGAAACTTTTATATTAAGTATTCTAATTGGATGAAATTTTAAGCTACTATTTCATAATAAAAAGTTGACTCAGTTTCACCCAATGACAAAATGGTTTCATAAGCACTTAACAATACCTACTTGTATCTCAGAAAGATTAGCACAATCTGTATGCTTTGAGAAAGATAAATTGGCTTCAAAATGGTATTTATAGGCAATATGGTTCTCTATTAAAGTGAGAGGCTTATCAAATTCATTCTTAACTGATGAAAAAAATTATATATATAGTACCTTTTTACCCCATTTCTATCAATGTAATGATAAAATTAAGGCCCCACATGGTTGTAAAACACATGCTTCATAAATTCATTTTAGAGTCACTGAATAGGAATAAAAACTCAATAAAAATCTAAAAAGAAAAAATTTAAATCACTGTCATATTCTCATTGTGAACTGGGAATAGCAAATAAAATTTATTTATTTAGTTACTTATTTATTTATCTATCATTTTTTACTTATTTACTTCCAGTTTTAAAACTTCCTATATATATTTTGTAAATATTTTAAATTAAATTTCTTGGAGATAACAGTGATTAATAACATCATATAAATTTTAAGTGTACAATTCTATAATACAACATCTGTATGCTCCATTGCATAAAAGTATTTAAACTGACCTGTTTTACAAAATTTGAAGTGTTACCATGCTGACATACAGATAAATGTTCTCTGTAATTCCTTAATAGCTGACCTTAGTTAAATTTGATATCTTCATTGATTATTTGAATAATAAAAATGCCATTAAGACCAATTTTCAAATGAGCATATTTAGGGAATTGCAAATAATTTGGAGTAAAAAATTGGAGTTTTAGTTGGAAAATATAAAAATTTTTGTTAGACCTCAATTTTTTCATCTTTTGGGTTTGTGTGATGTCAAAAATTATCTAAAGGCCAAAATAATGAATGGCTAAGAGTCTAGTGACCCACTGAAACTCAAAAAAATAAGTTATTATAAAAATAATGTTAGTGAAAACTTTATTGAACATTAAAAAATATTAATAGAACTATGACATACATTTTTCAGGAAAGAAACTTAAAAATTATGTGAAGAGATTTTCTTTTCAAATTTAAATATTGAGCAAAGCAAAAACAGTTTTTCCTGTTTTAGTCTTCTTTTTTCTTTATTTTTTCCTCTTCATATTTTCAATGTCTTCTTTTCTCCTTTTCTTCCTTATGCATCATGTAGAAAGCATCATAGAAGTAATTATTTAGAAAACTTTGATTGTTTTATATTATTGATTTTTTTTTCATTGAAGTAGGCTTGATTTAATAAGCCCTAAAGAGGACACAAACTCCAGTGTGAAAACCTTTACAAGTCTTCCTACCTTTGGATTTATTCTTTACATTAACTCCAGAATGTTCTTATAAAAATGCAAACCAAGGACAACACTCTTCTCAAAGTCATCAAGGCTTCCTTTTAAACTACAGTGACAAAGCCAACAGAGACCTTCAGTATTATACACAAGGCCTTTTGTAACCCAACCCTTATCTAATGCCCCAGCTTCATCTCTAGACTCTTCATCTGCAGTTACACTTGAATTACCCAATTGCTTAAAATTCTCTTCCTAGCCCATGCCTCTTTGATTTTGCATTTTGATTTTGCTCATTTTGGTTCCTCTTCTTAGAACATCCTTACCCAATTTTCTTCACCTGTATATCTAGAATTTATGCATTAAAACTCAGTTTAGGTGTCATCTCCTGAATCTTTTTCTAATCTCCCAAAGAGAACTAAGTGTCCTTCTTAAATGCTTTTACTACATCCTGTAACCTATCTATCAGATCACTTGCCACATTATATTGAAATAATCTATTAATATGTTAGTGTCTTCTACTGGCTTGTAGATTCCTTTTTTTTAAAATCTTCTTACCCTAGATGCTTAGCACATTAATTATCCCACATTTTCCAAATATTATGTTACTTTTATTGACAATGATCCACAATGTTAAGTGGATATATCTATCACTTCATCTTATGCTTATGCTATTAATTGTTTCTTCCAAATTCCCTTATTATGAGTCTGTGCAAGTTAAAAAATACTTTTAACCACTGTATGGTATCTATGACAGAGACTGGGTTCCTATAAACTTTCAGCCACACTTACATTTAGGGTGATACAATGTGACTGATTCGGGCCAAGTGATTATGGCATGATTGACATGTGCTGCTTCTTGGCAAAGACAGTTAAGATCCAGTATATTTTTTTCCAGTTTACTCTTCTCCTACCATGACAACTTTAGATTTTATATCACATCCCCAAATTAAAAATAAATATAAAAAACTTAAAAATAACAAACATGTATTATCTTACAGCTTCTAAGGGGTCAGAAATCTGTGAAACACTTAGCTAATTCTTTGTCTCGGTCTTGTCATTAAGTTTCAGTCAAGATGGGGGGTAAAGGGGAGGGTGTTATTACAGGCATTTGAAGACCCAATCTGGCTCAAAGATCCACTTCCAAGATGATACCTGTGGTTGTTTTCTTCAAGGCTGTTGGCTGGATATTTCAATTCCTTACCACATGGGTTGCTCACAACAAAACATCTTACTTTCTCCAGAGCAAGAAATTCAAGAGCAATAGAGAGACTGAAACTCAAGACAGAAGCTGTAACTTTTTATAATGTAATCTTGAAAGTGATATACTATCACTTATGCCATATGTTCTTGGTCACCCAGACCAATCCTGGCACACTGTGTAAAGGGACTACACAAGGGTGTGAATACCAGAAGATGGGGGAACATTAAGAGCCATCTTGGAGGCTGGTTACCACAGAGGTCATCTGTTAAAGGTGGTACATTAAAAATGAAGAGTACCTGCACCATGAGTTATTGGATGAAACAGACTATCCAACACACATTAGATATTAAATAAGCAAGAAATAAACTTTTGTGATGCCAAGCCAATGATAATTCAGAGTTTAGTTGGTACTAGGGCATCACCTAGCTATTCAGCCAAATAAAGGTCTCATAAAAGGTATGTCTGTGTTAATTAAAAGAGGGAAGAGACTGTGATAATTAAAAGAACTAGTATTCTAGGACTTGTAAGAGTAACTTGTCACTTTAATTAAAACATTGAAACTCTTTTTTTTATTTTTGCCATGATTGTTGATTTGATTAATGTGTATCTGTACTCAGAATGTTGCCAAAATCAGCTATCAGAGATGTCATACCTGAAGGCCAGAAAAAGATAGCATTCCTTATCTTAACCTCCTCTAATACAGGAAACTGGTAAGCTTTCCCTAAGCTGACACACAACCCCTTGATATTTTCATCTTTTAAAGTGATTTTAAATTATTTCAAGTACTTTAATTTTTTTTTTACTAAATAAGACCTACCTGATAAGATTGTTGTTAAGAATGTATGAGGCTATATATAGATGTATATATATATATATACATCTATATATATATATGTGTATATATATATGTATATATATATACACATCTATATATATATATAAAACACATATTCTGAAGATCAAAATATTAAACATTATTTACATATATTTAATTTAATTTGAAAGCAAATTACTATAATATATTCTGACAAAAATTTCAAAATATTTTAAAGAATAAAGTATATATTTTGGCTCCTTTGTCAAAATTATTTGCCCATATCTATGGGGGTTTACTTCTCGACTCTCAATTCTATTCCACTCATCTGTACATTTGTTTTTCTGCCAGTACCATGCTGTTTTGATTACTGTAGCTTTGTAGAATAATTGGAAGTCAGATAGAGTGACACTTCTGGTTCCTTTCCCCCACCCCCTCAAGATTGCTTTGGCTATTTGGGGTCTTTTGTGCTTCCATAGAAATCTGATGATTTTTTACTTTTTTTTTGAAAAATGCCAATGAGATTTTTATGGAGATTGCAATAAATCTGTATAATGCTTTAAGCAATACAGTCATTTTAACTATGTTGATTCTTCCAATCCAAGAACACAAAATATCTTTTCATTTCTTTGTGTTTTCTTCAATTTCTTTCAATAGTGTCTTATAGATTCAGTGCATAAGTTCTTCACATGTTTCATTAGGTTTATTCCTAGATATTTTATTCTTTGTGTTGCAATTGTAAAATAAATTTATTTTATTTCTTCTGAAAATTATTAGGGTATAGAAATGGTATGGAGTTTTTGAACATTGCTTTTGTATCATAAACGTAAAATGGAGAAAGGAAAGCCTCCTCATTAAAAGATGCTTGGGAAACTGGAGAACCACATGCAAAAGAATAAAACTAGACTATTGTCTATCACCATAACCCAAAATTAACTCAAAACGTATCAGGAACTTGAATATAAGACCTGAAAAAATAAATCACATAGAAGAAAACATAGGCACTAAACTCATAGACCTTGGACTTAAAGATATTTTATAAATTTGGTCTCAAAGCTAAGGAAAGTAAAAGCAAAAATACATGAATGTGACTACATCAAACTAAAAAGCTTCTGCACTGCAAAAGAAACCATCAACAAAGCACAGAGAATGTATTTGCAAACAATGTCTCTGATACAGGCCTAATATCCAAAATATATAAAGAACTCATACAACTCAACAATAGAAAAAAATTCAATTAAAAAATGGTCAGAGTACCTAAACAGACGCTACTCCCAAGGAGACATACAAATGACCAGTAGATATATGAAAAGCTGCTCAACTTCACTAGCTACTAGTGGAATGCAAATCAAAACAACAAGATACATTTCATCAACAGGACAGTAATAACAAATGTTTGAGAGTTTATGGGCTAAAAGGAACTCTCATGCACTGTTGGTGGAAATACAAATTGGTACAACCACTATGGAAAACAGTATAGAGATTTCTCTAAAACCTAAGAATTGAACTACCAGCAATGACCCAGCAATCCCTCTCTGGGTATTTACCCAAAAAACTTAAAAATATTTATCTGCAAAAATATCTGCACCTGATGTTCATAGCGTTATTCACAGTAGCCAGGACATGGAAGTAATCAAAGTGTCTTACAATAGATGATTGAATAAAGAAGATGTGGTACATATTTTCAAAGGAATATTACTCAGTCATAAGAAAAGACAAAACACTGCTATTTGCAACAACATGAATAGACCTCAAGATAATCCTGCTAAGCAAAATAAGCCAGACAGAAAAAGTTGGAAACCACATGATATCACTCATATGTGGGATATAAAACTGAAAGAAACAAAAAACATGACTAACAAGCAGACTAATGGACATGATTAGTGGTTACTAATCAAGTGGGGGAAGGTAGATAGGGATTTAAGAGGTCAAATATTTGGTGATGAAAGGAAATCTAACTTTGAGTGGTGAACACATAAGGCAGTATATATATATATACTACTTACTGTTGAATAATACACTTGAAACTTATTTGATTTTGTTAATCAATATCACCCAATAATTTTTAATAAAAATAATTTTAAAAATAAAAAAATAAAAAGAAAGTATATATTTATTCTGAACAGTTTGGTTTTTGTTTATGAGAAAACAGTTCTACTGGCAAGAAATTTACTGCTATTTGAAATATATGTCAAATATATTTAGTTGGTTAAGAAATCATCTCTCCCTAAGAACAAAGGAGTAATGAATAATTCAGTCCTAAGGGTTAGTTGTTTAAAATACTGATTATATATGTCATGTATTTCATTCAACAGCATCCCAAAGTGTTCTATTGTCAGTGTCTAAAGGTCATTTTATGTCTGGTATGATGGGTAATATCCCTTTGGACATATTAAACACCTTATGCTCTAGGAACACTATTAGTGATACAAAAATTGACACATTCAGTCAAATCAGTAGAAACATAATTTTATAAAAAGTTAAAAATAATTATGTCAGAAAAATATAATGAAATGCATGTGTAGGTTTGAAAACTGAAAAACAAAAATAATCTTTACATTATTTGAGATATTAAATGTTTAGACCCTTACCTTAAATTGTATCTAAAGACAGCACCTTCAATAACAAAATAATCCTTGGCCACATTTATCTAACATTTAAACAATGAGTTACCCCCCAGACCAGGCAAAAGCATTTTTGGCAGCACCTATGTTACCTTGAAATTTTCTCTTATAAAGTAACTCTAGTCTGACCTTGATTAGTTCATCAAATGAGCTCATCCTCACAGCTGAAGTATTATAGTCTATCAAAGAAATTGCATGACTACATGACAGAACTCTGTGAATTGTTCAGAGGGCACACCTAAGCATCATTTCTACTTTCTTTTCTTCTGTGTTTCTTAATCAGAATGAAGTAATGGAACACAAGTGGTCCATGGAATCTAATAAATTTGTTTTTGAAACCTAGTGCTGCTACCTACTGTATGACTAAACTTTGGAATAAGTTAAAATAGCTTTTTGAATTTCATTTTTTCTCATTTGTAAAACAAAACTATTAATCTGCTGGTTGAAAGTTTGTTATAATGTATTAATGAAATACATATATTCAATGTGTACTGGCATACAGTACTCAATAAATATTTTTTATTTTCCTTTGCAACAAGGAAAGAACTGGAGATGAATATTTTCCGTTTCATCCATCACACGACACTGACTTAACCTTAGCAGTGAGGCATTACTTAATGGTGCCAAAATCACAAGGGGTGTGAGAAATGTCAGAACAGAAAGCTAAAAGAAGAAAGATGGAAAGATCTTCTTTCACCAGTAAAATAGCACCAATGGTGAATAATCTTGAAATTTGAGGAGCTGAGTGAGAATTCAAAGACTTTGTAATGCTAACATAGCTAGAGTACCTGAAGATTTACAATTATATTCTAAAATATTAAATAATAAAAATTCACATAAATATATAAAATATATATGTATGCCCTAATATAATCAAGATAATACTTTAAAACTGAAATATTGTATTTGTATTCAAGTGCTAGATTAGGCCTCTTTTGAAAATTGGTATCATTTTCATTATTTTGTTTTCCTCATATCTTTTTTCAAAAATAGGTAGAATTTATTACATTCAAATTATCAGTAGTATGTTATCTCATTAGTGTCTGTCCATGATAAATGTTGCTGTTATCTACAGGACAGACATTTTAAAAGTTTTCACTGAGATTTTCTTCAAGTCAAAAATATAATTTATTTCACTCAATAAAATAAATGATTATGGTTTTAGTAAAAATGTGGAGGCGTCAGGTTAATTCTAATTCAGATAAGCATATTTTACATTGTATAACTAAAATCACACAAGTTTAAAGTTTACTAGCTATATTAATATTATCATTTACAATCACTATCCATGACTTTTATGGAGTCCTAACAGAGATGAATAATGTATTATCTCTAACCTGTTTCTGAACTGAATTGTGCATGAAGAGAAGTATAAATGTCTCTTAGACTTCAGAGTAGTGAAAACTTATAGCTCTACCATTTCTATATCTGGGACATAAGAGTAGCTCTGTAAGAAGCAATGCTATTACAGATATTCCCCCCATTCCACCCACCCATCCAACTTAGTTTAACTGTTATTGGGTGGATTTCTTAAAGGGCATTGTGCTTTAACTGGGTTAAATCAACATATTACCAGTGTTCATGTCTATGTGTATGTGGGTTCTATTTAAAACATTAACAGTGACAGACCAACTGAATAACCATTCCAAAAACTCAGTGAATGAGACCCAGTGCAGGCAAATTTAAACTATGAGGGAAAGAGAGAGAAAATTGTGATAGAAATGACTTTTACCGAGAGGAGGGAAGGCAGCGTTAAGTAGTCAGTATAAAGGCACTAAACACCTGTTAGGGGGTGGGTGGGAGAGTAACATGTGCCAACTCCATGTTAACAATCACTTTTAGAAAAACTCTCTATTAAAAAAAAGGGCTAGCTCCATTTTACTAATTCTTTTTAGGAAAACACTCAGTTCAGAAAAAGGCTACAGCAGAGGTCATAAAGAGCTACAGAATAAAAGACTGGCCACAGAGGCATAAGATGGCTACAAACCACATTAGGAAGAGACTTTAATAGTGAGATTGAGGGATAGAAATGGATATTTAATGTTTACTACGTATCAAGAAAGAAACATGTATATACACATATATACTGTATGCATGCATGCATACATACATACATATATACATACATACATATTTATTTGTTTGTAATATATACAGAATATCTATGTATCCTCATAAGATTTCTACAAGGCAAGAATTATCAGCCTTAATTTTTTTAGTGGAAAAAAAAAACAGACTTAGAGAGCTCAATAACCTGTGAGTGGTCACATAAGAACCAAGAAGCACAGCTGGACTGATATCATTTGTTGATGTTCTCTTCAATTTTCATATGGGGATAACAAAAGGGAAGATAGAAGCACTCCAGGTGAAAACTAAGATATCTTTGAATGCAAAAGTAAGAGAGAGAGAGAGAGAGAGAGAGAGAGAGAGAGAGAGAGAGAGAGAGAGAAAATAGCTCATTTTCTCTAAATGTTAATGTTTGAACTGACTAGAACCCATCTCCCCACCCAGTTTCAACTCATGGAATAAGTAGGAATTACATTAAATATATTCTTTTGAATGTTCCAAAAAGTTTTCTCCTCACTACACACACTAATTATAAAAACATAATATTGTTCAAAATGTACTTGTCAAATAATTGGATGCATTTACTTGGCTATAGTACAAGATACACTTAGGGATAGGTTACATGGGGCATAATTTTAAAGATATTGAAAAAGCACTGCTTCCCAAAAGAACATTGTCCCATCTTGCCTCCTGGGGCTTAAATTCTATAATTAAACACACGTCTTTTATTAGAACATATATACTTATAAAATTCCATGTACGGTAATATTTTCCTTATTTAGAAAATGCCACACTTTTTCCAGGAAATTAATTTTTATCTCTGGAAAGACGTATCTGATAGTGAAGAGGGACTATAATAAGAGAGAGGAACTGGAGAGAGGAAAATAAGATGGGGATGATCAAGGTTTCATCATTATCCTCAGGGCATATCCTGTTACATCACTTCACGAAAGGACATTGTGGGAGAAATGACTTCTAACTGGCACATTATATTTGCAAGATCAACAAGGCTGAGAATTTCTAAGTAGTCTGTTCCATGCAAATGGGGAATGGACCTGAAGGGTCAGTGATTACTTCTGCTACCTACGCTGTGGTATTTCATTCTGTTGCTGCTTTATCTTTCATGAATAATATGATCTCTTGTCCTGCCACTCCCTTCATAAAACTACTTATACCAGAGGGGCAAAAAGAAGCAATCTAATCCATTTTACAAATTTTACAGTGACATCAAAGAGCAGGAAGTTGTCTGTGAGTAATGACACTGCTCATTTGTTTAAATGTCAAACTTCATCAACTTTCAGGAACTATGTCAGTAAAGAATAGGTTTAAGTTCATTCAGAGAGGATTTCAGTGTCATTCAGTGCTGAGGAAAATAGCTGTCAGTATCTTCATAGTACAGTGCTTTGAGTAAATCTTTCTTTTTAAGCTAAATGAAATTAGCTATTTCAGCACTTGGCGCTGTGGACAGTGCTCTCTTCCTTGACATAATGAAACGAGTTGTCTTACTGTAGAATGTTTACTTCTTGAGATTAAAACACTTCCTAGGCTAACAAGCACACACACACACCCCAAACCATTCAATTAGGCTATAAAGACTATGCATCACAGGTCTGTGCAAAGCCAGAATGAAATGACAGCAAAGAGAAGCAAATTTTATCACAGAGATAAAGAATGAGATAAAATTAGACAAGAGAAATAGTTAATTGTAGGTAGGCCTGCAAAACATGTCAAAATTTTACTGCAATGCAATAACATTTTTCTCTGGATAGGTTTTGTTGGAGAGAATGTCATTAACCCCTCATGGTAATTTATTAACAGTAGACATAGATGCAGAAGAGAACAAGAAGTATATTTAACAGGCTTGCAGACAATCATGAGCAAGGGATTCATTCTCTATATGTGTTCTAGTTCTAGAGTGGAATATCAATGGAGAATTCTACATTGGAGGTCAAAAGAATTTGAATTGAATCTGAATCATATTCTTTAATAAATCATTTTATTTTTCCAATTTTTTTTCTTCATCTGTCAAATGAGGATTACTTTGAGGTGTAAGTGAGAGAATATATAAGAAGAGGTCTGGCTCACAGTAGGTACTCAACAGATTTTCAATTTGGATTAATCACTTATCATTAAGAGTTGGCATAATGCAGTGAAATATTGCTATACTAGTGGCCATGTGTCTTAAGAATTGTAATCCTAAGGACAGATGACAAAAAGAAGAGAAACAAGAAATACAGTATTGTTAACAGACATATCTTTATAATAAAGAACCCTGATCATGTGTATTTCCACTTTCATCCACCTTTTTTGCAGCCCCAAAAGATTTCTTTTATGTTTGCCTTTTTAAAGAAACCAAAAAAAAGAAGGAAAAATAGCCTGAAAATAATACAGAAAGAGGAAACTAAAGTTTTTAGAGGAGTCTCAGCTCTCTTATCAAATACTATTTTACCAACTTCCTCTAGAATGTCTCTCAGTCACATACTACCAACTAACTACTCTGCCTGCTGAATTGGTGAGAGGCTACTTTGAATTCTTCCTGCTCAGACTGACACACTTAGGGAGAGAAGGTAAAAATGAGATTAGTGCTGAAAGCTTGGTTAAGTTCTTTCATTGTAACTAATTTACTTTGGACTTCAAAGTCTCCTAGCTTATCTCACCTCACTCATCTTCTCTTTTTTATAACTGAAAATAAAAAGCATCTTCTCCTAGCCTTTCCCATCTCCTCCTGTCATTTTCAACAGAGATTCCCTCCACACTGCCCTCTGCTTTTGAAACGCCTCCCACTCTCCATTCATCAAGATACATGCTCCTTCCATTCACAATTCATGTTAAGTCCTCTCTTTGCTCCCTTCCAAAGATCCTTTTCTTTAAGTGTATTTCCCAGATGCCCTAATAATCTCCATCACTACAGCCACCATATCGCTATTGCAATACCTGCTCAACCCTCAGAAATTATGCCGAGGTGGGGAGTGGGTAAGAAATTTATGTTTGTGTGCAAACCTAGACAGTGACAAATAGAGAGAACCTAGCATTAAGCTTGGTCTTGTCTTTGGAAAAAAAAAAAAAAAAGGAAAGAAAAGAAAGAATCAGTTATAAATACTTCCCAGGCCTGGAAACACGCATGCTCTGGAAAAAAAATATTAGTCGAATGGGATGAATGAATGAATGATGAATGATGGGTGAATTATTTGGATTTCTCTGGTACTTTTCTCAGATGCCCCTCCTTCTTCTTGCTTGCTCCCAGCATGGTTCCGGTATAATTCAGCTTCAGTGCGTGAGTGCATTTCCCAGCTTTGCCTCTGTCTCCACTCCCTGCCCTCCTTTCATTACCACCTCTAGGCAGAGCCTAAACCTCTTCGCCAAATGGCACTCTATCTCTCGCAAATCCTCTGTGACTTCAACAGCCTAGGCAAGCTTGCTCTTTAGAGGCACAGCTTTGCATTCTGCCAGCTTTACCTCTCCCCAAACCCCCGAAACACCCAGTCACGTTACACAAAAGGATGACTAATTTTCCCACACCCAAAATCCACCTGAAGATCTGGGTCGCTGCCCCTTTCCCGGCACTTGTAACCTACAGTGTTAGCAAAAGAAATGCAGTTCCCCGCTTCTCCCAGCAGAAAAAGGAATCACCATTCCAGGAATCAGTCCTGGTTCCTAAAATCAGAAACTTTTTTTTTTTTTTTTTTTAAATAGAAAACCCCACCCCAAGAGCAGCGACCTCTTTGTTTTCATCCCAGGGGGAGGGAGTGGTCTCAGAGTCTTTGCAGCCTGGGGCAGAGGGGAAGTGACAGCCCTCTGGAGGGATGCCCGGGACAAGACTCACCCAGGACGTTTCCAATGAGAGCCACCACGAAAACGATAATGTACCCAGCGATCAGGACCCACTCATATTCTTTCGGGTGTAGGTATTCCCTCCACAGGTACCGCAGGAATTCCTCGTCGTCATAGTCGGTGGGGTTTAAAAAGGGCTCTTGAGTTTCATTCAGCTCCAGAGCAGATGACCAGTTGCGACAAGGGGGTGAGTCCTCCAATTTGGTGCCGGACATCACGGGCTCGAGTCCGGTTCCACTCAGTGATGCAAGCTGCTCTTCTCCTGCCCCATGAGCACTGATGATTCGCGGTGGGAAAGGCTGCTCCGAGAGGCGAGAAGGGGCTCCAGAGCAGAAAATGACGTGAAAAGTTATTGAGCCAATGCCTCCAGAGTCTTATGCCCGGCAACTTCTTCAGCGGCTTTCCTATCTTTGCAGGCTATTTTGCAGCTGAGGACCTAGGGAAGGGGCACTGGAGGCTGCAGCAATGACACCCGGAGGAGAAGCTACCTCTGGCTCAGCTCAAGCTCAATTACTCCTCATTCCAGCAGAGTCCGCAGCCCACAGCCTCCTCCCGCGGGGAGGGAGAGCAAGTAGGGGAGAACAAAAGTAATGAAAATTATTTTAACCTGTTTCCCCGTCGGTTAACTCTCCCTCTTTTCCACCTTTTTTCTCCATTTCTCGCGTTCAGTTTCTATAAACCAAAAGCAGACCTGTGTAGTTTTGTGGCCGGGGCAAGCATAACAACACATGGGTAATATAGGATTTATTAATGCATTTGTCTCTGTAATGTAAATATAAAGGTAATGAGGGGGAGCCACTGTGTTCCTTCCGCAGGACTATGCAGAAGTCATTTCAGGCAAATATTTTAACATTTGTTTAGTTTTGCCAATTTAATACTTGCCGAATCTTTAAGGTGTCTCTTCCTCTCCCCCCTCCTCCAAACTGGGGAATTAAACCATATTTGAACTGAAAGATATATTTAGCTGGAATGTCATATGAGATAAAGCAGCAAATTCTCGAAGGACACCAAGGGTCATACATATGTTCATAGTTAATGTTGTCAAGAAAAGGAGATCCAACACATCAAACAGCCTTAAACAGATCTTACTCAGACCTAGTGGTATAAGTGGAAGTGTTCTCTCTGGTGAATTCCACACCCCACCAGTTCTTTCTTATGGACTCAGGACTAAGATCGCCTGTCCTTCTCTTATTTATTGATTTTTGTCTCTAAGAATACTATCTTGAGATTTGTCTGAATTCAGGATCCTTTTATTCGCAATACGTGTGATAGAAATATATTGCATATTGCTTTTGATTGATTATAATTTTAGACTTGGGAAGGACCTTGGAATAATGTAGGCCGAACTTCAGGTTAATATTAGAAGCCTCCTGACAACGTTGTTTATGTATCCCCACCTAATTTGGATGTGATCACCATAATTTACTACCTCCACCATCGTGAGACTGTTCTAAAGGTTAGAAAATTCCTTACATTAAAATAAAGTGTTAAACCAGCATTTGTCTTTCTCAATCTTTTACCTCCAATTCTTAGTTCCCATGTTGGTGTAACATGGAACAATCCTTCTACAGGACAATTCTTCACATATTCAAATTGAGCTTCACAGCTCCCTCCGCTTCCCATGCTCACTATGTTCATTTTTCTTCCAATTATTTCCATTGTTTTTTCAAATAACACCATCTTACAACCTATATTTCTTGGTCTTCCTTTAGACAATTGTCAATATCTTACATAATATGCAACTAAGAGGAAATAGAGTAATCTGGTTAGGGTCTTGTCAGTACAAAATGTTTTTTATTATTTGGATGCAACCAATGTTTGTACTTAATTATTTTTTAAGTCGCAAGACACTGTTGGTTCATATTGAGAATTCAGTCAACTCCCCATCCTGACCCTATTCATAATTCTTCATATTTTTTGTACATTATAGTTTACAAAATTCTTTTATACATATTATTTTAAAACACCTGAAGGGTTCACTATAATTAGCCTCATTTTACCGATGAGGAAACTGTTCTTGGAGAGATTAAATGATTTATCAAAGGTCAAGTGACTATTCAGTGGCAAAACCATTTAGTTCCTCAGATCCCAGCTTGGTGCTTCTATTATTCTAAAGATGTCGTATTTCACAGGAAATGCTATTGTTTCATTTTCCCATTCTACTCTAGTCAAATTTTTTAAATAGAGAATAAATATGCATTTTATTTTTTCAACAAATATTTACTTAGCACTTCTATTTCACTCAAGTTAAACAAAGTTAGTACTTTTAAACATTCTACTTTCTAGTGAAATTAGAAAAAAACAAATCAACTAATAAATACATTAGAAAAATATTAGGCAGGGATAAGTGCTATGATGAAACAAAGCAGGGTAAAGTGACAGTGAGTGGAAAATCTCAAAGAGCATATTATAAACAGATAGAAAGACCTGTGTGAAGCTATGACACATAAGTAGGATATCTAAATGATATATGCATATGTTAATCTAATTTTGTAAATTTTAGGTTTAACAATAATACTTAAGTACTGACCCTATTATCCAAAGCAGTAGCCATTTCTCCAGACCTCTTGTCATCGGTAAATTTGACCAGCAGGCCTTCTGTAGCTTAATTCAAGTTTATTGATACAACTCTGCTAACTTTATCCTGTGGTATAATGTGTTCCTCTGATTTATTAATATCTGTATTTTTCTCTTTTATGTACTATTTTTTTCTAAATGAGAAAGTTTGTTGCAACTCTAGTACCAATCTATATTCATTAATGTCTGCAAATACCTTCTCATTGACAATTCATAAATATGGACACAAAATGCTATATACTAAGTACTCAGTGTCCTTAGCTTTCATTTTGTGGCACTTCAAAATGTCTATACTTCAATCTGCTCTTTTTAAGTCTTCTACCTACAATTAATTATCATTCTTTACTAAAAATGTAACTAAGAAGTGAGGCTATTTTCAAGATTTTGTTCTGTTATCTGCTTTATGTTGTGACAAGCCTGGATTTATCTTGATCCTACAAGTATTTAATTTCTTTTTTCCCATAATTTATCAGGTGATTTATTTTAAATATTTGGTACTCCAGTGCCATATAAAAAATTCTGTTCAAATTTTCAAATTACTATTTCTTTTATCTTTTACAAGTACATTCACGATAACTATTGCAGTGTTTATTTTGATATGATCTCCTTCCTTAGATCTTTTGGGACATTTAAAAAGATTTTTTAGTTCTGTAGATATTATTATTCTCTTCAATTCAAAATCTTTCTGCCAGATGTAGAGAAAAGAAGTCAACTTAACATCAGAAGACAGTAAAAAGAATACTTCCATATTTGTCCAATGATAACCTCTTAAAGTTATTATAAGAATTATATGAGTCAATATTTTTACAACAGTATTGGTATATAGAAAGCAATCTGAAAATGTTTGCTGAATAAACTTTTAAACTATATGATCTCATGGTGTGAATACTATCTGCTATACATATCAATTACTCTTTCTAAGTGCTAATACATTTTTTTCAAAAAAGGAAACATAGCTCACAATAGTCTGAGTAATTCTGTTTAACTACCCAGCTTAAATTTTTTTCTGTCACTTTTATTTTAGCTCTCCCACTGACCTGAATGTATTAAAAATGAGATAGAAAAGAAAAATAAAACTCAATATCAGATTTTTTTTTTCTTTCAGTGGTTGTGGTTAGCTTTCTCAGAAATCTCAGATAGTATGGGCTGTCCCAGATTTTATATTCTTATCCCTGATGTGAGGACATACTTTCTGTAGCCCTATAATAACTCCAAGGATCCATTTCAATAAAAATTTCAGAGTATCTCAAATGCAAGAGGAGTTTAGTTAAGAGGTGGGGGCATAAAGATCACTAAGACATAGTCCAGCTCAATGATCTTCCAGTCCACTGGTGAATTAGAAATGTTATGATTTTGAATAACTGTGAGTTTCTAGGTAGAGGGATGCACAGTGTCATGAGAACATAAAAGAATACCTAATTCAGCCCAGAGAAAATAAAAATTGTTGGCTCCTCTACAGGGAAAGTCACTTTTGAGCCGATCCCTTGAAGAGAAGAAGATTGCATAGTGGTTAAGGGTAGGAGGTGTTCAGGCAGAAGGAGCAGCATTTCATGAAGACTGGAAAGCAGGATGATAACATGGAGTGTATGGGTGAAAGCAAGGTAAAGTGAGCAAGGTCAGGCTTTTAGAACACTCTTTGGCAGTGCTATGGAGGATGGATCAGAGAAGGGTGAGAGAGAAGATAAGAGTTCTAGGTAGGTGACTAATATAATGAAGGTAGTGGTTGTGAAGATTGAGGGGATTTGGGTATCATTCAAAAATTTAATTGTTTAAATAAAGATCTTTCAGAATGCAGTCATCTTGTTTTACTGCTTCCTTGAGGAAGGTTGACTCCATGGAAATAGTATGTTTGAAGTTTATTTCTCTCTGTATATTTTGAAGAATAAATCAAAGATAGAAACAGAATGTCCTACTGTTGACTTCCTAGTATTTGAAAAAAAGTTGTTTTCTTTCCTCCTTATCTGTAGGAATGAAACTAAAGTCAAGTCTGAGCACTCTCAGCAATAACTGTATTGAGTATATTTATCCCAAATAAATGCATTATTCTTACATATTCTTACAATATAGACTTGAGCTAAATCTTTCTTGAAATGTCTTTGAAGAAGAGTGAGGGGAGGGTTAGAAATCTATTTTTCAGCTAAAAAGGGAGAAAGGGACATCTGATAACTTGTTACTATTAGGAGTAACTTTTGAGTAAGTTGCTGAGAATAATCTCCTGCCCTAAAACATTCAGACATTAACAAAGTCATCTGTTGCAAAATACTACAAAACATTTCTGTTTCTTTTTCTCCCCATTCTTCTTTACTCCCTCCCTCTTTTAATTATGGCTTATTTCAGATAAGATTATCTCTGTTCCTCTTGACTTCTATCGTGCATTATCAGTCCTGACATTTTCCCCATCATGGTTCTTTTATTCAACAGTATATGAAACTCCTGCTCTAGTCTTATTTCATGTTAAGCATAGAGAGACACTGTTCCTCTCTTATTTGGTTTTTGTCTCACAAAAAGCACAGAGGATTGAGAAAGTACTTTATAATTCAGTAAAGTAACTGCCCTGAAGCATACACCTGAAAAGGTTTGAAAGAGCAAGAAGAGACATCTACTCTATCAAAGTGGGGTCAAGAAGACTATCCAGAAGGGACATTGTCTAAGCTCAGAACTGAAGAATAAGAGCAATAACCAGATTATGGAGGGGTTGAGAGAGAGACAGTTGGTACCAGATAGAAACAAGTGACTTGTTTGTGAAACAATGTGAACTGTCAGCCCTCATAGAGGGCTTACATGGGCTAAGGTATTTGCCAAGCACATTATATGCATTAACTAAATTGACCATCACAACTCAAGGAGATAGATTTTATGAATTGTTATATCAATTTTACAGACGAAGAAAGTGAGATATGCAGAGGTTAAATAACTTGCCAAGGTCACACAACTAGAAAGTAGCAGAATCTTTGAGCTGTCATGATTCAATTACTGAAATATGGTTTTTTGGGGCATTATTCTATTCTGTTTCCACAGTAAAGAAACAAAAAAGATTTAGTATGATCAGTAACTTTTTTATCAGTAGTAATAATGCAAAGTTTTGATTCTAAAAAGCACATTTGTAAAGTTATATAAATTTAATATATTTAAATTTTAAAGTTCCTATTATAAGTAGTGTTGAAGAGCAGAATTGCAGGTGAAATTTTACACCCCGCAAGATGATATCTCCCTCAAACCAAATCCAACTCTGTTCTCTCAAGTGTAAATGTTTTTGTCCATACTATACACTTAAGGGCAAAAATGTTGTCTAATTCATCTTTAATCCCAGAATTTAGAACAGTACTTTACATGTAGCTATTGGTCAATCACTATTTGTGGGTCAGAACTGAACTGAATTAAAGGGAGGGATTCCTTTTCAAAAAATAAATACCTTGTGAACAATTATATGCCAGAGCCAGCCAGCTAAGATTGAACAGTTTCTGAGAGGGGGAGTGAGGATTAAGAAAAAGAGAGACAGAAGATAGAGTCAGGAGGGCTAACAGTGAATACTGAGCCCCAAGTTTATTAAGCACAGCACATTTATATCCTAGGGTGTTCATGAGAAGCAACACCCACAGATATGCAAACAATTGCTGACCTTTACATAAGTTCTCTCAAAACATCCTTGTTCCTATTTTCTGTCTCTTATTCCTTGGGGCATGGAACGTTCAACTCTTTCCATTAAGCCAAACTTCCTCCTTCAATACCTAGCTTATCCATTAAGCCAAATTTTCTCCTTTGGTAACAGCCCACCTGCCCTGCAAACTAGCTTGAAGGCAACTTTAACCTTGTATGTAGGGAATTCAGCAAGAATGGCTCCCAACAATTATACACGTGTCACCTTAGTTTCGGTAAAATCATGGAAATTCCTGAAAGTGTAAGTATATTTTTGCTTTTTACTAAATATTTTGTCTGAAAAGGACTTACTCTTTTTGTCTAATATGCTACTCTATAATTCACTTCTTTCCATAAATTTAAGGTTTTTTTTCCTCTTTACAATGGCAAATGATGAAAATGAAAAAGTAACAACAGAAAGTAGAAAAAGAAAATGTGTTTTAACGTACCCTTAAAGGGTAAATTTTAACTTTTGGGATGCTTGCCATTCCAGGCACCCTCCCCTGAGAACCGTACATTAGCCTCAGCTGCTCTGCAGCATGGCCTCCCCAAAAGGAGAGTGTCAGTGCAATACCTGCCTTTCCAAACATTCCCTTGGGCTTGGTTTCATTGAGATAGCCTCGTGTTCTTCCCATAAATGTTATTTTTCTTTGAGCTCATTTGTTGATCTTCCTTGAAAATAAAGATGCCTGGCTGAGATAATGAAAATTTACTCTTAGTAGTAAGCAGTGGGTTTGGCATATAATTAAGGCACATGATCTGATTGTTCCATATAAAATAAATTATCTATTTTATTGTGTCACTAAGATCAATTTAATTATATTTTTAAAGGATTTTTCTTTTTTAAAAAGTAGTTTTAGGTTCACAGAAAAATTGAGAAGATACAGAGATTTCCCCACCAACCCCCTCATATGCATAGCCTCTTCCATTATCAACCTTAGCAGAGTAGTATATTTATTACAATGGATAAACCTACATTAATATATCATAATGACCCAAAGTCCGTAGTTTACATTATGGTTCACTCTTGGTGGTGTATGTTCCATGGGTTTGTACAAATGTATAATGACATGTATCCATCATTATATTATCATACAGAGTATTTGCACTGTCCTAAAAGTCCTCTGCTCCCTGTTCCTCTATCTATTCAAAATTACTTCCCTTCTAATTCCTGGAAACCACTCATTTTTTAATTTTCTCCATATTTTTGCATTTTCAAAAATGCTATATAATTGGAATCATATACTATGTAGCCTTTTCTGATTGGCTTCTTTCACTTAAGAATATGCACGTAATGTTCCTCCATGTCTTTTCATGGCTGATAGCGCATTTCTTTTTTAGCACTAGATAATATTCCATTGTCTAGATATACTGTAGTTTATTTATCCATTTGCTTACTGAAACACATCTTGGTTACTTCCAAGTTTTGGAAGTTTTGAAAAAAGGTGATAGAAATATCCCTATGCATTTGTTTGTGTAGACATGTTTTCTACTCCTTTGGGTAAATACCAAGCAGCTAAAGTGCTGAGTCATAGAGTGGAACTATGGTTAGCTTTGTAAGAAACCACAAAACTGTATTCCAAAACATTTTGTGTTCCAAAGAGCAGTGAATGAGAATTTCTGTTGTTCCACAGCCTCACCAGTATTAGGTGTTATCCTTGTTCCAGAATTTGACCATTCTAAAAAGATCTAGTAGGATTTCATTTTAATTTTCATTTTACTGATGACATATGATGTGGAGCATTTTTTTTTTATGTGTTTCATTAACATCTGTTTGGTGTGGTGTTTGTTAACACTTTGGTGCGGTGTCTGTCAAGATTTTTGGCCTTTAAAAAAAATAAAGTTGTATGTTGTCTCATTGTTGAGTTGTAAGAGTTTTTTTGTATGTTTTAAATAACAGATCTTTATCAGATGCGTCTTTTGCAAATATTTTCTCCCAGTCTGTGGTTTGTCTTTTTCTTCTCTTGATACTCATTCACAAAAAAGTAATTAATTTTAATAAAGTTCTGTTCATTCATTATCTTTTTCATAGATTGTACCTTGTGTCATATCTAAAAAGTCAAAGACATACCTATGGTCATCCAGGTTTCTTGCTATGTTACCTTCTAGACGTTTTTAATATTTAGGCCTGTAATATATTTGAGTTAATTTTTTGTGAAAGCTGTAATACCTGTGTCTAAATTCATTTTTTTTTGCACATGAATGTCTAATTGCTCCAGCATCATTTGTTAAAAAAACTATCTTTGCTCCATTATATTACCTTTATTACTTTATCACAGATCAGTTCACTATATTTATGGAACCTATTTCTGGGCTTTCTATTCTTCCCCTTGGATTTTTTTTTTTTTGGTCTATTCTTTTGTCAATACCACACTTGATTACTATAAGTCTATAATCATTTTAACCATTATAACTGTTTTAAACCTTTTTCCCCCTTTGAATAATCTTGGTACTCTTTTTGAAAATTAGTTAGCCAAAGATGTATGTGTTAATTTGGGGGTCTCAATTTTATTCCATTGATCTATATTTCTATTCTTATACATGTATAATGATGTTTTGATTACTGTAGCTTTGTAAAATGTTTTGAAAATAAGAAACATGAGTCCATAAATTTTTTCTTCTTCTTCTACATTGTTTTGGCTATTTAGGATTCCTTTCAGTTCTATATGAGTTTTAGGATCAACCTATCTGTGAATAAATGGGGGAAAAATGGGCACTTGAAATTATGATAGAGATTGCATTGAATATTTAGATCAATTTGCACAGTATTGCCATCTTAACAATATTAAGGCCTCCAATCCAAAAATGTGCAATGTCTTTCAATTTATTTAGGTCTTCTTTAACTACTTCCAACACTATTTTATATATTTTGGCCTATAAAACAATTCTGTGATTACATTTATTCCCAAGCATTTTATTTTTTTTTGGATGCTATTATAAGTAGGATTGTTTTGTTAATTCCATTTTCAGATTGTTGATTGTTATTTACATATGGATCTTATATCCTTCAACTTTGCAGAATACATTACTAACTCCAGCAGTTTTGTGTGTATGTATTATTTGTGTTATCTGCTTAAGATAGTTTTACTTCTTCCTTTCCAAACTGAACAACTTTTAATTTTTCTTGCCTAATTGGCTAGAACTTCCTGTACAATGTTGAATAAAATAAGTGGAGTAGAACTCCTTGTCCTTTTCCTGATTTTAGTGGAAAAGTTTTCAGTCTTTCATCATCAAGTATGATGTTAGCTGTGGATTTTCATAGATGCTCTTTGTCAAATTGAGAGTTTCAGTCTTATCCTTATTTGTTGAGAGTTTTTATTATGAAAACATGTTGGATTTTTTCAACTTTTTTCTACATGTGTTGAGATGATCATATGTGGCGTTTTATAATACACTATAGTGATAGTGTATTATATTGGTTGATTAGGTTTAACCAATCTTGTTTTCCCACTTGTCCACGGTATATAATTCCTTTAACATGTTGCTGGATTCAGCTTACCAATATTCTGTTGAAAGTTTTGTATCTACATTAATAAGAGATATAGATATGTAGTTTTCTTTAATGTGATATCTTCCTATGGCTTTAAGATAAGAATAATGCCAACCTCATAGAAGAACTCTGGTGTTGATTTCAGTTTTACCAGTCATTAGCTGTTTGAACCTGAGGTAGTCTCTTGATAATTTAATGCTTTAGACTCCTTATCTCTGAATTAATAATAACTCCATACAAATTTTTGTGAGGTTAAATGAGATTGTTATATGTGCTTTGTAAACTGTCAATCACTGTATTTATATCAAGTTATAAGAAGTGTTGGTGTCAGTGTTAAGAATAGCAGCAGCAAGTCGAGTGGTAGAATTAGAAATATATATACTTTAACTAGGATTATTATACTTTATCTCTCTTCATCTTAATTATAGCATCTATAAAATAAGTTGCAATCATTTGAGTTGTGTTATAATAACCACATTAATAACAATAATAATATAATTATAATGATGTGACAATAATATATTACTAATACTATATATATTGAATACATACTGTCCTAAGCCCTTGACATATATTAACTGATTTCATCTTCATAATACCATACTAAAGATGCTGTTATCTTCCCTCATTGGCTAAGTGAGGATGATACCTGCAGTTTGGATAACTTGTCCAAGACTACATAGATCAGAAGTCATGAAAAATCAGTTAAGTCTGTGACATAATAATACTCATAAAAGTAGTCATTTTCACTCATCTAGGAGTTTTTCTCATGTTTATAATAAATAAAATAAGTAAAATTTTGTTCAAATATTTCTAAAAAACTTTATGTATTTTCTGAAATAACCAATGAGTATAAATTAAAATAAGAATGAATCAATCTAATTTTTCTATCACCTTGAAAACTATCTTTTTAAAAAAGGTTTTTCTATAATGCTGAAATGAATTAACATTATGCATATTGAAAATATCTAACTACCACCCCCACACATCTCTGCAGTGAATAGAATTAAGGCCTTGGCAATTCAGACAAGTGTTTCTGAAATAAAACATTATACATGTAGAGAAGACATTAATAACAATGGCTGAATATCTTCCCCTAGAGACAATAAAGCCATTATCTAATTTTTTTTAGATCTCTAATAATGATGTGAAATGGGCTTGATTTAGACATCCTTGACTGGTTTTTGTACTAACATACAAAACATTATTTAAATACAAACTTGACAACTGAAAGAGACGCAGAGTTTTAAAAGATTTTTGTTCTTTAACTGAGTTTGTTATTTGGTATTTTACATAAAAATTAGGGATGAGGCTTTGAAATTTAATAGAGGCAAATCAGCAAAAGAAAACCCATTAAAATTGGCAGTAAAACTATGTCTTGGTTTAATCAGTTTAGACATACAGCATTAAACATATGTGATCAATGTGTTGCCAATAGAATGTGAGTTAAGCGTGTTTTAGTGTTGCATCCTGGATGCTGAGGTTGACCTGAATGAGACATGATTGCTAATGTTGCTTGGTGTCTATATTAAAGATAGGGTCATTATTAGATTGTAATCATTACTTAAAAAAATTATAATGAAAGACAGTACTCAGAATGAAGACATTTAAGTTTAGCCAAGTGCAGCGTTGAACTTTGTTTTTAACCTTATCAACCATTCTAAATTATTTCCAATTAGAAATTCTGAGAGCCAAGTGCATTTGTCTTGTTTAAATAATAATTTACAATTTTTAGATAAATATAGAAATTTTATATTGATATAATTAAAGATAGATAGAGATTCAAGACAAGTGAAGTTCCCCTTCTCTTAAAATACGTTTAAAATTATTTAAATTCATTTTCATCATTAGAAAAATTTTTAATTGCTTATATGGTTGAGGCATTGATATCATGATGTCAAAGTATGGATGATGGCTGACACAATTTATTTAAAACTATGTTTAAAGAGTTTATGCTTAATTTTTAATTTATTGTTCATTTATAGACGGTATGTTTGGCTTTGACAAGATGTTTTGATATGTCCTCATTTGACCTATCTTGTATTTATGCTGAATAAAAAGAAGAGCCAAAAGCCCAGCTAAAAAAAATATTATAATAACAATTTCTTCACCTCACTTACTTTTGTTGGTGAGATTCTGAGAAATAGTGGCCACATCTGCACTATTTAAGAGAAAAGCACTGCTGGGTAATATTAAAGCCTGTTGGGTGCCTAAACTAGTCTAAATATTAAATGCATTGATGACCTCTTTTGAAACAAAGTAACAAACAGTTTTTGGACTCTTAGCATTAAAGGTATTTTTTTTTCTCTTACAAAATAAATTCTGTAATTTGGTTGAAAAAAATAAAGCAAAACTTAAGAAAAATTACAGATATAAGAAATAATAGAAACAAAAAGATTTGAAAGTCTATGCTACAGGAAAAAAATATTTTTATAAGGCTTTTTGGCTATGTTTATACTGGAGTAATCAACTACATAATTGTCCACTGGGGACCAAGCAGCCTCGTGTCTTCGTCCCCTCCCACCTCGTATCACTGCAGGGTGATTTCTTTTTTCTCTCTCTAGTTATAAGACTTCTGTTCATCTAGACCTCTGGCAACTCTGCTTGCTGTATGTTCTGTGTCTCCATCAAACTTATGTATGATTGGTCACAAGAGTGGATATACAAATCTTCTATCATCAATGCCATTTTTTTCTGGACTATTTTCATTTTTATGTTTTCTCTTTGTTTAAGTTCTCCCTGAGTTTGTCTACACTTTTCCTAAGTTCATTGAGCATCCTTATAACCAGTCTTTTAAACTCTGCATCTGGTAGATTGCTTGTCTTCATTTTGTTTATTTCTTTTTCTGGAGCTTTGTTATGTTCTTTCACTTGGCACATGCCTCTTTGTCTCTTCATTTTGATGACCTCGCCATGTTTGTTTCTATGTATGAGGTAGAGCTGCTATGTCTACCAGTCTTAGTTAAGTATCCTCACATAGTAGGTGTCTTGTGAGGCCCAGTGTCACAGTCTCTCTGGTCACCTGAGCCAGGTGCTTCGAATGTGTCCCTTGTATGAATTGTTAGTGCTCTGCTCTTATAGTTGAGGCTTGGTTTCTGTTTGCACATCAGTGGGGGAGATTGATTCTCCAGCTGATTGGTCATAAGGACTGGCTGGTGAAAACAATGAAAGAGCTGTTGTTCAGAGGCTGACCCTACATAGCAGAATTCCTTTAGCAAGACTCTGGTGATGGTCCAGTCTGTCCTTTGGGTATGTCATACTCAAGTGTGGCCCTGAGTGATTCTCTCTCTCTCTCTCTCTCTTTGAAGATGGCCACAGAACCTCCATGGAGGGATCACACTGCAGGCCAGGTTCATGCACAGCCTATGCTCTGTAGTGTCTACCATAATGAACCACAGCATACTTCAGGGGTGGCCACTACTAGTGCTGAGCTTAAGGCTGCTCAGCAAGAAATATGAGGTATGCCAAGGCCAGATATTGCTTGTTTGGGTTTTGTGACCCTTTGACAGATTTTAGGAAAGTCCATAGCATGGGCAAAGATAGGTCATTGCTCCTGGATTCAGCTTGGATAGGCCTGCAAGTGGATGAGGCAAAATCTCAGAGATTCACCAGGGCGGGGTGACCAGTGATAGCCGTGTTGATGGATACTCAGATATGGTGGCCACCTAGGTCTGTACACTGGGAGAACATGCTCTTAACAAAGAAACAATAAATTCTGCCAGCACTTCTGTCTAGGAGAAAATTGTCCCTCCAGTTCTTGTTCTGAAGCCAGACAATTCAATTCTTTCCTGTATGTCCCTGATGCCTTTCAAGCTGCTGCCACAGCTCAGTTCATATGTGGACCCTTTCACTCAGCCACGATCTCCACCAGTTTTCACAAGAAGTTGTGGCGACTTCTCTTCCTTGCATGCAGTTCTGGTCTGGGAAGTCTGGTGTGGGTCTTGTGCCCTTCGCTTTCCCAAGGGGACATCTGAAGCTGAGATAGCCTTTCCAATTCTTAATGCCATTTTTCATCTTGACCCCTCTTATTATTCTCAAGGTGGCTTCTTCTGTCTGTCATTAGTTATAGGACTTCCATTCAGTTAGTCTTCAGATGATTCTCAATAATGGTTGCTCTGTAGTTTAGTTGTAATTTTGATATAATCATAGAGGAGGAAGCACAGTGTTTCTCTATTCTGCCATTTTAACTGAAAATTATATATTTTTTTCTCTTATATCCAATGACTGTCAGGCATTGACAGCCTATCTTTCCCCCACCCACTACCCTCTTTTCCAGGTGTTTACACAAAACTTGAGTAAAACAATTTTTTTCAGAAGCAGAGGACTAGAGTAGACTGCAGAATGGTTGCCAGGAAAACCTTATTCTGAGATGTAATGGGAAGTTACTTTCTTCTCCTATGCAGTTCTAGTTTATGGATGCTCCTTAATTTATGGCAAAAAAGTGGTATATATCTGAAATGCTTTCAGCTGCTAAGATTTTACAGAGCTGGGGTTCTAAGTAGGAAGTTTATGAATGGGTTTCAGGTAGTATGTATATATGTTTATATTATCATTTTGTTGGGAGTAGGATACATTACATTTTATTAAATACTTAAATGTGTATGAGACTCACCAGACCTTAAGAACCACCACTTTCAAGGAGTAATTGCTTTCAAATGTCATTTGATGGACAGGGAACTTGAATAACAAAATGCTCATTTTTTGTAGAAACATTTTTCCCCCTACTTTATTTTTAGTTGTGAACTTAGATGTTGCCATGAGTGGGAAAAGTTAATATCTTTATTCAAAAATATTTACATGACTACTTACAACCTGCAGACTCCTTTGAAAGGGGCAATGTCTGGAGCGAGCTTTCATGGTATCGGACTTGTTTGCTGAGCACCAGTGCCTGGTCGCCTGCTCTGGGGGCACTGGGAACTTACAGCAAGACACTGAGTTGTCAGAACAAGGGCTGGAGGCAAGGGTTTCTCCCAGGCACAAGTGCTGGTGGTATCCATTGTTCCTCCCACCTCCCATTGTGTGGACATAGCATTGCCATAGTGGAGACATCATCAAACTGGATAACAGAAGTCACTTGTCCCAGAGGAATCCCTGAAACTCTGCCTCCTCCAACTCACAGTCCTACCCAAACTACATCCAGGTGTATCCTAGGTGAGTCCGGTGCTCCTTAATGAGCAGCTCCAAGACCCACACTAGTGGCAGCTGGTCTCAATTTCTAGTGTGGCCCCTTGAGGCAACAATAATCACAGCATCTGTAGATTGTTTGCTGAATCTTAATCGGTGACCCCAGAGAGGCACAGGCTGGGCCTAAACTTGGCCTGCAACTGAACCCCTCCCAGGACTGTACCACTGGATGCCTACTACACAAAGCCATGCTAATTAACCAGGAGACTTAGGAGCTTTGCTTACTACATAGACAAAGACACAGAAAGTCAGACAAAATGGGAAGACAAGGAAGCAGAAACCATATGAGAGAAAAGAACAAAGATTCAGAAAAAATGGAGTCAAGGAATCTAATAGATGTAAAGTTCAAAACAATGGTTATAAAGATGCTCAATGAACTTACGGGAAGAGTAGATGAACTCAGTGAGAACTTTAACAAAGAGATAAAAATATAAAAATGGAAATAAAAATTACAAAAGAGAACCAGTCAAAAATGAATAATGCATTGTCTGAGATGAAGAGTATATTAGAGGGAATCAATAGAATGGATAAAGAGGATCAAACCATTAATATAGAGAATAGGGGATCCAAGGATATCCAGTCAGAATGGCAAAAAAAAAAAAAAAAAAAAAAAAAAAAAAAAAAAAAAAAAAAAAAAAAAAAAAAAAAGAAGCCAAGACTATAATAGTAATTTAAGGAGCTATGGAACAAAATTAAACGTAAAATTATCTGTGTCATAGGGCTACCTAAAGAGGGACAACAAGAAGCTGAATATATAGTTGAGGAAATAATGATGAAAAACTTCTCTAACTTGGAGAAGGAAATAGATTTACAACCTCAGAAAGTCAGAAAGAAAAAAAAAAAGAACCTAAAGAGGCCTACACCAAGAAACATTATAATTAATATGCCAAAAGTAAAATCCAAAAAGAGAATCTTAAAAGCAGCAAGAGTAAAGCAGTTAGTTACCTACAAGGGGGCACTCATAAGACTAGCAATTGATTTCTCAAAAGAAACTTTGCAAGACAGAAGGGCTTGGCATAAAATATTCTACGTGATAAAGACCCAGGATCTACAACCAAGAATACTTTATCCAACAAAGCTATCATTTAGAGTTAAAAGACAAAAGAAGAGCTATCTAGACAAAAATAAGCTAAAGGAATTTATCACCACCAAGCCAGTATTACAGGAAATGTTGGAGGAACTTCTTTAAGAAGAAAAATCATGTATCAAAAACACAAAGAATGATAATGACCACATACCTATCAATAAGTACCTCAAATGGAAAAGAATTAAGTGCTCCAACCATAATACAGAGTGGCTGAATGAATAAAAATAATAAGACCCCTATATATGCTGCCTACTAGAAACTCACCTCAATTAAAAGACACACACAGACTAAAAGGAAGGAGATAGAAAAAGATATTGCCTTGATAGACCTAGGAGGCATTGCGCTAAATTAAGTAAGTCAGATAGAGAAAGAAAATTAACACATGATTTCTCATACATGTGAATTCTAGAGAAAAAAATAAACAATAGAAATAAAAACAAACTCATAGTTATGAGAATATCTGACGTCTACTAGATAGGAGGGCTTTGAGAGAGACTGTGAAAAAGAGTAAAGGGATTTAAAAGAACAAATGGATAGTTACAAAATAGGCATGGAGATATAAAGTGTAGTATAAGGAAAGTAGTTAACAATTTTGTAATAAATAAGTAAGGGGGAGAAAGGATACTAGATTAGTGGAGTGATCACTGTGAGCTATATAGTTTTCTAATTACTATGCTATAAAACCAAAATAATATATTATTATATGCCAATTATAATTGAAAAAAATTGAATTTTACAATGTAAATATAAGCAACTAATTATCTATTATATTTCAATAAAACTGGAAAATGGAAATAGAAACCATAACAAAGAACCATAACAAAGAACCAGTTAGAAATGAAGAATACAGTAACTGAAATGAAGAATACATTAGAAGAAATCAACAGTAGATTATATGAAGCAGAGGATCATACTTATAATTTAGAAGAGAAGGTAGAAAAAACACTGAATCAGAATAGCAACAAGAGAGAAGAATCCAAAAAACAGAATGGTTTAAAGGGCTTCTTGAACAACATCAAACATATCAATATTTGCAACATTGGGATACCAGAAAGAGAAGAGAGAGCAAGAAATTGAAAATCTATATGAAGAAATAATGATGAAAAACTTTCCTAACCTGGTGAAGAAAATAGACATACAAGTCCAAAAACCACAGAGTCCTAAAAAAGATAAACCCAAAGTGGCCCACACCAAGACACAGCATAATCAGAATGCCAAAAAATTAAGGACAAAGAGAGAATCTTAAAAGCAGCAAGAGAAAAGCAGTAAGTTACTACAAGTAAGCACTCATAAGACTGTCAGCTAATTTCTTAACAGAAATTTTGTGGGCTGTACGTGATTGGTATGAAATGTTCAAAGTGATGAAAAGCAAGGACCTACAATCAAAATAAGTCTACCCAGCAAAGCTATCATTTAGAATCCAGAGACAGATAAAGAGCTTCCCAGACAAGAAAAAGTTAAATTAGTTCATCATCACCAAGCCAGTAATACAGGAAATGTTAGAGGGACTTCTTTAAGAAGAAAAATAAAAAAGAAGGAAGATTAAAAATATGAAAATATGAATAATAAAATGGTGATAACTATATATCTATCAACAATATTTTAAATATAAATGGATTAAAGCTCTAATCACAAGTTAGGGTGGTTGAGTGAATAAGAAAATACCCTTATATACACATCCTACAAGGGACTCACTTCAGATTGAAAGACACACACAGACTGAAAGTAAAGGGAAGGAAAAAAAATCTTTCCTGAACATGGAAACAAACAAACAAAAAAATTTGTGGTAATAGTACTTATCCCAGACAAAATAGATTTTAAAACAAAGACTATAATAATAGATAAAGACCCAGTACTTGTAATTCTCTAACTTATCTCACTTAACATAATGTGCTCAAGGTCAATCCATGTTCTCACAAATGGCTGCATAACATTTCATCGTTTCTTTTTTATTCATTCATCTGTTGGTGGGCATTGCGGTTGTTTCCTTATCATGGCTATTGTGAATAATGCTGCAGTCAACATGGGAGTGCAGCTGTCTTTTCAAAATCATGTTTTCATTTCCTTTAGGTACATACCCAGAAGTGGAATTTCTGGGTTGTAATGGTAGATATATTTTTTAATTTTTTGAGGAAAGTTTATATTTTTTTCATAGTGGTTAGACTAATTTAAATTCTCACCAGCAGTACATAAATGTTTTCTTTTGACAACATCTTTACCAGCAATTGTTATCATTCCTTGATAATAGCCATTCTAACAGGTGTGAGGTGATATCTCTTTATGGCTTTGATTTAAATTTCACAAATATTTGTGATGTTGAGTATTTTTACGTAATCATGGCCCATTTGGATGTCTAATTTGGGAAAAAAAAGTCTGTTTAGTTTACTTATTTTTTAATTAGATTATTTGTTCACTTGCTATTGATTTGTATGAATTCTTTATATATTTTAGATATCATCCCTTTATCAGATATATGGTTTACAAATTTTTTTTTCATTCCACAAGTTACTTTTTATTTTGTTAATTGTTAATTTTGATCTGCAGAAACTTTTGAGTTTGATGTAGTTCCCATTTGTTGATTTTTACTTTTGTTTTCAGGCACCAGTAATTTTTAAAGATCCTCTAGTTACACCATTATGCAACAAAATTTAGAACCACAGTCCTAAATCCTCTCAATTTAAAGTATAGTCTTCAGACCAGCAGCATTGGAATTATCTAGGAGTTTGTTTGGAAAGCAGAACCATGAACTCTACTTCAGACCTACTAAATCAGAATCCATATGATTAGCAACATCTCCATGTGATTCATACGCATGCTGAAGTTTAAAAAACACTGATTCTGGGGGTTAAAAAACTTACAAAAGAAAAATACTATCTTGGAGACACTTTCACAAAATATATTTTTATGATACTCAATAGAGTCACATGCAGTGGCCATATTATTATCTATGACAAATTCTTTCTTTTTTTTAATATAGTTTAAAAAATTTTTTTGACACATCTTTTTAGCAGAGTCTTTCTTTCTTCAGGACCACGGGTTCATGTATACTAAAAAGCATTTGTGAAGTACTATGCACAAATGAAATTTAAGGCAGGCCAAAGATAATAACTAAGCAACAAGCTTCTGTAACATTTTTAAGATTTATAAAGTATTAATATTATTTTTATTCCTTTTATAAAGAAAAATAAGTCTTAAATCAGTCTTACTTTCATTAAAACAGATTAAAACTTTAAATATATTAAATGTTCTTTAAAGATCACTGATAAAATTTGAAAGAAGAAAAATTTATATGCAGAATAATATATGTAGAAAATAGTTTAAGCAACAATATTGTCATATACTATATCTGAACAGTAATCTTAAAGAGAGAAGAAAAAAACTTTTTATTTTTTGTCATTTTTTATTCTAAGCTGATATTCTGATTTTATTACTCAAACATCAGGTATTTTATCTGAAGATTAATTATTCCAACTTCTTTCCAATAAGGCATCTTTCATTTGCCCAAAACTCAATTAGCATTTTTGACCTTAAAATGTCAGTTTTGTTACAGATCTGTACTGTGAAAATTAATGTATGCAAGTCTTTTTCAGTGTAGTAATAAGAATTTATAATAATGTGACATTTTGGGCTATTAGGTGAATAAATTATTACTTTTGCCTTGATGCAAGTATCCTTTTCTCAGGTTTTATAGCATGTAAGCTAGATATCTTATATTGTATATCATTGCTTTCTGAGGTAAATTTTAAATGCATACCAATTCCATATAAATCATAATTATTTTCAACTATTCGACTGCTTATTATCTTGGTAATATTTTCAGCTTGTCTACTATGTACCAAAAAATAGTTATAGGAGAAGTTTTCACAAAGTCTTTACGATTAACATCATATACTGTTCATCTTGAAACTTAGAGTTATATAAAACAAATGTTAACAGATTTAATGGTAGAAATAGACATAAATGCAACAATAGTAGAGGATTTCAATACCCTATTTTCATCAATGAAGAGGTAGGTCATCCAGACAGGAAATCAGTAAGAAAACATTGGAATCAAAAGACATGTTAGACCAGGTGAACTTAACAAGTATTTACATACACTCCACCCAAAAGCAGCAGAAAACACATTCTTCTCAAGTGCACATGCAGCTTTCTTCAGGATAGTTCATATGTTAGGTCACAAAAATTACAGAAGATTGAAATCATACCAGGCATTTTTTCTGAATATAGTGGTATAAAACTAGAAATGAATTAAAAAAAAAACTGAAAAATTTACAAATATGTAGAGATTAAACGACATGTTACTAAGTAACTAATGTGTCAAAGAAGAAATTTAAAAGAATTTAAAAAATACCTTGAGACAAATGAAAATGGAAATACAACATACCAAAACTTTTTGGATTCAGCAAAAATGGTTATAAGAGGATAATTTATAATAAGTGTCTATATTAAGAAACAAGAAATATCTCAAATAACCTAATGTTATACCTCAAAGAACTAGAAAAAGAACAAACTAAGCCCAAATTTAGTAGAAGGAAGAAAATAACTGAAAATAAATGAAATAGAGACTAAACCAATAATAAAAAAGTCAATAAAACTAAGAGCTAGGTTTTTTTAAAAAAAGATAAACAAAATAGAGAAACCTGTAAAGACTCACCAAGAAAGGGAGAGAACTTAAATAAAATCAGAAATAAAAAAGACTTTATAACTAATACCATAGAAATACAAAGGAACCCAAAATAAAAAATATCAAATGAAAAATTATATGCCAACAAATTGTACAACCTAAAAGAAATTAATAAATTCTCACGAAAATACAACATACAAAGACTGAATCATAAATAGAGTCTCTGAACTAGACCAGTTACTAGACATTGAGTCAGTAACTGAATACCTCCCGATGAACAAAAGTCCAACACCAGATGGCTTCATGGGTGAATTCTACCAAATATTTAAAGAAGATTTTATACCAATTCTTCTAAAACTCTTCCAAAAAAAAATAGAAGAGGAAGACTCCTAAACTCATCTTATGATATTAGCATTACCACGACATCAAAACCAGAAAAGAATTCTACAAGAAAAGAAAAATCATAGGCCAATATCTCTGATCAACATAGAAAGAAAGAAAAAAAAAAACTTCGATTGGAAACCAATAAATATAGGAAAAAATTTTGACAATTGCAAAAGTAGATGGAAGAACAGATGCTATCAAACAGAGAAGAGAGAGTAATTTCTCTACCAATTGCTGTTCATCAATGGAGGGGTTGCAATTTATATTATGAGTGAAAGATATAAAGCTATTGTTTTAAGTAAATAGGGAGAGAGAGCTCAGAGAGATTGGATACCAGTTTAAAAAATAATGAGAAAATGATATCATTTTCACAGAAAAGGAGATAACATAATGTGGCTATGATATAATGCAAGAAGAGATAAGGTAAAGGAAGTGAGAAAGATGGTTGCGCAAGTTCTTTATGAGACCTTATATGATACATCAAAGAGCTAGGCCATTTTCCTTGGTCATGTGAAATTGTCTGAAGTTGTAACCTGAAAGCAACAGTAAGAAAAGTTTTGGGGTTTTTGTTTGCTTGTTTGTTTTGTTTTTTAGAAAGAATATTGGATTTTAAAATAGAAAGTGAAACAGGTTGAGAAAAAAAATTAATGAAGATCAAGTAGGGGTTTATTACAACAGTCAACATATCAGATTATAAGGACATAAAGTACATCAGTAATAAAGAAAATAGGAAGGAGGGAGCACATTAAAATCCCAATTGGTAATAAAATCTATAGGGCTTAATGGTTGGGAGAATATGAAAGGAAAAGCTAGTGAGATAGGCAACAAAACATACTAGTGGCTTTTCTTTGGGGTATTATGCTAATGGTAAGACTTATAATTGAAAGAGAAAAGTAGAAAGAAAAGGCAGTTTGTCTAGGGAAGATATCGCTAAATTTAATTCTGGTATCTTATCCCTGTGGAACATCTTAGCATTACTCTTAAAGAGACACTGATAATTACTAACCCAGAGCTCACACAAAGGCATGGTCTAGCCAACAGGATTCAGAAGTCATTAATGAACACAGATGACCATTGATGCTGAATGGCTCATAAACTAATTAAAAAGGCACATGAGCCTAAGATCCTGTAGAATATCATATTTGAAGAACACATGGAAGAAAACGATTCTGCAGATGACATTGAGAAAGAACTGTGATAAAGTGAGAAAGACAGGAAAGTGTCAATCAAATAATTTTTATAAGACCGAGAGGAAAAATATGCTAGTCAGGATTCATTGCTGTATGGTTTTCCCAAAGATGATACATGGTAATTTATAAGTTCTGGTCCTTTTTAAAGGGCCTAGTAATTATATAAAACCAATACAAGGGCCTAGATATGATAATAAAAATTGTTAATGACTCAGTGCTATTTAACTTGGCTTCAGTCCATATCACAGAACAATTAGAATGAGGCTTTTAGGCAAGAAGATTGACACCAGGTTATCTGGGTCCATAGCTTGATACTACCCGTTGTATGTAGTGATCCTGAGTATGATACTTATCTCTCTCTAAGTCTCATTTTCCTATGTATTAAGTGGATATCATCACTAACCTCCATATGATTATTGTGTGGATTAAATGAGATCTAAATGTCAAACATTTAGAAAACCTGGTACAAAGCACATGCACTAAATAAATGTTAGCTATTACTGTAAACAAAAATTTTTCTTTAGCTTAACTAGGATCCTCCAAGATTGTATCAATCATACAATTCCAAATAAAACAAAAAGCCAAAAGAAATAGAAAGCATTTTCTAAGCAAGTCAGTAAATTTCTGGCAAATGCTTCCTGTTGAATAAGTGTTTTGTTTTGTTTTGTTTTGTTTTGTTTTGTTTTAACTTGCATTAGGAAAGGTAGTAACATTTGGGATGAAAGTGTAGATAGCAGGGCCTATATGGTGGGTCTGTGGGCTTCATTATGTTGAAATTACAGAAACTGGAAGAAAGCATTTTATTCTGCTTTCTAAGGAAAAATACAAAAGAAGACAGTAGATAAGAATGGCAGAGTTACTAAACTAAACATCTGAATGTCCAGAGCCTACTATAAGAGATTCAAACCCATCAAATTATACAGATTAAATATGTACAGTTCTTTGTATATAAATAACAACTCAATAAAGCTGTTTTTTAAGAGAATTTTTGAAGGATTACTTTTCAAACTATTTAGAACATTCATTAATTAGATGGTAATAGATAAATACTGGAAACTGCTGTTCCACTAATACAACTATTTTTGAAGCGGCTCATTTTGCTCAGTTGTTTTAAACTCTGATTATCTAGAAATAATAGTTTTTATACATAGTTTTACATATAATAATGCCTTTTTGTTCATCTGTCATCTACCTATCAGCTCTCAGTTTACCTATCTACCTGTTATCTGCTTCTATTTATTTGTAGATGTGCCCAGGTTCTGAGATGTTATTGAAATAGAAGTATGGGCATTTCAAAAATTTTATCTTCTTACCTCAGAATATTTTCTCTGTTGATCACTTTTAATGGGCTAGAATCATAGGTGTTTCCTTGATTATAAATAATGTGGATGACAGAATTGTAAGTAGAAAAACACACAGCTGGAAAAATATACTTTATTATTAATTCTTGGTGTGTTAATTTTAGTTCGGTGCAACTACTTTAATTTTAAAAATGCAAAATCATACACTTGGAGATCAATTCTGAAAAAACAAAAAGAAATTACATATTCATCTATCAGCTACTTCTATACTGAAGTTTTCAAAAGTCCTTGGCATACAAGTTTATGTCTAAGAAAATAATCATGCCACTAATGTCACTTTTAAAAATTTCAATGATAGATAAAATGTATTCTAATAAATGCCATGATTTCTCTAATAGATGCTTTAATAAATTCTCTTTACTTAATTTTTTAAGATTTGGTGAAGATATATATCACTATTTGATTTACTTTATGTACTGTTTTGACATCTATCACATCCTACTTTCATTCCCTAATTAACCACATTAGACTTTTCTGTTCTTCCTTTGATGATTACAATGAAAACATCTCACCAACATAATTTTACAATATATTTTTCCCTTCTTGGTATTCTTTCTTACAAGTTTTAAAGAAAAAGTCTTAGATGTGTTTTATATGGCTTTGATAGCTTTTACTCTTTTTTTTTGGGCAATAGTTTCTTTGATCTCATATTTGCAGTCTCCTAAATGTGTATGTATAACAGTCACCATTAATATATTATCTGTTAAAATTTTTAAAAAAATTTTCTGTCTTGTTTCTCTAACTTGTTGTGGCTGTTTAGAAATAGATGCTTTGTTGGGAACAGATATTATAGATTTTTAAACACTTGATAGCTTGATCTAAACATTCCATAAACTATCCATTTGAAATATATCTTTATTTAAAGAAACATTAAACTCTTCTATAGAAATATATTTTGCAAAGGACATATTCTTTTAAAAAAATCAGTATGTTTATTAGCAATTTGGCCATAGGATGACATAAGAGACAAAGAATTAAAATGAAATTCAGAAAGATTTCCTACTCCTGACTATACTTCATACACTTAGGTAATTTACTTTTTTTTTCTGGTGTTTTCATCTAGAAATCGAGAACTTTAGCTGTTTGTGGCATATGTTCCTGTCACAGTGCTTATCACTTGATAAGTGACCAGTGAATATTTTTGAATAAATAAGCACATGTTCAAAAGCTAGTAAGGAAAGAGGCAGGAGTTTCAAATCCAGGTGGAGCCACCTCCTAAAGCCCTCTTTTCCTCTGTGTTCCTATCTCTGTCAGAGCAGATACACCTATATCTAATTTAAAATATTAAATTTCTTGTGAATATACATTTGCAAGACTATACTAATATACTTTTTTAGGCCATTATTATTCAGTAGAAAAAAAATGGAATGAAAGCTGAAAGACATGAGTTAATTTTCCAGTTGCTTTTGTATATATGCTTTAGTTTCTGCCTCATAAAATGACTTTAGCTCTTTCACAGTATGTGTCTGTCTATATATATATATTTAAAACAGATAATATGTAAAATGCATTTTATAAAATCTAAATCTCCATAAATAGGAATTGTCATTGTAAATAATGTGTTGTGATACTGCCTAGAAAAGGCTTGGTGGGAGGGAAGGGCAACATTTTAAAAAATAGTTTTTTCTTTCTACCCTTCCTTTTTTCTATCTGTTCCTTAAATGAAAGGATTTTGAGTGTGGAGTCATTTCCCAGGAAACCATGGCAGGAAGATTTGAGTGAGGAGAGCTTGGAGAAAGGACCGAATCTAATTATGAGGAAACAATTAGTCAAATACACAGGAAAAGACACCTTAAGAGAGAACTCCAAAAACAGTCTAACTCCTTAATCAGTCATTTCAACTTTTCTAGAGGCATTAATATTTTCAATACAACAAGAAAAAATGGAGAGAGGACAAATAAGATGAAAAAATGATGGAAAGATCGTGAGAACCATTCTTCTGGTTCTCTCCAGAATCAAAAAGTTAAAATAAATTTCTCAAAATCAGGAGCACTATTTTATGATGCTTTGTTATTTTTCTAGACAGGAGATCAGGGTGTCCAGGCATAGACGGATGTCTGAGTGTTCTGAGAGGCAGCTATAATTTCAAAATAGTCAATTAAACCACGATGGCTTACTTTTAGAATGACAACAATGACATTTCACAGAGATTTTTTTTTAATTACCACAGCAGATTTGACTATTTCAAATTGGTTGATTTTAAGCCTTTTAAGGAAAGGCTTTTTTTCTTAAAAAAAAAAGTTAAATAATCATTTACAAATTTTACTTAATTTTCTTGGGATACTAGGTAACAAGATTTACTTGTAGTTTAGAATGAAGTTTGGTTCCTCTTTACCAGTCTAGAGAAAACGAACAGTTCTTTGAAAATCAAATCGGTACCAATAATTATGCATAATAATATCTGGCATTTGTAGAGCACCATGCTTTGAAGTTTATGGTTTTCCCAGTGTTGTGATTACACATTATCTCCTTTGATACTATCACCATTAAATACAGAGGCAAAGTCAGTTATCATTCTGTTTTACTGATACATGGAACTGAGAATTTAAAGATTTCAAAAATGGTCAACATCCTTAAACTGTATTAAACAAGTAACCAAAAAGAGTCACAAAGTTTAGCCATATCAAAATTGGACTTCTTGGGCTTCCAGTCTTTTGATAATTTTATATATTAACCTGCCTCTTACATAACAACCATTAATGTCTTTGGCTTCTGACTTGCTGCAGTTGTCTCCTACCTGGTTTTCCTCCTTACATACTCATCCTCTTTTGTCTAGTCTTCAGACTGTGACCACAATAGTTCTTAAAACACAAATTTAGCCACGTTACTCTCTCTTTCTTTAAAATCTCTAATAGCTGCTATCATATCCAAAAGTGAATCCATAATTCTCATTCTGACCTGTGAGGCCCTCCAGGATCTAGCTTCATGGACCTTCATTCTCTTACTTCCCTATACCAAGGTAAGCTTCTTTCTTAATATACCAAGGGTACTCTGACATTGGGTTTTTGTGTGGAACACTCTCATTACAGACACTTCCAACTTTGTACTTTCAATTTTGTATGGCTGATTGACTTAGGCCTCTGCTTACTCTCAACTCCTCAGAAAGGCTTTCTATCTCTAAAAGAGTTCCCTACACCCACACTCTTTTTCTATCCCTTTACCTACTATATTCCCAGCACTTGGAATATATGCAATATATATATATATATATATATAATATATGTTGAATGAATGAATGAATAAATAAATGGACAAATCAAGTTGAGAGGGAAGAGATACAATAGATTCTCAATATGGAAATATTCGAAATGTTCTGAAGATGTAACTACCAGCTTCTGAAGCACTTTCTTTTCAGAAAAATCTCTAACCCTCTGCTTATTTAGGCAGTTTAAAATGGCATGTGTTAAAATTCTAGCTCTAGAAAAAATTTAAAGTCAAGGATTGTATTTTAGAAGAAATTAGTTCATATAAAACAGTGTTTATAATTAAAAAACATAGTTTTTCAACATTTGTTCTTTAATCCATTAGCTTAATCCATTAGCAGAAAGGCAACATAGACATATTGCTTTGCAAAAATGACTGAATATTTTATCAGTAAAGATTTAATTTTAATGAATTATTAATGTTTAATTTGATTATCTTATTCGTATATTTAATTAAGTTCACCTCTACAGTTTAAATTGCAAGATTTTACCCACATACATTTTTTTTAAAAGAGCCGATATTACTTTCTGGAAACAAAGATGCAAACTACATCTTCCCGAAAATGGATTAAGTCTCATCATATTTGTCATATAGACTATATGGGCAAATATAACAGGAAAAATAACTTTATTTTATATTTTTAGCATACTAGAAAACTTAAAGCTTCTTTTTTTTTCTTACATACATGGGTTTTTCACTGATTATGTAAAAAAAAAAGATCTCAAAAGTGATCATTGTGCCTAGCCCTAAAATGAGCCCTAAGTTTCTTGTATCTGCATAGAGTAAGAACAAAGTATACCATGTTTAGTATATCAACAATTAGAACTAGGAAAAGAAGAAACTTGAGAGTAGAAAGTTTTACCGGCCACATTTTTAATGGTTAGACCCATATGCCTCTCATGTGTCATAGAATTTGTTTCTTTATTGTCCCTGTATCAACCCAACAAATTTTCAATAACACTAAATTTTATTTTAGTGCTTTATGGTCTAGAGCATACTTTCATAAAATGTTTCATTGATTTTCACAATTACCCAGTAAGACAGATACTAATATTTATATCTTTTTTACATTCAGCCAACCTGAGGCTCAATGACTGGCACAATGGAAAACCAAAGCAAGGACATTTTACAGTGTAGTTTACTCTTTTTTTTCATTAAATCATGCTGTTTCTTTTATTCTAAGATATAATATTGCTCTGGTCATTTACCTAACTACTCTTTCAAGTTTCCTGTGTTCAGGAAAATAGTAAATGGTAATCCATCTTTATAATTGATCAATACTTCTGTCTACAAAATATATCACAACTCTATCTAGCTAAAGTAATACAATAGATCTTGGGAGTTTTTAATGCTTTGCTAGCAGGAAAAACTTAATCAATAAGCAAACTTGCTGCTATATCTATTCCTTCTCTCTGTTTTGACATTAAGTTGGATTTACCTACAAGTTCGATTTCTAAACAGGAATCATCAGTCTCAGGACAATATAGGCTGTTGTTTTCACATATTGTAAGGAAGGTTTTAGCTGGCTGCCTTTCAGTCTGTTGGTACTTTAAATGTGGCTAGCATATATAATGTGTTTTGGATTTAATTTAAATAAATTTTATTCCTTGATTCTGTCATTTGTAGAAATAGAAATTAATTGAAGAAAACCCAAGTATGGGAGGTATTTCATAAGGATTTTTACTGCTTATTTTCATACCTGTGAACATTATTTATCCAAGGTCACCGTGGCAGAAGACTTCTAATGCTTACATCCAATTCTCCTCCCCTTCTGGGCTCACAAAAGGCTGAAACTTTCTACTATGTCACTACTTCTAAATAATGATTTGTGAGAAGATATGATGAAGCATTTAATTGCTGGTATGAGATCCTTCAAAGCTCTCTTCCTGTGCTTCGACAACTGAGAAGACATCAAGTTCCAGATGGCAAAGCTGCAAGGTAGAGAATCTTTATCAGCCAAGATCCCCATATGGAGTAGAGCACCCTGCCAAACCTTGTGGGTCATGTAAGCAAGTGTAAGAAAACAAACGTCTTGGGGTAAGCTACTGAGATTTGAGGTTATTCTGTTACTGCTTATCCTAATGAAAACCATAAGGCTATAATCAAAGGAGCATAGAAATTGAATTCAGAAGCTCTGGATAACATTCAACTTAATAGCTTTGTCAACTTGGGTAAGTCACTTAAATTTGCTGAGTTTCATATTCTTTCTTTCTAAAATAGAGATGATAAAAATATTTTCTATCCACTTGAAAGAGTCACTATGAAAATCAAATTGCATAGTGTAGATTGAGTCACTCCACAATTTATATTCATTAATGTAGTGACATATTTTTGATTCCTTTAAAATTGTGACTTCTTGATTAAGGAAATTTTTCTTGCCAATCTCTTACATTCAATCCTCCTAGAAAAAATAGATGGGAAGACTAAAGTTGGAGTGTGGAACTGAGCAGGTTATCATTTTTTGTTTGTTTGTTTAAGTCCATTATTATAATCATATTGTGGCTCTTGTGATTAAAATTAAAATTTCTTAGAATCAAGGATTCAAGTTGAACCTTAGAATCAGTTTCAATTCCGTGACCTCCAGCTGTTACAATTTGTCCATGTCTTTCCTTTTTAACTAGCTCTGAGCATCAGAGAATCAGCACACTCCCTTACATTTTTTTCTTTTACCACAATGTGGAGTACAAAGTAAACTCTGTGTGCAGAAAGTTTCAAGTCAATTTCTAAAATTCTTTAGATTTTTAAACCCGATTGCTCAGTCTAATAAAGCAAAAAGACCAGCAAAACCAGTAGGCACTTACTGCATATCTCCTTTACTGATTGAATGAACACAAATAAGAATAGTAACAGGCACATAACTAACTTTTCACATTTTGAGCCATGAAATATAACCATGTTTTGTGTCCTCCCAACATAAGAGATGATGAGGATATAATATGACTCTTCAAGCACCCATCTAATTGTCTCTCCATTGAAAAAAAAAAAACAAAGACAATTCAGTCATGAGAAAAGAAATCTAGGCAGTGGTTATAAGTGGGTTCTCTGAAGCCAGGCTGAACTCCAGCTCCCCTACTTACTGAGTTACCTTGAGCATGTAACTTCTTTACGGCTCAGGGTTTTTGTTTGTTTGTTTTTTTATCTATAAAGTGGGTATAATTACAGCATATAACTTATGCAGTTGTTTTGAACATTAATAAGTTAATATATGTAAAGTGTTCAGAAAAATACTCAAGATATAATGAACCCAAGATATAAACTTCAAGGCTTACTATTGTCTCCTTTTAATCAAACTCCAAGTTATGCTAACACAAGCTGAAGGAATTGGATTGTCTAAAAGCTAGGGAGAGTTTGTGGGAAGAGAGAGATGAGTTTCTGAGCAACTTTCACAACCACATTGAAGCAATAGAAGATGAGCAAAGATGCTATTACAAAAATTTTATTATTTCATGACTGACTAGAGGTCTCCAGGACTCTTCAATATTTTGAGTCCAGATTTGTGTTTCTTTTCATGGAACACCACATTTAGGTGAACCAATTACGGTTTATGTCTAAACTGAAATCTAATTTGTAACAAAATCTCTTTCCTTATTTCTGATAAATTCTAAGTGTTTTCCTGGTTTCTCAAATTTGAGACATCAGTGTAATTTTTTGATCCAGCATAACTCTCACTTTCAAACACAGTTGTGGTCAAAATTGATCAAAAATATTTTCACTGTAATCTTTTCTATTCTCTTTTCATTGCCATTTTACAAAATATTGGCCCTCATCTTTCCATTACCTTTTTGCTCTGGGCTTTCCACCTCACTCTTCACTTCTAGTGAGCAAACAGAAGAGCTAGTTTTTATTTTTTCTTTCAAGGATATATATTTCAAAAAAAGCCATTTGGATTCACTTCTATCACTAAAATTATTAAAATATTTAAGAAAAAAATTATTAAAGTAACAAAATGGTAGTTTTATTTCTAATATGATAAGCCATGTATAAATTTAAAAGAATAGCAATGCCCCATTTATATTTAATCAGGGATTAAATGGGCACACACACATATATACATTATATATGTGAAAAATGAAAAAGTGCATATATAAAAATATTTTAACCTTTTTTCTTCTTAGAAACTACAATGATTCTTCACCAGTAGATATCGATAATAGCATTATTTCAGATTCAATAAGAAATTGTTGACTTTCAGATCATTAGGCAATAATATAAAAGAGCTTTGAAACATATATCATATTTTTACTTTGGACATTTCTTATTTCTGACTCGATGCATATACCCTTTCTAAATATAAGAGCCTCTATAGTGTGTGTGTACACACATATAAACATACACACTCTTATGGAAAGAAATCAAGTGGGAGGAATATGCTTGTCATCTTTAATTTTGTATGCAGAAAAATGCATGAAAGAAGGGACTGAAAATGTAGGAGCAAAGAGACAGGAAATGTCAAGCTTGATAAGTTATGCCAAGAGAAAAAATTTACTCTAAAAATAAGTCCTATCATTTAACCTACTAGTGTTATTTTGATTTTGTATTCAACATGAATATGTTGTGTCTATCAGTGGTTAAATCTAGATTGTCATTCTACCAAGCTAAGACTTCTGTTGCTCAGTGGAGCTCAGCATTTCAAGGCTCTTAATCTATGATTGTCAGTCATGTTAGTTTTAAATAATTGTTTGAATATAACTGCACAACACACTATTTTGTCCCCTATTGTTGCCCAAAATGTCCTGAAACTTAAATCTATGGCCACAGTGAATCTTTGGTGCCTAGGTAAAAAAAAAAAAAAAAAAAAAAAAAACACGATTGTTCTCCTCTAAGGGATGACTCTTGTAAATAACCCCAATGAAACATAGAACAATACACCTCTAAACTCTTTTTTTGTTTGTTTCTTCTCATGAATTTCATGTTGAATGTAAATGAAGAGGTAAATGGATCTGGTCTGCAGCAGAACTCAACTTTTTTCTAGCGTTGCCCCTCAACAATTTCTCTCCTTTCTCAAGCAAGAGAGCTGACTCCAAACTGTAATAGGTTTCCTACTGGAGTACCTCATCTTTGAATGACTGCTCATACCTAATTTTTTCCACAACATTTAATTTTAGCATGCTATACTCCATCTGCTTCTTTGTTCTTGATGCTAATCACATAACATTTCTATTGTTAACCCACTCCTGGGATGGCATGCACATTGTCATTATTCCCCCTTCCTTTCTCATAGCACATATAATCAATAACTACATTTTTTCCCACTTAGTCCAGACGTCTTTAGCATTCTTATCATCATTGCACTCGACACTCTTCAGCAATCAATTAGGGCTCCTAGGTTATTCATTCTCATTTAAAATATGTGTATTGTAAAAACAGTTCAAGAGACAATGATGGATCTCAAATTTATTTTTATCAGTATTCCTTATTAAACTAACAAATTGTATATATGTATGTTTATTTATTATACAGTCTCCTTATGACAGTCGTTAACTTTTGTATATGTTTCTTCAAAAATATTATAAAATGGAAATGCTATTGATGATTAATTAAAGAGATATCTATCTATGTTTAAAAAGAAGCCACAGATACATGTGCAAGTTATGTTATTTAGTCTACAGGAAGAGTAGGCTTAGAGTATGAATTTAAGGCAACATTCTTTTCTTCGAAGTCCCCAAATGTGTTGTACTTAGCTTGGTTATAACACTTGCCACATTGTTTTGTAATTATTTCTTTTCCTGTTTCACTGACTAGCTCCTTGGAAGCAAGAGCACCTCACATCTCTTTGCATCCATAGCATCCTATACAGAGTTTTTCCACATAATATTAGTGTGATAAATGTTTCTAGGATAAATAACTAAATAAATGAAGAAGAGTTTTTATTTTTTAACAAGTAGTCTTATATTACTCAGTTGTCATGAGATCAATTCTATTCTTAGCACTATTAGCAAATTCAAAGCATTTTGATTTTCTTATCCTAATGAAATTTTGTACAATAACTATTTTCAAATTTGTATTCCACCTTAAGAAAATTTCCTTATATTTTGCTTGTTGTAATATTAAATAAACTAACCTAAATATTAATTCTTGTAATGAGTCAATTTAATGTTACTAATTTAAATTGTAAAATTAACATAATAGCTATAATTCTTAAAATAATATAATTAAATTAGCTTAAGAGAATGTAAAATTTTAATACTGACACAAGAATGTTAATTTGCAAGTACCTTTGAAGAAGTTCAAAATCCATTTTAAACAAGTTATCCTTCAACCTTCTGAGAATGTTTGGAGTTTGAATTTTTAAAATAAATGTTTTTAAAAACAAATTACATTCTCACTTCTCTTCACAACCCAATTACATTCCCATATCAGGAAAAATCTTAAAATTTTATAAAAGGTGAATTACTGTGTATTTATTATCAATAACAATAATATATGTAAAATCACTCACAATCCACTCTTTAAAATGTGGATTTCTTGACATTACCAAAGTATGCATTTTTAATTGTAGAAAATGCTGACATGCATTACATACATTTGAATTTATCTCTTAAAATGTATTGATTAATGTCATAGTGTTAGTCAATCTCGTTCTTTCTGAGCTTAAACTCATCACTTGTAATCTTACTTTGTTTTGAAATTGAACTAGCATTAGTCCTTTCCAGTTCCTTCTTTGATTTAAATGTTTTAAATCCTGGTGGTTATGATTTATGAATCTCAAAGACATTCTTTTTCCATGTAGAACTTTGTCCTAGTCAGAGATGCTGACTAGGAAATAACTGACCTGGTATATAAAAAGTGAGTATATTTTAAAATGTAAAAATGTCTAGGTATTTCTTCTGGAAGATGGGCTTCTAGGTGATTTTAATTCCTTTTCATTTTGCTTGACAATATTTTTCATATTTTATGAAATTAATATTTATTAATTATATAAGAAAAATAATACCTATGGAGATAAAAATAAAAACTTATAATGGCATTAAAAATTTAGACTGATACTACTAAGAGCATCTGTACTTATTTTATACCAAGTGTTTAATCCAATTATTTTTTGTAACATAATAATGGAACAAATTCTATTTTCTTTAAAAAGAGTAGGAATTGCAAGCTGTGTATATGTGTATTGTATGTATATATGCATTGTGGTGGTATAGTAATAATGAAAGGGGAAAAAAGAAAGAAACACACAGCATATAGAAGAACCCTGGGTTATGAGGGAACATTAGCTCTTCAAGGATAAGGCTGAAGATTTAAAGGCTAGGCAACAGTTAAAGGCACTGTTAAGAATGCTTATCTTTACCCTAAAGTAATAAGATATCATTGAAATATTGTAAGCAAAGTATTGATACTTTTAGATTTGCACTTTCAAAGTACCATTATTCTGACTGCAACATGGGAAATGAACAGAAGGGAGAGAAGACTGTATGAAGAAGAGCCATGCCCCAGGTGGTGGATGATGATAGATTTGAAAGAAATAGAAATGAATCCAGAAATATATTGAAAAATAGATTTAAGGAACACAGTATTGGGATTGTCTTAGGAAATAAAAGAGAGAAAAATAAAAAAAAATTTCCAAGTCTCCTGGTTCAAAGGCTACATGGTGGTGATATTCACCACAATGGGACATTGGAAGAGGACCAACAGTGGGAGCAAAGATAAAAAATTACATGCTAGCCACAATGAATTTGAGCTGCTTTTGAGTAATATGAAAAGTGAGTAAAAATGGGCAGAATGTGGTGATGAGTCTAAATTTGGAAGAGCAACTGACAATTGGTGAGTTTCTAATTTTCTTTATTCTTGGGGCTTATCTCAAGGTCAGGCACTAGTCAGAATGGTCCAACAGCATGGTGGCTTAAACCTCAATAGAAACTTTAGTTTCTACACAGAGAAATCAAGAAATAGACCCCAATGGATGGAGACTGTCTAGAGAATGATTATGATAAGTTGAATTACTCTATCATTAAAAAGAACACTTATCTGAGATTCAGAAGACCCAATTCTAATTTCTGATTTGCTAATTTAGATTTGTTTGATTCAGTCTCTTTGAGCATTTATATTACCTTGAGCAAAAAATGGTTTTCATGGCACTTTCTCATTTAATTTTTCTGAACTGTAATAAGCATCAAATATAACAACATACTCGTGCTTTAAAAGCTCATAAATTTATACACAAACATAGTTTTTAGTATGACTCATATTTACATTTCTGTTGGTTTATAAACTTTGACATTTTTACAGTATAGATCTATATTCTAGACATCTGCTGAGCAATGTCTGAGTTAAGATAACTATCATGACTTAGCTTACCTCAGTACATTTAATGTACAGTTAATTAGGTCCTAATTGAATAATCTGGCTTGGTGGAAGAGTTTGGTGGAAACATTGTCATTTGAACTGTAGTCAAGTCAAAGTGAACACTAATGAGGAAGGAACACTATTGACAGCACTGGAGAGCAAAACTATTGTGAAGAAAGAATTCACAAATATGCAAGGAGGTGGTCCCTCGAATACACAGGCCTAGCTGGTTATTTTATTTTGTTTTGCTTTTGTAAAATGTTTATCACTTTATGAAGCAATTTAAAAAAATATTTTCTTCAGAATAAAACTAATATAAGTAATATGCCATAAAGCAGTTTGATTTTATGTAGCAATTCTGCTCAAATTACATTTTAAAAAATGCAGTTGCATTTAGTTTCAACTCTCATTATCATGGATTTCTTAATGCAAATCTTAACATCAACCTATTTTTTTTTCATTTTTAGTTTTAATGTTATTTAGCATTTATGTCTTAGGTGGAAATATTTTAAATTGTCTTTTCAACTGAAAACATAGGTCGTTTAATTAGAAAAATTTAAGTATAGATTTTAAATAAATGGAAATGCACAAAAATCATAAAGAATATTCAGAAAAACCCATAGAACCCTGCTACAACTATGGCATTTTTCCAGAGGCTGACCCTATGCACAATATAAAGATGGAACACTCATCTAACCACAATGAGTACATGCTTGTAAAAGTCAGCAGTAAATTTAGAAATTTAAGGACATACCAAAATGAATATTTAAAATATTCATCTCATTGTTGTGAACTTCAAATGCACCTAAAGCTTGATATCTTAAAGAAGAAACCTGACATAAAGCAAAAATTTTCTGATACTATACCCTTGCAATAATACTAATATATAAATTTATTTTTTAATTAAGTTAAAAAATAAATTAAAAAATGAAAACAAAAATTGCATATAATACATATGTTATGGTACCTCTTGAAAATAAAAAGGAGAATAAATACATTTATTTAGTTATACATGTGTTTATGTATTTATTTATCTCTTTATATCTAACTCTATTATATATGGAAAGAGACACACACACAGAGAAGCATCTATAGAGTAATATAGATTATCTCTGAAAACAAAAAGCAAGAAACTATTAACAGTAGTTGCTTCAGAGAGATAATGGAGACAAGACTTTCTTTGCATCATATATCTTTTATAGTGTTTGAACATTTTAGCACATTCACCTACAGACAAGATATCTATACTGAAAACAAAATAATGGCAAATATAAGTAAACCAGCAATCAATTATTTCCTTAGGTGCCCTTTTTAGTCATTTGCAGAATCACCTTGGAAGAAAAAACTAGCATAATAATTATAAAGGTGCTTTGATGACTCCTTGAGCTGTGGAGTCAAATCTATTTTGGACTGAAAAAAATTGAATATCTTTTTAAACACAGGAACTCTTACTGCCTTAATGAATGATGCTAGCAATAGAGATGTCTAGACTTGTTCAAGCAAGATGAATGAAAGAACAGTAGATTGGCTGAATTTAACCAGCTGAATTTAACCCAGTGTTTTGTTGAACCTTGTTTAACATATTAATTATAATGTCTGAAAAAACTGAACTTGCAAAATGCTTAGTGGCTAACAATTTAATTATAATTAATATTAAATCAAAATATTTAATAAATTATCTTTCAGAGATAAGAATATTCCTTAAAATAATTTCTAAAAGATATAGTTCTTTAATAAATTTTGCCGAATTGACTTTTGACAGGAAAAAAGTACATAAATGAATTAAAATGTTTCTTGAATGTTCAAACTGCACCATTTTCAGAGACTACCTCACTTCATGTGTTCACTTCTTAATTTTTTTTCCAGTGAATCAAAAGAGATGGTTAGAACAATAATTTTAATTCAATTCAATCTGCTCTTTTTTAATTACATGAGCAGTAACCTTGAGATCTTACTCTGCTATGGGGTGGGCAGGAGAAGGTGTTTGTAAGAATTTAAATTCAAGGTTGAATTGTTATATGTCCCCATGGAGGAAAATAATCAGTGTAAAGGAGTAAGATCTGTTTGAGGTAACTCCATGCACTTTAAGGGTGAAGAGTGGTCTAGAGATAAAAACCTAGCAGATTTTTTTGATACTGAATTTCCATGAATACACAGCAACTGTAATACTTTTTTCTCTTTTGTTTTAAATCTATACGTAAGATCATTCTAATAAAAATTTATCTTTAAATTTAAACCTAGACTATAAATAATTTGGCTGTTTTAATTCACATATATGAAACAACATAATTAGTAATGACTTAGCTGAGAAAAATACTTGGACTGAGATTTTCCTGTGCTGATAGAAAAGACTAATTGGTCACTCCAAGACCATTCAACTCCGTCATATATGTGACTCTACTCTCAACCAGAGAGTATTTTTAAGAAATTTTCAACTATAGCCTAAAAACATTGTTTTACCCCATTCTTTGGTACATGATGTTATAAACACTTCTCTTCAGTGACTACTATAATATTTTCATAAATCATTGAAAAATATGATATAATTTAAATCCATATATTTATATGAATCATAAATCTTAAAATACTGTGATACCAAGACAGATAATAGGAATTTGAAGAGGTACTATATGTTACATGATGAAGGCTGTTACCTAAATAAAATATTACCTGATTCTTACAGGTGGTAAGAAATGTGCTAAGCAGTGTGCTAGGTATTTTCATATGGCATTCCACTGAAACTTCAGAGTAATAATTTACTCTTTTTCTCCACATTATATAAGTGAGACCAAAACTATATAGTACATACTATTTTATCACTAAATGCATAAATGACTTACCTAAGATGGTAAGTGATGAAGTTATATTTGAACTCAGGAAGTTTGACTACTCATGTTAACCACTACAAATGTTGCAAGTCATAAATCACTGACACTGCCCTAATGAAATCAATTTTTGCTCAAATAAACTCTTAACAATTATAATATGCCTCAGTGTACATTTTAACAGTTCAGGTGTCATAAAAGAAAACCAAAAGGATCCCCCTGACTACCGCCAGGAGCAAGGAGCCACCAGGCAAAGGTTACCTGCTGAACAGCTTGAGCTCCTGCTTTCAGATGGCCTCTGGAGTGCTGGATAAGTCCCTGCCAGACCCTAGTTCCTCAGATTTGCATTATGAGCTTTCAGACTTTGAGCATTTCTTTTTCCAGATGCAACAACACCCCGATTTTGCTTATAGCTTTTTTTTTCTGTGATCAAGCTGGTTTTGCCTAGATAATGACATTGTGACTCACTTGCTCCCCTACTGCATCCTTCCCTTTGTATGCCCACTCCCCTTAACCATTAAGCCTTAGGACATAAGGTTCTAGACAGTGTCAAATCTTTTACAATGAAGCCTCAGGTCTATGATCAGGAGGTCAATAAATTTTGGTTAAACTAAGAATAACATCTTAGCTTTAGGTGTGTTTCAGCCCCAGATCCATTGAGGCAGAACATTCTCACCCACCACTGGAGCAGACAGGACCAGACAGGATGATGCCATACAGGTTCCAGAACCCAAAGGACACAATGATTAATTATCCCAGCCCCATCCAATCAGTAGGGCCTACAACTCCAACTCCCTTAGTGTCCATGAATGATGATTTTCCCCCTATCAGCAGTCCGTGACCTTTTTGGTACCAGGGACAGGTGCTCCTATGAGAATCTAATAATGCCTGATGATCTGAAGGTGGAGCTGAGGCTGTGAAGCTAGTGCTGGGAAGAGGCTCCAAATACAGCTGAAGCTTTGCTGGCTTGCCCTCCACTCACCTCCTGCTGTGCCGCTTAGTTCCTAACAGGCCACAGACTGGTACCAGTCAGCAGCCCCTACCCTATATCTTTCCCTCCAGACTGAGGAACCAGGTTTTTGAGAGAGATAGCTCATCTGTGTCTCCAGGACTTGAAACTCTTTAATAAACCCTTAATTTCTTTGCTGCACACCTGTACATAACTCATTGATTTAAAACATGCAGGCAGATGGAACCCTCTACTCCGGTAACACAGACTTGGCCCAGAAACCAGACAGGGTTCAACTGGGTCTGACTTAAAAACCAGACTGTTGTCAGTGTGAGGCCTCAGATAAATTAACTTTTGTTTTAAGGCTGAATGAGTAGTTTAACCTTACCAATGATAATCTTGAATTACTGTGGCCACAGTGAGAACTTTTAACCACCTTGATAAGCTTATCCATTTATGAAGTGTCTTAGAGAATAAAGGGGTCTTAGCCAGGTACTTGCCAAAAATAGTAGAAGATATCTACAATTTCTAGTGATTAGATGAGACTTGTTGAGGCACCTCACTTACTCTGGAGACTGCAGATGCATCCTGGGAAAACTGGCAGAAGCTGGCAAAGGATAAGAATTCTTATCAAAGTTAGATCTCCCAGATCTTTATCTGATCTCTGGTCAAGAGTAGTAGATAAAATTTCACATTGTCTCTTCTAAATTCAGATTGTCAGGGATAAAAAGAAAAGAAAAAACAAAAAACATTGCCTTCTTGTTTGTCTTATTTTGTGTCCTGAGAAATTGGCTTGGCAACTGTCAGGTTGGAGGCTCCCAAAATAAGGCCAGATAAAAATGTGGGTTGCACTCTTTTTGTAACCAGGTTTCTATGGACAGTTGCTAGCTCTCAGGGGAATTGTCTTCATTCTTTTAGTATCTTTGGTAGTGGTTATTGGGAAAGTATTATCTTTCGTACTTTTTTTGAAAACCTTTTTTGTGTCCATGATGTTGTTCAATATTGCCAGAAATATTTACTGTTTGTCCTTGCTGAAATCTTACAAGATATTCAAAAGGATTTTTTTTTTTCTAAGTAGTTCCATGGTCAGAAGTTAACCAAATTGGAAGCTAGTATTCAGGGCCTGATAGTATTTCTGGTCCAAAGTCTATGCCATACATTTTGAAGGGCCGAAACGCAAAACATAAGAGTTTGGAGTAAGAAAGGTTTATCGATCAAGAAGGGGCCATCAGAGAGAATGGGAGCCCTAATCTTCAAATTCATTTTAAGAAAGTACAGATTTCAGACTTCTTTTATGTTGAGGGAAAAAAATGGAAGGAGCTGTTTTTTAAAACCTCAAGAAGTAAGCCAAATTCCTCTTATTGAAGAGGAATTTTCCACCACAGGCTAACCTTATAGTCAGCTCTTTCTTTTGCTTCTATGGACATGCTTGTTGCATAGGCTGAAAGGCAGAGTGATCTGGAGATCAACTGAAGACTCATCCTACCCTTTGATTGTTCTGTCTAGATAACAGATATATTGCCTACGTTCCTGTCTGAAAATCTCATGCTCTATAACTGCCTGTAGCCCATAGCAATTCCTGTGGTCTGTAACCATGTGAGGACAAATGAACCAATCAGCCCATGCCAACTAAGCCTCAAAAAAGCAAAGTTGCAACTGAGCTCGGGGCCCAGATCTTCAGAGCAATAGCTCTTCTAGAACTGCTGGCATAATAAACCTGAGTTCTCCGACTCTCCAAGAGGCTCTTGGTTTCTTGTGGGTCTGATTTCACAACATTTCTGCAACATTATGATTAGCACATCTAAAGCGGGATCTATTTATGTGAAGACCATGGGAGCAATGCAAGCTTAAACAAGATAAGAGTCAGAGAGATATAGCATTTTACTTTGTTACAATAGAAACATTTTCTTTCCAAGGCCTCCTCCCCTAAGTTAAAATGAAACTATGTACCCAGAGGGAAAGAAAAATACTCTGAAGCCATCATGGAAGGATTTACATTCCAAAGAAATACAACTCTAAATCTGGAACACAGGAATCTTTGATTTCTATCTTAGTTGAATATCACCCTGACATAAAAAAGCAAATTGGGGATCATGTAGTTGGGTGACTTAGTCAGAGTCTTGACATCATTCAGGTTGCAACCCAATTCTTTGTGAAATTAAAAACAAAGTACTTGTCTTACAAATTAAGTCTTTACAATAATATAATGTGGTTCTAAAAATAATACAAATCCCAGCTATCCTTTTTACTCCCCAGACCTCTCCTATTCATCTCAAAAGGCTTGCAGATATTGTAACAAAAGTGCTTCTTAAAGAAACTTACATCCTTTCTCTGTGGCTTTGAAATGTAAAGGTTCCACCTGGTCTTCTCTATGAACCCAGAGCCATCTCTTGAAATAGAAACTGCATGGAGGTAATTCTTAAAAGATAAAATTTGAATGGCTAAAAAAAAGTTGTAGAAGATCCATGGAAATGGTATCTTAGAAAAGGACTTGTATGTGTGATCAAGCTAAGCTAACTATAAATTGGGATGGAGTTATTTAGGTTTTTAAAGAATGAGTCACTATCCAAAGCACACTGGTACAAAACTGATTTTTTTTCTATTAGAAAGACAGAGTTTTTCTGAGCTATTCTTCTAATGATAAGAGATGATACAAATTTGTTTTTTTTTAAATCTCTCAGATAATCTCTCTGCAAAGTAAAGATTTTGTTTTATCAGTATAGAGATATCTGATAACTTTATCATAAAACTGAACTGAGTAATAATTTCCAGAACTAATAAAAAAACTGAATTTAAGCAGAACAAGAATTAATAATAGGAGATTGAATGAACTGATGAGAATGATTATCATTTTTTACAGTTTTTCTTTGCAGCATTGCTGGTTCCTTAATGTTTTATTTTTCCAGATTTAAAAAAAATCTTTTCTTTTTTTCAGTTAGTTATCTATGACTTACAATTATTTTGTAAAGTATAACTCTGTAAACATAATCAAAACCTTTACTTTTTCTACCTATTTAATCCCTCTGTTAAGTAGTTAGTCAGGCATGAATAACAGGAGACAAGGTCCAGTTCTGTAACCATGGAAACTTCCATCGAAGACCTTCCTTAAGGACCTCCCAGAAATACCTGTCTTTTAGGATTATAAATTACCCCAAATCCTAGAGCACAAAGCTGATAAAAGCCTAAACCAGCTACAATGCGTATGCAGAAAGTACTGCCTCTAATTTCAGTCTCATCATACCATCATTATAATACCATGCTAATAACTGAAAGTTCATGAATTTCATTATAACAGACTGAATTCTGGGTAAGCACCTGAGCAGTAGGCAAAAAGTTATATAGTAGCCAACTATCAGTCAAGGTGACCTCACATAGAGATCATCTAGGACCTCTCATCATGGCCCAAATATAAACAGACCTTTCTATCTCTGCTTTGTTACAGCTTCCTGGCTGGAAACCTACCTCTCCCTTTGGGATGTACTATCTTATCTCTATCTCCTAAATTCTACAGGGCCACAGCCTTTCTTAGTACACCTGTTTCCTTCTAAAATGTACTTTCAGTAAATCTTACTTTTTCTGAATCTCACGGACCTGTAATTCTTTATTGCTTTGATGGAGAAGAACCAAAGAACAACAAACAATGTCCTCCACTGTCTGTCTTCCTCTTCCCCCATGACACTGTGGTGACACCAGATTTCACCTCACCCTAGCAGTGACACCTCCAGAATTTTGAAACATACTGAGTATTCTTATTTTCATGGCAATATAGTTATTTGCTTAAGTGCAATAAGAATCTGTTCTCTCTGTAACAGTACACAATTGAAAACATTGGTTATATTACCAAGACTTTGACTGAACTGAAATGTCATATTTGAGAATATGCATCAAATCAGATATGACCATACAATTTTAAAAAACTAAGTTTAACTTTATAGAACCAATTATAGCTCCTTAGAAAAATTAGCTTGTACCTTGCTTAAAGGGTTCCCAGCAGCCTTATCAGATGAGTAAAGTCACTTCCTGGCAGTCCCAGGAACCTCAACATCATGCAGGTCTTAAGAAGAGAGGAATTCACTCAAATACATAATTATTGCTGGCAAAGTCTCACAGAGAGTTCTTGGCTTGCCTTCTTAGCCTAGAGAGCTTTAAAAGTACAACCTAAGATTCTTTATGAAAGGTTCCAATGAAACAAAATTTGAAAGAAACTATACAATCACTATTTCTGCACTTATATAAATAATCAGGCCAAATTTAATAAGACTAGATTTATATTACAAACAAATTAGCCTGTGATTATCTTTGAGGATAACTATAAATGAAAAAAACAAATTCATAAATGTTTTAGTGGAAAATTACAACATAACCTTGTGGATATCAAATTCTAGACTTGTCCAATGTGTTTGAGGTATTACAAGTTAAACTGGATCCTGAATTCTTCTAGGTACCTCAAGTTTTCTTTCTCAAGTTCCAGTTTTCTCCCACTTTTCTGATTTGAAATCATTAAGTAAAAAGACTGTTCTTGGATGTTTCCTTGGAAAGGACCATACCAGTTCCTTCTCCCTACCCAGATGGCAGCCACACTTCAGGTGACTTGAATCTTGGGTCCACATTCTTCAATTAAAAAGTGTTCCTCCAGACTCTGAGAAGTTTATGCCCAATAGAGATCTAAAATTAAAATTGACTAGAGAGGTTTGTAACCTTCTGAATCTTCACTTCTTTAAATGACTTTTTCTCTTCTCTTTCTCCATGATTCAAACTGGCCTTGGGCTCACTTGCTTTGTTTTTCATTCATTATCCTTTTGCATACTGCAGACCACACCCTTAATCAATAAGCCCATAGGTCAGCATCAAACAGTCTTAGAAAAGAAACCTCAGGTCTGGTGACAGCAAAAATAGAGTTTTGGACAAATCTTACACGTCCACACCCATGAAAGCAGACAAGACCCCACCAGCATCCCCAGATGCTGAAACCAGAGAGAGGAAGACACCATGACTAACTTCAGGACCTGATACTAAGTTCAACTGCCTCCTACCCTAGCCCTGACCAATCAGTAGAGCCCACGATCTAAGCTCCCTTTGATACGAGTGAGTTCTCCCTTGTATAACCTATTCCCTAGAAGCCATCAGGTAGTGGGTCCTTGAGCGCTAGCTCACCTATGTCTCTAGGCTTGGTACTGTTTTCTTAAGTAAACCTCTCTCTCTTTTTTTGCTGCAAACTCCTGTTCGAGTCTCTTTTGGCTTTGATATGTACGGGCAAAACAAACTCCTAATTATGTATGGTGTCAAATGGGATTTATTGGGGTGATTACTTTGTAAGTTATATAAATGTCCATTAATTATGTTATACAACTGAAACTAATACAACGGTAATTAACATTTTTAAAAAATATTTAGAAAAAGATCTTTATTTTCAATAAAAACCTTTATTGTTTTTGCTTTTTTACTTACTTTTTCTTTGTAAATGCATGGGAAGACAATGCTCTTTAATTTTGGCAACTACTGCTGGATTTATTGCTAAGGCCATAGCTGCACAACAAAAGTCCCTAGGCTTTCTTGTTAAGGTGACTTTAGGTAATAGAATTGTTTTAGATTACTTATTAGCTAAAAAAAGGGAGTGTGCCATAGCAAATTTCTCCTGCCACACCTCAATCAACCCCTCTAGTATTACAGCAAATATAGAAAATTAACAAATAAGCTGTTTAGCTAAAATGGGTTGATCTTCCTTCAGGTACATTCTTTGATTTATTTGACACCAACTGGTTTGATTCATGGGGGCCCTGGCTAAGGAGTACATTTTAGTTTTTGGTGTTATCCTCCTTATAGTCTCTGGTATATTATGTCTTTTCAAAGATCTTAAATACATGTTCACAGCCATAGCAGTACTTCAGATGGTCTCACTGCAGTCAGACAAACAGATATAAAATAAACAGCAAAATGAACAATAAAAACAATTCTTTCATGATCTGTTGTCATAACATGAGTTTCACAAGAGCAACAACTCTGATGAGTAAGAGTGGTGCTAATACAAAATTTTTGCTTAATCTATTGTGTATGCGAAAATGACCAAAAGGGGAAATTATTAAATTTATTAACCAAAGAGGCCATTACACTGATGTGGCTCTAATGCCATGTGACTTAAGTAAGTAACCCAAAATGTGAGCCTATAAATACCTCAAGATTACAAAATCAAATGTAAAGGACAACCAAGTACAAATTGCTACTTAGGCTTTACACTATAGACAGCCAATAATTCTTAGTTTCAGCCTTTTCTCTATAAAACTCTCTCTTTTATCTCTTGACAGTTTAGTGCTCTTAACCCCTTATGGTTTGATACTTCCTGATTTTAACTGATTATTGCTCAAATAAATTTATAAAATTAAAAAAAAATATGTCATGGAGTAGATTACAAAATATCACAAGTTTTGTCATAAAACTTGAAATTTTCAAGAAATCTTGGGAATAATGCATTCTTTCTTCTCTCCAGAAGCTACTGGCATAATTATTACTATTGCTAATCTTCCTCTCTGATCCATCTTAAATTTGGAAAAGGGTATTAAAATACAAATAATTTTTCTTCACCTCATAAAAATATGTACCTTAGTGCATCTACCTAGAGTTTGGGCTACATTTAAAAGGTAGTATAAAATATTCAAGAACATTTAGTAAGATTACACGGTGATACCATTATGCCTAAACATGGCCTTCATATGAAAGAAACATTGCCTTTCCCTCAGATGTATCCTTTCAGATTTACCATTACACAAAAAATAAGCCACATTTTAAACACACAAACTACATGGCCTTTTCATTCTCCTTTCTGTGAAAGAAATATTTGTTTAATAAAGTTTTTTTCTTGAGAATGTTACCAGTGTTTGGGTTCTTGGTTTCCCCAAGATAGAAATGAAGAAGAAATCCCAGAACATTTTTCTGACAAATTTTATTAGGCTTATGCTCAAGTACAAGGGAGGCAGTACAGAGGAAAAGAAAGTCCACCCAACTGATTCAAAAACTGGCTTTATTTGACTGCTTGTATAAGTTGAGGGAATAAAGCAGGTTTTCCCAAAAATGTGAACTTTCTGAGAGTGGAGATATATATTTTAACCCCATTTCCCTTTCCTGGTAACCATATTCATGCCTGTGCTGTGGGGCAAGATGGTGACCACTCATAATCATCACCCAAGGAAAGCTATACAGCAGTCAAACCTTGATCAATTGTTCACAGAGCAGTGGTTTCAAAATCTATGTGGAAGTAAATGGTTAGAAAGATTATAATCAACCATTTCTTCATTTTTGTGTAAGCTGTGATAGGGTAGTGAAATTCTTGTGAAACAGCTTATTCTGCTGTTCCTTGTGGTCATCCCACATTCCTTTCGCGCAGGCCCAAGTCCCTATGCTGTCTCAAGAACATGCTATAGTTTTTTTCTACTTAAAGGCAAGCAAAATAGCACCCCTTATACACCATGGATTTGCATTTTTAGACAACTAAAGAGTACAGTAAATTTATACAGCAGATCAACACAAAGCATACATATCAAAGTTGTTATTGAAATTATGCAAAAAATATGAAAAAAATACATATCTTAGTACTTTAGGCTATAGAGTATATTCCATTCAAGATGGTATACAAAAGCTTAGGAAACCACTCAAAACTGCAATATATTTTAGTACTTCAAAAGACAAGAAAAAAGCATGTAAATAGTTTTGTTTTCCTTTGTTCTTGCTTTCTTGAGTTGTGAAATAGGAGCTCACTGAGTCCCATCAGGAGCTGTGCCTGAAAACATTGAACTAATATTAGCACCATAGAATCCTGAAGAAAAGGCTTTATTCTCTTTAGCAGGCATCATTAACTGTTCCCCAAAGTTTACATGAAGCCTATGGAAATACCTTACTTGGACCACACAATGTTGGCTTTTTTAAAAATGGGATTATTTACCAACATTTAAAATAAAAATATTTCCGAATTTTCAGATTCTCTTAACAAATCAGGTGATCCCTCAATGGCTGGTGTTGGACAACAACTGCCCCTCTTAGCTTCCCATCATCATTCTCAGTCCTTTTCCCCCACCAGCTTTATTTTTTTCTACTTTCTGCCTGTTTCTTATAAGTATTTGCATTTACAACCCTTGACTTTCCCCAAGTTTCATCCTCTAATGTTCACATTTCTCCTCATGACACTTATTCCTAGTTCAAGCTCAAATAATTTTTTATTCATCTCTATTCATTCTATCTTTATTCTTTATTCCCCTTTCTAATCAGTCAAAGAAACTTCATGTCCGTAAGACATACTATCACGGTCCTCAGTCGGGACCTAAGACATCATGCATATATTTCTAAAAACAGATCCCTAGTTTAATTCCTGACTCTCATCTCTCCCAAAACTCAAGCCATTATTAATCAGTCATTATCCTTAATTTGATCACTTTTTTAGTTACTTATGCATATCTATTAATCAAAGTATTCTGTGGTTTATTTAGTATCGTAACACATTTTGGGTCTCTGAGTACCTTATTGTGAGTAAAAATAGCTGAGTAACATGAAGTCATTTTTTTCCCTTCCCCAAATGACTACTTTTGGAAGACTCGGGGCTTTTTCTTCTTTGCTCTCTATGACCAATGGGCCTCTCCCCTCTCCCAAATCCTTTAGCACTGATTATCTGACAATGTAACACTAATTCTCTTATCTCAGCTTCTGTTTTTCCATCCCCTAATTCTTGATCCCTGAATAGATTATAAACTCTTAAATGGTAAGAAGTATTTTCTTTTTCCTGAATATTCAACAATGTAATGGGCAGAACATAAATTTTTATTAAACACTTTTTAAAATAAAGTTAATTGAATTATATAAATCATGAATACTGCCCCTAGTTTGTTCTAATCAAGATAAAGAATCTTCAAAGGGAGAGGAACTGGCAACACAAAGAGTGGAAGTGCTGAAACACACTGAGGTTTTGAAGTAAGACATTCACGCAGACCAAAATTCAAATCTCTACCACTGTCTAAGAGCATTGAGACTAGAACTAAGTTATTTAAACTCAAAATTCCATAATCCCCAGTCATAAACCGAAACTAATGATACAGAATAATCACATCAACCTTCCAAAGGTGTCTCAAGAATAAAATATTTTCATCTATATTGCCTGAGGTTATATTCAAATTATATTTTAGAAAGAGAACCCAAACTAAGTTCTTTCAAATAGTTAAAATTAATCACATGGGTACATTCCACATGCAAAGAAGCAAAAGCATCTTAGAGAGAAAATGAATTACCATAGAAGGATAATAAATTTGACTCACATATTTATTTATGTAATATTTCTATATGTCCTGGTCTGTGCCGAGCATCATGCCAGACAGTGGGGATATTGTAGTGAGAAAAACTAGATATGGTTTCTAACCTCATGGGATTGATAATCGGACAAGCAAAATAGAAACAGACATTTAGGAAACAATAACAAGTGTCATGGGTGTTATGAAGAAGAAATACACAATGTCATGGCCCAGCAGGAAAGAGCTTCTGTGGTGGTTAACTTTGCAGGTCAACTTGCCTAGGCTAAGGGATGCTCAGATAACTGTTCAAAACATTGTTTTTAGGTATGTCTGTGATGGTGTTTCCAGAAAAGATTAGTGTTTGAATCAATAAATTAAGTTAAAAAAGATTGCTCTCATCAGTGCTGGTGGACATCACCTAATCTATGGAGGGCCTGTAAGGAACAAAAAGGAGAAAGAAGGCAAAATTTGCTGTCTCTGTTTGAATCAGACCATCTATCTTTTGCTGCTTTCAGACATCAGAGCTCCTGGTTCTCGAACCTTTGGACTTGGACTGGGACTTAACACTGTTTCTCACTTCTTGGGCCTTCCGGTTTGGTCTGAAACTACATCCCTGGTTTTCTTGGGCTTGTAGTTTGCAGAGGAATATTGTGGGACTTTTCAGCCTCAAAATTTCTGTGATTCAATTTCTCATAATAAATCTCTTTCTATATATCCATGTATATCCTATTGGTTCTGTTTTTCTGGAGAACCCTAACTAATATAGCTTCCCTGGGAAAGCTGTTTTTAATCTAAGATCTGAAAATAAATAAGTCTGCTAAGGGGTGAGGTGGAGGGAGGAAAGGAAGCCTTAAAGTAGACATGGGAGTGGAAGAATAAATTAATTTAGGATGTGTCTGTTTCTGAATTGAGCACTAAGATGCCTGGTAGAATACAGTGCCACAGAAAATATGATTCGAATGACTGAGTGAGGAACATGGACTGGAGGAGTTGTACACGGAAAGTTGAAGAGGCAGAGATTAGGCTTGGGATATAATTGTTAAGTGTAATAAAAATCCATTGAAGGATTTTATATATGGGAATAATGGGATCATACTGATTTTGTTGTTGTCTCTGGGTTTTTAAAATTTGTTTTTATGTTGAGATAACTGTCATGATGACTTTTAAAAATGACTTTCACTTGAGAAATAATCAAAGAGGAAAAAATTGGATGTGAAATGATGGATATGGAAGCTACTACAGAATCCTGGTATAGTGAGCATAATTTTAATTCCATCTTTCGTTTCTTTTGAGGATTGTGTCATTCTTACTCCTAAGTGTTGTGCATAGAGCTAAGATCACTCTTCCTTCTTTCTTTCCTGTGATTAGATGCCCAGACTAGACATCTTTCACATTCCTATATTGGCCTTGGAGTAAATAACACACCCAAAGAGGGCAAACCAGTTTTCTTTGAGAGACTGATCTGAATGCTGAAAAAAATATATATTATCTCTCCTTTTGGAGGAAATTTGATGCTAAGGATAATGTAAGTCTGAGCTCCTGGGGCATCTTTGCTGTATCATAAAAAGATCATGCTTAAGAAGCTAACCCACGAGAAAGCAGAGCTAAGTGGTAATTTGGATTTCTATTACTGAAAACTATAAAAGTCCTGACTATTCAGTCAAGTGAGACATGATGTGGTTTAGACTAGCACAGTGGTTAAGAGAACAAAGAAAAGAAAAAGACAGAATTATATTATACAAAGTTAAAAAGAATTAAATTTATGTGAAATGTAAAATTGAAAGCAACTAATGAGACAAATTAAAACTCATAGACACAGACAAAAGTTTAGTGGTCACCAGAGGAAAACTGGGGAGGTGGGGTGATAGATAAAGGTAAAGAGTGTTGAATATATGGTGACAGAAAGAGATTTAACTTTGGGTGGTAAACACTTAGTGCAATATACATACAATATATTATTGAATTGTACAATTAAAACCTATGCACTTTTGTTAACCAAAGTCACCCCAATAAATTTAATTTTAAAAAAGAAAACAATGGGAATAACAAAAAAAAGAATTAAATATAAAGTCATCCTTACTGTTAAAATAGGTATACTCAAATTCAAGATAGTGTACAGATGTGAGAGTATTTATCACATTGAATTTTTATCTGATGCAGATTGAGAAATGAAAAGAATATCTGTATTAATTTGTGTTTTAATCAAAATTCTGGCATAAACATTGTATAAAAATGTCTAGCCCTAAATTTCCAAAGCACAGATGATGTTCACAATTTTTTCTATTTTTCTGCCTTGCTAAAGCAGTGTGCTACCCAGATGGCAGAATTCAGTGTCACTTCTCGAATCATTCTATATGTAGGCATTCTTGAGGCAGGATGCAACATGACTCTGGGCTTTGTTGGGTTTAGCAATCACTTGCTGTTAATTCTGAAATTATGAACTCAGTGATTCCACATAGTAACAAGTGACATTCTTAAGAGGTGCCAGTGTCCAAACTACATGACGTTGACAATACTTTTCCAAGGATTCATGCTTAACACAGAATAATTTTAAAATACATTCCAAAAATAAAATAAAATAAAATGCATTCAACTAGGATCTAGATTAAGGCAATTTTACATTTCTATCAGATTGAATACATGGGAAATGGACCTAACCGTATTCAAGAGTGTCAATGGAAGCTACCTCAACTTTTTGTTTGTTTTAGAACTTGGTATAAGGACAACACATTAGTAGAATGTGTTTTACTGGATTAAGTTCCACAGTCCACATTGTTACTTATCTAAACCCTGATAGAACTTTTCTAAAGGATTTGTGATTACTTATACCATGGCCTTGTCTTTGCTATTGGGCCCCCGAAATAGACATTTAAATTCTGACCTATTCCCTTGGGGAAATCCTTTCTCCCTGCAGTTTCCATGATTCTAAGCTTCCTTCGTTCTCATGTACTATTGACGCTCTAGTTTTCAATTTCTTTTTGCCTTCTGATTCTGTGAGCCCGTAGATTCTAGTCAAAGCTGTAGAAACCCTACTCCATTTATCTAGTTCTCTCTGATATTAGATCAGGTCCCTATTTCTTATTATCAAAACGAAACCTCCCAAATACATATATTTGTTCATCGTGTTAAACTTTATATATTCAAAGTAAAAATAAAATAAAAAAATTTTTAAATGTGCCTTCAGAGATGTTTCTTCAAATAAAGTGAGGCACAAACAAAACATTATTTGAAGACTAAAAAAAAAAAAGGATTACATTTGCATATTTGATTTTCATTAAATATGGTTAAATAAAATTTCTCATAAAAAGTTGTAAATTATGTTCAGAAAGATAACTCATTCTCATTTATACTGAATTATATTTTAGAAAAAGAGAAAAAAGATGCACCTGTTAATTTCCTCCCACATAGTTTTTATTGACTTATGACTTGCATTTTTCATAATTGCTTTTACATGATGGCAAAAATATTAATGTACCTACCATTTCCCAGAAGTTGATCTCCAGTAGCCTATACAAGTTATTTTCATCTGCACTTAAATGTCAGGGATTCATCCAGCTGGATTCCTTTACTACATACTGTTTTGCATTTGGGTAAGGAGAATTAATATTAATTGCTATCTCCTGTGTCACACTGAGCCAGTCATGTTACATGAATTACCTCCTGTTGTCCTCAAGGTGACATCATGGTGTAGCTGTACCAAGTGTTTCAGCTAGTATTGAACTCAAGTCAGTTTAATCTGAAACCTACACTATTTTCACTATTAAAGGCTGACATTCCAATAAATAGGACACATTCCAGGCAATATGCTACCTAGTTTGCATATTTTCTGTTTCAAGGGGACCATTGGGTTTATAAAATTTTGGAAATATATATTGTTGATCTACTCTGATCTCATAGTCTCTAACTTTTCCATTAGAAGCTGTTAGACCAGGATTAAGCATTCCAACCTGTGCTTGAATAAATGTACTCATGAAATCACAGAGATATTGAAGATTTCAAAGTAAAGTGAACACTGAAAACCTGGGCTGTAGGATTCTTGCTGACTAAATGCACTCTTTTAGCATGGCCTTATGGAATGGCAATCGAACGTAATTTAAGCAACAATTTGTTGTTTGTGTTTGTTTCCATCTTTTCAAAATATTTGTTTTCCCCATCTGTCAAGAAATGCTGCAAAATTACCTAATTTGTCACTTTACATTTTTTACTGGCAAATTTTTTCATGCAAATGTTCATAAATATATGTTCTTATTTAATCTAGAAAGTAATGATTTATATATATATATATATATATATATATATATATATTTAATCTCTATATCTGTCTTAAAATGCCAACTTTATAAACAGCCCAAGTTGAGAAATATAAAATCATAGTCCAATCTCTTTTAGATTTTAATAAAATAACACATAAATAAGGTGAAAATAAGTCACAGAACTTATTATAAAAATAGTAATAAATCTTGTGTGTGTGTCTGGAATCATCAATTTAAAAAATATGTCATTAATTCTCCATTGTAAAAGACAAGTTGTATAGTTCTGTTTTTGCTCCATCAACTTTAGTAATTTCTCAACTGTCCTGTGAAGGATGAAAACTTATCCCTTTATACTTCCCGCTTCCTTTTTTTTTTCTTCCACTAAATCTCATTCTACACTTATACTTTATATGAGGAAGACAGCAAGATTATACATCGTGTTCTATATCCAGATATGAATCACACTGTTATCAGTTGTCTCTAACTGTGGAAAACTGATAAAAAATTATTTAAATTTTGTTCACTCTAAACCTAAGCTTGATAGTAAATATAGATATATTGAAAGTTAAAACAAAGTTGAAAGGGAGCTCAAACTCTAGCAAAACTTGTCAATTTGCTTCCCTTCTCCCAGCTATTGTTCAATATCCTTAATAATGGGTAGCTATTCTAGACATCAGCATAATGAATAGTCTATGGTTTTTATTATGTTTACCCAACAAATTGCATTATAAAATCTCCATTTGGAGATATCTCAATTAGAGATCATTTAGCTTCCTTTGAGAACAAAGATATAGCTGGAGTAGAAGAATAGATGCTTCTTCTGCCTCATCTACAAAATCTAGGTAATTTATGGGTTAAGGTATATGATATAGAGTTATCAAGTAGCTGACCATGGCCTTTCCAACATACCAAAGAAATTGGCTCTTGGAAGTGAATAATGCTTAGGCAAGAACATATCCCAAAACCAGGGAGGGAGGATATTTTGTTTAATAATAAATGATACTAAGATTCTAATAGCTAAATGAACATGACTCACAATATTCTTTTAAGAGACCCCAAGAGTATAGGCTACAGGGAACTTAGTCCTCCCAACCAGAGGCAGTATGATTAAATAAATGCTGACGAGATGAAAAAGTAGTCAATATACAACAAATAATGCAACTTTGTCTCAAAGAAACATGTCAGAGTAGATTCAACATGTGATAATACTACAAATAAGAAGCACAAGGCCTTAAAGGGCAGCTCTATTAACAGCTTTCCTGATGTAGCTGAAGCAATTTCTATCCTTCATTTCTCATTCTTACACATGCACACACAAATACACTGTTCACTTGAAAAAAGGGCTTTAACCTTATTAAGATAATTTCTCAAAATCAAAGAAAGCAATTGACTTCACTTTCTGCATGTGTCAACTATTTATGTGTGTCAGAAAAGATTACCTAATGAAAGTAAAATGAGTCACATTTTTAAAATATGCTATCTCTAGCTTCACTTTTCTCATTTGTTATATACACTGCAGTGTGTGGTACAATAATAATCTCACATTTGTCCTTACATGGAACAACAGTTGGACATGCCAAAGATCAAGAAAAATAACTCAAAGAAGCAAACAAAAAGTATACATTGATATCTATACAGCAGGTCCTCAAAAAATGTCATTTTTGTTGTAACATTGATTAGAAAAAAAGAAATTAATTTTCTCTAGGGCCACTGTTTATGTGGAGTTTGTGTTTTCTCTCCATGTCTGTATGAGTTTTCCCCAAGTACTCTGGTTTCCACCCACATTTCAGAAATATAAATTGGTGTGTTTCAATTGTTTCAATCTGAGTGCTGGTGGGTGTGGGTATGTGTGTGCCCTATGATGGAAGGATGTGGGTCCCACAACTCTGACATGAAATAGATGGGTTGGAAAATAATTATCTTACTTGTTTTTATTAATCTTTCTTGTATGTATGTATAGCTCGCATTTACTTAATGTTTAATATTAGAAGTGTGTGGGGTCTTTATTTCAAAGTTTAGTGAATTTTTGTGACCAGAAATATACTGTAAAACCTAAATCTTATTTATATCAATTAACCTATTACTAAAATTGTTTTGTTATATTGTTTTGTTTGAAGTTGTAGTTTTCAAGAACCAATTAGGTATTAAGTGAAGACGTTGTATCTGTATCTGTATATATATCTGTATCTGTATCCATATCCATATCTGTATCCATATCCATATTTATATCTGTATCATCTATATCCATATTATCTGTATCTCTATATTTACATCTACATCTATACCTATATATATCAATCATCTATCTATCCTAAAACCACACACCAAAACAAAACAAAGCAAACAAACAAACAAAAACAAAAATAAAAACAAAAAAAACCCTTTCAACTATGAGAAATTTTGTGGTTATCTTTTCAAATCATATTAGGATGTAGCTTTTTTGAAAAAAAAGCAAACAATTGTTGAGAAACCCAACTAATCATCTTTTAATTCAAAATAAAAGGATGTATAACAAATAATCCATAGAAAAACAATAAGTTGCCTGACTGAAGACACTATGACAGGTAGAAATGAAGGACAGAAAAAAGAGGCAGATCTTTAATTTACCATTCCACTGAAATGCTTTTCAAACTGGGCATGAAAATTAGATTAAATGGATGACTATGAATTAGGTGGAGAACCAAAAAAAAAAAAAAAAAGGAGGAAATTATCTTTGTAGCTGATGATTAATGTGAGCTGAAAAGAAATGAATAAAATGCAAACTAAAGGCCTGTAACTTGTAAGACAAAAGTGTCACTGCACACTACAATCTGGGTGATCTGCTGATATATAAAATGAAACATGGCAATATGAAGCAAGAAGTGAACTCCAAGGCATAAAAATATGGTGAAGTTAATCAGAAAGTGTTTCAGGACTAAATGACCAAATTAATACCTAATCCAAGTCATGTCTCTGACCATTATTATACAAGTCTGGGGAAAAAAAAGTTGCAAGCAGAGTTTCATTTGTCTTTCATTAATTATAAATAGAAACATCTGATATAAAATAAAAGCTTAACTATATTCTCTCTCCCTTTCAAAACAAGTAGAAAAGAATAACAGAATATAACAAGAAAAGAGGTAGATGAATGTATTTTAATAAAACTTACTAAAGAAACAGATGTTCAAGCAAACTTGAAAGGTGAAAGAAGATATAAGACAGGTATAGAATTTGAAAAATGTACAGTAAAAACTAAGAAAAGAAGTAACGGAGAGCCTATATAATAGGAACATTGGGGTCTTCTACTTCTAGCTATTATGAGGTCACAGGAAATAAAATCACTGTCTCATCTTGAAAATACAAAACACTAGACAAAATTTACAAAATAGTTTTCATTTATTAGATAATACTCAATGCAGGAATCTAATCTCTAAGAGGAGGAAAATTAAAAAAAAAAAAAAGACCTACAGTTACTCTCACTCTCTGTCTAAAAGCCAGTTTCATATTGCAGAGCATGATTGTCTCAATGAGCAGAGTAGAGAGATCAAATTTGGCAGTTGCAGGATTAAATTCCATATTGGAAAGAGTTAGACAAAAAAGTGGCTCCAGACATCTTCTTAGAGTCTGATGAAATTCTTGCTATAATCAGAAGATGTATACATGTGGTCTCAACTCTGTGAAGTCAGGCAAAGGGCAACCAGTGATCTTTAAAGTGAATAATTCCTAGAGTTCACACAGAACAGAACTAATTTGAATTCTCATCAGAGTAGAGAGATTCTGCTGATCACTCAGGGCACAATACCTTATTAGAAATCTAACCTATTCTTAGTACAGTGGCTATTCTAGACCCACTCTGAAAAAACTTTTAAATAATATATAAAAGTATCACACTGAATAGTAAATAATTTAACTGTTGACCAGATAAAAAATAACTCTTTTGAGACTTAGCATACCACACAACAGCATGTATGTCTGGAATCCAATCAAAACTAATATTCATACAATAAACATGAACATATGATTCATACTCTTGAGAAAAGTTATTTAATATAACCATACACAGAAATAACAGAGATGATTAACATAGAAAAATGTTAGCACATCTATTTTAACTGTTCAAATACTAAAAGAAAAACATGAACATGGTGAGGATAAAAATGAAGATATAAATGATAAAAATGTTATTTCTAGAGATGATATATATAATATCTGAAACAAAAATTCACTGGGTAAAATTAACAAAAGATAGTATATTAGAGAGAAAAAGGTCAGTAAACTTAGCAATATAAAGTATTCAAAATATAGCAATGTAAATTATTCAAAATTTAATACAAGGATAAAATTTTGTAATTGTCATAGTGGCGCAGTACAGTCTCAAGTATTCTAAAGTATTTACAATTGGAGTCCAAAACAAAGGGGATGGGCAGAAAAAAAATATGTGAAAAAACAGACAAAATTTTTCCAAATATGATATAATTTATACATCCACAGGTATAAAACTGCATGCTGTTTTTAATAAATCTACTCTAAATATAATGATAGATGTTGAGAACAAAAGAAAGAAAAATTATATAATATGCAAACACTAATCTTAAGAAAGTTGGAATGGCTTTATTAACATAAATAAAGCAGATTATTACCAGCAACAAGGATAGAAATTTCAAAATTATAGCAACATCAATTTATTAACTAGAAGTAAGCTGGAATGTGTATATACCCAAAAACAGCTTTAAAATATATAAGAGAAAAAATGATGGAATTGAAAGGAGAAATATATAGACCAAAAAAGCTGTTTGAACACACCTTTACCTCCTTCAGTAATTTAGAGTACACATAGACAAAATTAACTGAGGGTTTAGAAGACCTTAGTAATCCTTTCAATAAACTTGACCCAGATGACATTTATAGAAAAGTCCTTCCTATAGTAGCAGGATTTACAGTGTGCTCCAGTTCATATGAAATATTCACCATGGCATACCATATGCTAAGCCATAAAATGAGTTTTAGTAAATGTAATAATAATTGTAATCTTATTGAATATGTTTCCAACCTTCATGAAACTAAATGAGAAATCAATAGCACAAAAATATCTGGCAAAAAAAAAAATGTCCAAAATATGTGAACAAGAACCAGCACACTACAAAATAAAAAATAGATTAAGAAAGAAATCATTAGAAAATATTTTAACTAAATATAAATAAAACAAAAATTGTGGTATGCAGTTAAAAGCTGTGTTTAAAGGAAATTTATAGCTTTAAATAATATATTAGAAAAAAAGAACTATCCAACATTTATATCTTCAATTTAATGTCAAGAAACCAGAAAATGAAGAGTAAAGCAATCACAAAATATGCAGAATAAAGTAAATAATAAAGATGAAAATAGAAATCAATGAAATGGAAAATAAGAAATACCAGAGAAAATTGATAAAACTGAACGTTGGCCTTTTGATAAACTGCTAGCAACAGTGATTATAAAAAAGGAAAAACAGAACCACAGATTGCCAATATAGTAGAAGAAAGAAGAGATTGCTAAACATTATAAAGATATTTAAAAGAATAATAAAGAAATATTACGAACAACTTTATGCCAATAAATTTTACAACAAAAATGAAATGGACAAATTATGTAAAAGATACAAACTACCAAAACTGGTTCAAGAAAAATAGATACATCTATATAAAAAAAAATATCATTTCACTGGAGAATTCTTTCAAACATTTAAGGAACAAATAATACTGATTTTCCACAAACTTCTTTTATTTAGAAAGGGGAAGTAACACTTTCTAACACCTTTGACCAGACCAGTATTACCCTGATAATAAAACCAAGCAAAAACATTACCAAAAAAAAAAAATTACATGGTAAAAAACTGGAAAATTTCCCCTTAAGACTATGAATAAGGTACAGAGATGTAAACTCTCATCATTTGATTCAAAATTTTGTTGGACCTAGCCCACACAGCAAGGCAAGAAAAAAAAAGAAAAACATACAAACTGAAAAGACAACTAAAAACTCCCTTTATTCAAAGATTACATGACTACATATCTAGAATATCCTAATTAATCTACAAAAATAAGCTACTAGAATTAATGTGAGTTTCAATTAAATCTCACCTTAAATTAATGTGAGATAACTCGTGAATAACAGTCTTAACCTTATCCCCAAATTTTTGCTTCTACAATTATTTTCACATCGCTCTGGTATATCAATAGTCTGGAAACAAATGACATCATTCTACTTATAGAATTCTGTTTTTAGTAGTGATATTTTCATTTATAAAATATAATAATTCTCACTCACCAAAAATGTCAAATGCTAGAAAACATGGCATTCCTATGTGTGATGCTAACATTGTTCTAGAATAATTGTTAGCCAGAGATTAATTTGATGAATCCAATCTATGTTATATTAGGATTAGAGACAAGTTCTATTTAGAAATAACTCCAAAATTTTTATATTTTATTTTCACATTGCAAAACAGTCACATTTGCTTTAACCTTGAAGAGTGTGTTTATGTAAGATTAAATTAACACTGGCAGCAAGCTTTTTTTCTAAATTGAAAATGAGTTAACTCTTCTCTACAGATGCAGCATAAGAGCATTCAAAATAAAAGCAGTTTTTTTTCAATAGACGAGCTTTTTCTAAAATGTATATAGAAATGTAAAGTTTCTAAAAGAGTCATAATAGTTTTTTTCAGTAAAAAAAATAAAATAAATTTACTTTTTGTCTAAGACAACTTTTGGAAGCAAAGTTATTTTAATTACAAATATCTCCTACTCTCTGATGACTCATCTCATGAGTTAAGAGATTCCAGGTGATTCTGACATTTAATGAGATTGTATCAGCAGATTATAATCAAAACTTAAATTTCTGAACACCCTGTCATTTAGATCATGATTCAACACCAACAGCAACAAAATCAGGGCATGTGAAAAATAAGGCTCTGGAGATTATCCATGTCATTCCTGTATTTTCACAACTATGTAAAGTCAGTAGGCCTTTGGTGCTTTAATATTATTAACAGTTATGAGATGTGTTTAAATAGCAATCTTGCTGTCCTTATATCTACTGTTGAAAAGAAAGCCATAATACTTTTTAAAAAGAAGAAACAATTTGGAAGACTTGAACTACTTGATTTCAAGATTGATTATAATGATACAGTAATCAAAACAGTATAAAATTGCTAGAATAGACATTAAAAACCAATAGAAAAAATACAGTCCAGGAATGCACCCATACCTCTGTGGTCAATTAATTTTCAACAAAGATGTGAAAGTAAATCTATGTAATACAGTAGCCTTCAACAAATAATACTGTAATAACTGGATTTCTAAATGAAAAACACTGAACCACAACTTTACCTGAAACCATATGCAAAAGTTTATACCAAGTGGATTATAGACCTAACATGAAAACTTAAAACATGAATCTTTTATAAAAGTAACATAGAATAGCTTTGCAAATTCAGTAAAATTTTAAGTTTATAAAATTAGATAGATATTTAGCATATCACTATGCAATTTCACTTTTAGATTTTTACCCAAAAGAAAAGAGAAACTATGTTCACACAGGATTTGAATACAAATGTTTACAAAAGCTTTATTTATAACAGCCAAAAACTAAAATTGATTTTTAAACTGTAGTATGGCAATAAAATGCAATCCATTGAAGAATAAACTGATAGAAGACACAAATGAAACACAATAATATGCTGAGTAAAAAAGTCAGACACAAAACGGTATGAAATTCTAGGGGGAAAAAATCTAATATAGAGTAATAGAAAATAGATCAGTGGAGAAAGGATGGGTATTGAAAAATGACAATTAACAAGAAGCAAAAGGAAAACTTTTGTTGCTGAAAATGACCTATATCTTGATTGTGTTGATTGCATAGGTGCATATATTTGTTAAAATTCATTAAACATAAACTGTGTTCATTTTGATTACAAACAAAACATTATTAGGAGTAGCTAAACATATAAAATACGTAAGTAAAAATTAAGCTACCCAGGAGCCCACAGAGAGTAACCTCCTTAGAACAAATGATGTTCCTAGTGCTCTTATCACTTAGGACATTACAAGGGATTTAGAAGTTCTGTTCCGCGAACCAGGGAAAGAGACTAATATATATTTTTTTATTATTTCACATTTAAGGTAAGTATTTTTGATACAAAAATGACACAAGAAAACTTTTAGAGATGATAGATCAGTTTATAATCTTGATTCAAAAAATTGTATATATATGTACAAATTCATCAAATTGTGTATGTTAATCATGTCAAGTTTTTTTAGAGATGAGTTATACCTCAATAAAGCTGGGGAAAAGTGTACAGAAAGATGCCTTCCTGGTAAGAATTTTTAATAAGTGACTAATAATTAAATTTAAAAAGTGAGAAGTATTACACAAAGAGAAGCATTATAATTAAATTGTATTAGTTTTAAAAACTATATAATTTACTAAGTTTATATGCTGTTTGTATTTGGGGAAAATTTTTTCATTAAAAAGATGTTTTGCTTTAAATTTTTCAAATATTTTGTCACTATGTCATTAAAATTCTGTTAGTTTATATTTTTTCACATGTGCCATTTAAATGCAATATAGAATTAAGTCCACAGGCATAAACATTTAAATAGGTGTCTAGTCATTAATAATTTTTTGAATCAAAACATTCGATACTATTTAAGCTCATCTTTTTATTTCCCCATTGGGTTTGGAATAATGATATCAGGTGATATAAATTTTATGAGAAATAAAGCCAATGGACTATATAAATCATCAAAAAGTTGTTTCACTAAAACAGCACAAATATGTTTATGTTCTATCATTTTACTTTCTTTATTCTGCTTTTGATTCCTATGTTTCTGCGACTTTTTTCTGTCTCAACCAATATTGGCAGTACTTAGAGAGTCCTTTTTTTGTATTTATTACCTGTGGACTTAGTTTTCACCCTACTTAACAAGTCATATGAAACTGTGATGACAGAAAGTATACTAGGTTCTAGGATCCTAGTGCTCCAATTTTCTAGTCTTTCTTATGTACTTAGTTGTCTTATATATTGGTAGAAGGTGGTACACACATTTAGAAAAAAAATGCACTGATCAATTGCCTAATCAATTCTTCATATATATTCAATATCTATTTTCTCAGTGCTATATATCCTTGGCACTGTTCCAGGTAGTCAGATAATTTGGGAAAATAAAGTAAATGACTTTCTTTTCCTCACACAACTTATTGGCTAATCAACATTGTTTTAACACAGCCTTCTTTGTATATCTGTCTTAATTATTGTTCCTAAATTGACAACTTGCCCTAGAGATCTGATTTAGCTCTTTAAACTTCATTCCCAGAGCTGACCATTTCTGAGAACTTGCTCAAATATGTACGTACTGTGACCAACTACATGCCAAGGAAAGAAAAGAATGTCAAACATTTATTCCACTAAAATGGAACCAAGAGGAAATAAAAGAGAGGGGAAGAAGGAAGGGGAGGGATGGAGGAAAGAAGAGAAACATATTTCAATATTTTATGGAAGGAGGACAGTTATGACCTGTGATCTAGAGATTCTCTGTCAAATTCTGTGATCCACTCACATGTGAAGAGAATAAACCTCTGATCTCATAAGCTCTTTATTTCTTCATGTGTAAATATAGGCAGATTGCATCTTTTAAGGAATTGGTTTATTTCATCTGGATTATCAACTTTGTGAGCACAGAGTTCTTCATAGTGTTCCTTTATTATCCTATTAATGTCTGTGGGGTCCATAGTGATGTCCCCTTTCATTTCAGACAGTTTTAATGTGCATCTTTTATTTTTCTTAGTTAGCTTGACTAGAGACCTATCAATTTTATTGGCCCTCTTATGGTTTCATTGAGTTCCTATTTTGAATTTTATTGATTTCTTCTCTAATTTTTTTTCTTCTGCTTACTTTGAATTTAATTTGCTCTTCTTTTTCTAGTTTACTAAGGTAAAAGCTAAGATTAATGATTTTAGATTCTTCCTCACTTCTAAAATATACATTTAATACTATAAATTTCACTCTAAGCACTGCATTAACTGCATTCTATAAATTTTTATGTTTTCATTTTTTATTTTGTTCAAAATAATTTTCATATTTTCTAAGCTTTCCTCTTTGGTCCCTGTGTTATTAGAAGGGTGTTGTTTAATCTCAAAGTATATTGGGATTTTCTAGCTGTCTTTCTATGATTGATTTTTAGTTTAGTTCCATTCTGGTCTAAAAACACACATACATAATTTCTATTTTTTAAATTTGTTAAGTATGTTTTATGGCTCAGTAATTTGTGGTGAACATTATGGTGAACTATTATGGTGAATATTCCATGTGACCTTCAGAAAAATGTATATTCTGTTGTTAGTAAATGTAGTAGTTGATAAATGTCACTTATATTTGGTTGATTGATAGTGTTGTTTAGTTCAACTATCATCTAGCTAATTTTCTGCCTTGCTGGATTTGTTTATTTCTGAGAAGGTGGATTCATTTAGTTCTTATATAGTTTCTCAGTTTTTGCCTCATGCAATTTGACATTCTATAGTTAGGTGCATACACACTAAGAATTGTCATGTCTTCTTAGAGATTTGACTCTTTTGTCATTATATATTGTCCTTTTTTATCCGTAGTAACGTTTCTTACTTTGAAGTATGCTCTGTCTTGAAATTAATATAGCTACTCCTGCTTTCTTTTGATTAGTGTTAACATGGTATATTTTTTATATACGTTTACTTCTAATCTTTCTGTGTCTTTATATTTGAAGTGAATTTCTTCTAAAAGGCATATAGTTAGATCATATTTTTTTATTCACTCAGACAATCACTGCCTTTAATTGCATTTAGATTATTGACATTCAAAGTGATTTTTAATATATTTTGATTCACTCATGCCATATTTGTTACTGTTTTCTATTTTTGCTCTCTTTGCTTCTATTTTAGTCTTCTACTCTTCTGCCTTGTGTGGTTTTATTTTATTTTATATTTTATTTTATTTTATTTACACCTACAGCACCAGATCTTCTTAGGTGGTCTCCCATCCAAATACTAACCAGTCCCAATCCTGCTTAGCTTCCGAGATCAGATGAGATAGGACGTGTTCAGTGTGGCATGGCTGTAGACTGCCTTTGTAGTCTTAATTCAGCATTTTATCTGGTTCATTTTTTACTTCTCTCTTAACATATCATTTATACTTTTTTATAAACTTTTTTAATGGTTGACCTAGAGTTTTCAATATACATTTACAACTAATGCAAGTTTACTTTCAACTAACAGTATACTGTTTCACAGGTAGAGCACCTTATAATAACAAAATATTTTTAATTCTAAATTTATTAAGAAAAAAACAATAGTTTTGTTGTATCTTCGACTCATTCATTCTCTAGTATTTTTCCTTTCTTTATGTAAATCTATTTCTCAATCATTTTTTTTTCCTTAAAAAATTTTTTAAAACATTTCTTGCAAGGCAGGTCTACTGGTAACACATTTTCTCAAAAGTTTTTTTTATCTGAGAAATCTTTGTTCTCACTTTTTAAAGATAATTTCACAAGGTACAGAATTTCAGGTTAGTGATTTTTTTTGTTTGTTTTTTTGTTTTTTGTTTTTCTGAACACATTAATATGTCACAAAAGTCACCTATTCTGAATGGTTTCTGAGAAGTAGGATTTAATTATTATTTTTGCTCTTCTATAGATAAAATATTTTTTATTTCTCTGGCTTTTATAGGATTTTTTTTAATCTTTGTTTCTGTCGTTTGAATATAGTACTGTTGGGTGTATTTTTTTCTGACATGTATCCTGCTAGGTGTTCTCTGAGCTTCTTTGATCTGTACTTTGGGATCTGATAGTAATTTGGGAAAAATTCTGATTATTATGTCAAGTATTTGTTCTATTTTTTCTTTTACTTTTGGTAAAAGTAATATTCATACATATATATGTGTATATATATGTTATACCTTTTATAGTTTTCTCACTGTTCTTGGATATTGTGTTTTTTTCCCAGTCACCATTCTTTGTTTTTTTTAGGGGGGTGGGGGGTTGAAGATTTTATTGATTCATCTTCTAGCTCAGAGATGCTTTCCTCAATTATGTCTAGTCTACTAGTCAGTCTATCAAAGCATTTTTCACTTCTGTTACAGTATTTCTTATCTCTAGCATTTCTTTTTGAGGCTTTCATATAATTTCCACTTTTGTGCTCTCATTGCCTTTCTGTTTTCGTATTCTGTCTACTTTATCTATTAGGGCCCTTATCATATTAACCACAATTGTTTTAAATTCTAATTTGATAATTCTAATGTTTTTCCCATGTCTGAGTCTTATTCTGATGCTTACTCTGTCTCTTCAAACTGAGTTTTTGTATTTTGGTATGTCTTGTGATTTTTTGAAAATAGTTGGACATATCGTACTGGGTAAGAGGAACTGCTGTAAATAGGACTTTACTAATATGATTGGGAGGTACAGGAGGATGGGAAGTGTCCTATAGTCCCATGATTTGGGTCTTAGTTTCTTAGTTAGCCTGTGCCTCTGGACTGTGAACTTTGCAAGTAATTTTCAGTCCTCTTCCATCCCCTCCCACTACTTAGGGTGGGACATGATGACTAGGGTAGACTAGAGTTGCTGATGTGCCTTCTCTCAAGTCTGTTAAGCTCTTTTAACACCTAGCCAGTTAGTCCCTGGTTAGTTTCTCCTGAGGGCTTATCTTGTTACAAATAACAGAGTACTTTGGTATATCTTAAAATGTTTCCTTCTCTCACCCGCACTGAAAGCAAGAGGACATTTTTTTTTTTCCTGATATTCAGTTTGCTCTGTGATCTCATTTCTCTTATGGATCAAAGTAGAATTGTTGACTTTTCAGTTTGTTCAGTTTTTTACCTGCTGTTAGGTTGGAATGGTGACTTCTAAAATCTTTACATGCTGGACCAGAAACTAGAAGTCAATAATTTCTTTTTACAAATATTAAAGTAGAAAATAAAACCATTAGTCTAGTTGCTTTATTAAAATAAAAGGATTTAAAACAAATAAACAAAAAGGTTGGTATATTTGAAGATTTTCTTAAACAAAGAGCAATGTGTTCTTAAACACAGAAACAGTATTACAAGGTAGTGGAAAAATAGGCCTAGGGATTAAGGGCTGAGGATAGGGTAGATAAATACAAATGATAGTTCTGATAAATACAAAATGTACTTAATTCAAACACTGTGATGAAAACTTCTGTTGCAACCATTGTGGCAAGAGGAGTCAATTTCTCTGAAAACCACACTCAACTTTCATTCTTCCATTGTCGTCTTCTTTCTAAGACCCAGATTTGAAATATAAAGATATTACTATTCTAAGCTCTCCTTCCACTTGCCAAATGTTTGGTAACTACCCTGGTGATTTCCTTTGTTACTTCTAGGCAGAAAATGATGGTTTAGAATAGTGCTGTTATCATTTTTCGAACGTTTAAAAAAAAGGACATATTAGGTATTGAGGGACACAAATTTAGGAGCTAATGACTGAGAATATCTATATATCACAGCAAGTGCATTGCATTTACTGGCATATGCTTACAAAATAAGCTCTGTTGTGATCTGTCATGTTGTAAAACACATTTTTCTCAAATGTTGACTTCAATTACATTTATTAAAATACTTTCTAAATATTAATCTATGCATAATTTGCTTATCTTTATGTGCCCTTTATGATATAAAACAAAAACAAGTAATTAATATAAACTCAAAGTGTTAAAATAACTTCTATCTCAATTAAGCCAGTGTGTGGGTATAACTATCATGTGATTTAAAAACCATATATATGATGTCCAAATCTTGACTATTGTCTGATTATCTTTTCAATATGGGTCACTATTATAATTTTGACAAATTAAAAATTTACTATTTTTTAAATTTTTATGGTGAAAATTAGTAATTATTCAAGTACTACTTAAAAGAATATTTTTTTTCTTTCTGAAGGAAAAGCAACCAAATGTTATAATTCTTAGAACTTCATATACTAAAGTGAGCTCGTTCTGCAGTAGCAGATAATAAATTTTTTCTTATTATATATTTATTATAAATAAGTTATTATTTTCAAAGTAGCACCATGCTTAGTAAAAAATATATATATATATTTGTTGAGATTTGCCTCAGAAATTTTATAGAGGTAGCATTAAAGATCACATTTTTCTCATTAGTTTGAGATGTTAGAACATGACTTTAATAAAGAGGTCTACTTTAAATATGTTTGGGAACCCCTTCATGTCTATTAAATTATAGAAAGTATTACCTCCACAATTAAACTTCTATCCCTAAGTCAAAAATAAAAATAGGAAAAAAAATATCTTCCACCCATGATTATTCCCAAAAACTTTGCCTTTACCAAAGCTTTTTGATTTCCTCAGAATACCTCTTTTCTCTCTATTTGTTACCAGAAATCTTACACTTGAGACAAAGAATGTATACAACTAAACTGCATGAGGTAATTTAGACTTGCCTGTGATAGGATAGTTTTTCAAGTATAACTTTACTATTTCATTATTTTTTACTTAGCTTTAAAATAGTGCATCTTACCACCAAGCCTAGAGATTGGCATAAGTTTTAAGGAACTAAACATATCATTATACATATAATAACTTGCCTTTCCACTTGACTTATTTTCACTAAGTCCATAAGGTCAAAAATAATTTAACAATAAGAAAAAAATGTTGTTTTTTACTCTCTTATTCTCATAGTATACAGTGTAGTTTTTCTGAAGCTACCTCAGGTGTGGTGGTTCAACAGATGAAATGCTAAAGTATTTATGAGAAATTAACTGTTTTCTATTGAGCCAGACATCAAAGAGATTTGCAAATGGGTAAAACAATGCTACTCTTCTTACTCAGGTTTTTATTTAAAAAATATACCATTCATAAAAATGTGTTATTTGTGTAAACATATACTTTTTTATCATCTTAAATGAATAAATACATAAATATTTTTAAAGTATTTACCATAATTTCCATTATGGTAAATATCAATATATTTAACACACATAAACAAAGGCTCTTTGAAGCACTCAATAATTTTTAAGAATATAAAGTAGTTGTGAGATCAAAAAGTTTGAAAATTGCTAATATAGCACCATTACTTCTAAAACTTGATCTGGCTCATTCATTTTACTTTATCCCTCTAGGTTTGGATTACATGTTTAAATCTTCTCCCAATACTTGAAGGACCATAATTATTCTATTGAATCCACAGATCTTACTCCTTGGCTCTGGGTTTAAACTACTTTTGTCACCAATCTGACTAGTACACCTAGATATCTTTTTGGCTAGGTGTCTGAATTTTAAGTCTCAGAACTTAAAAAGTCTATTCGCATCTCTAAACCACAATATATTCTCTATAATACAACCAGATTAGCCATGTTAAAATATAAAACAGTAATGTCCTTTCTTTGCCCAGAATTCTCCTATGGCTTCCCACCAAAGCCAAAGTGTGTACTATGATGGAGAGAGCCCTAGTAAGCACCTAGATCCCAGAAAGCTAAATAGAAGGGATGAGACAATTTGTAACCACTAGGTGATAGCGCAGATAAAAGGAGGGGAATGTACCCAGGAAAAAGGATATAATCAGTAGGAATAAAACAGAATTCCTAAAAATGAAAATTCTCAGTCTCTGGGTTCTGCCCTTGGATGGAGAAGATGTTGAGGGGTGCATTAGAGTGTAGGGAGAAGGGAGGAATGCCAAAAAGAGTCCAAGGGCATTGGGTGGCCTTTCAGCATTATAAAAAGCAGTGTCTTAGAGCAGAAATTACAGAAATCTAAAAAAATACTTACAGAATTGTAACCATTTAAATACCAAAGAGTGAAAGTGTTTCAGGATGGTTCTATCCAGAAAAAACAAGGTCTGACAGGTTATAAAGGAAAGAGAAAAAAATAATGAATGATAACAATGGGGGTGGAGATGTAAAGTTTTAAATTGTCTTAAGTTATGAGAGAAATTAGAATCTAGACATAAAAAGGAACAAGATGAAGGGAAACAAACACTATGTTAGTCAGTGGATATTTGACAGCATTTAAATACTGATCCAAACTACCTCCCTGCCTTTTCTGGCACTGATGACCACAAGTCTGGCATTTTGGGTGGATCCTTACATCTCAAGCCCTAGAAGAGTGTGATTCCTCTTAGCTTTCTTCAGACTGTACATCCCAGAAATCTATTCTTTTTCATACCAAAGACTACTTGGGTTAGCCATTTGGCTCTGTTACCATTACCTTTCTAACATGCTCCTTATCTCCTTCCTCTTTCAGAGGACTGTTGCCAATTCTTTCGTCTCCTCTCTTTTCAATTTCTTTAGCTCTCTTTTCAAAGTCCTTGAATAACTTGATCACCTGCATGAAGCCCAGAAGTTCCTCAATAGTGTTCTAAAATATGAACATTTTTCTCCCTATGTTATATATTTCTATCATCAGTACTACAGTTTGTCTGAATTTTAAAGGCAATTACAGGTGTAAAATGCCAAAGACCAACATTTACATATTAATAACCATACCTCTGGGATTCTGATAAAATATATACCCCAGATTTATTTTCAAAAATAAATCTTAGAGAATATGATACTATTTTCATTACCTTCCCTCTGGCATAGTATGCAGTAAAGTACCTGATATTTATAGCAATGCCCTTTATTTTTACTTGCTACATACAAATGGCCTTTAACTGAGAATTTTGATCCTTGTTCTATGGAACATTGGATTCTCAGTAGCATTTCTAAATTGGGGAATTGGACGGTTAAACCTTTCTCTATTACCTGTGTTCAATGTCACCTTTCAGACAGCTTTTCAGCATGAAAAATTTCTGCCACCTGTCTTCCTGCCTGCTGCCAAGTCTAGAATATTAGGTGTTGCTTTTTGTCTGACTCTCTTCCTTGTCTGACCATTGAAATTTGTCATGGGCTGACCTGCAATATTCAGCCAAGAGCCATGACAGCAACCTCTTCAAATGTGGTTTAAATTGAACATTACAAGTACAAATGTAACTAAAAAGTCAGAGAGTTTTAAGTGCTTATCAGATTAAGTGCTTTAAGTGGTTATCAGATTAAATGACTATGTATTTGTCTTTGATAAATGACTTTGATCTTGAGTATAATCACGGCCAAACCACCTTCATGAACAGAGTCAACTAAACTTCCTACACACATGCACATCCTTAGAGGTGCTGAAGGAGTTTAGTTTTTGTTTCTTTCAAGTTGAAGTATTGGCAGTCCTTTACACATTGTCAGTGCCCTCTAAATTTGATACATCTTGTGTTGGTTCTTCACAAAACTATAGCTCTTTGTGATTTAAAAATTTTATCCCATGGATAGCTTTTAAGTTTTACTCAAATTTAGTCTCTCCATCTGTATTTCCCTTATTGTTTCTATACCTGGCATGCAATAGCCATTCATTAAGATGAGACTCAGTGTTTGTGTGACATTACTTCTAGTCACTCTTTTTAGATTATTCTTCCCTAGTTATACTTATAGACACTGCTGTTATTCTTCTTCCCCACAGGAGCAGCATAGTAAATCTAAGGTCCTATGTGCCTACCTCAGGTACCAGAGAACAGATTGACAGCTCCAGGACCTCATTATCTGACACTTTATTTAGTCATTTGATGCTAAGCATGACAGGTAACAGCACTGGCAAAGCATATTTGGGAGGTTTATACAATATTTTACATCCATATGGTAGACTGAGCAGAAGCATTGCTTTGTGTCTAAAATAGAAATTTCCTAGGAAGATATATGTTTTAAGAAAACTTCCTAAATTACAAATAAATTTTATTTCATTATTTATTTATTTATTTATTTATTTTTTAAGTGAGGCAACCCTTGGTTGACCTCACGGATTGCAAGGACCTTGTCAGCTTACCATCCCATATTTTTATTTTTCACACCTACAGCACCTGGTCTTCCTAAGTGGTCTCCCATCCAAGTACTAACCGGGCCTGACCCTGCTTAGCTTCTGAGATCAGATGGGAGCTTGTTCAGGGTGGCATGGCTGTAGACCCTAAATTATAAATATATTTTACCTCAAATATTTCACTTTGTACATGACCAATGGATGACAACTTCTGATCCAGGTACTGAAAAGAAATATGGAAGGATATGAAGATAAATGTCATGTGAGAAAAGCACTAAATAAATATATGCTAGAAAACTAATGAGTCTAAATGTTCACAATGGGACAAAAGAGATACACAAAAATATGAAAAGCATGAATGCTACTTATTTGATTTCTTGAAAACTGTAAATATTTACAGTAAAAAATATTCTGAGCAACTAAGAAATTTAAAGTGATAGCATTCAGCTAATAATAGTTGTTATTATTAAAGAAAGCTTTATTTGCATATATATGAAAATCATCAACAAAGAACCAGATGCATATTTTCACATTTCTTGTTGGATTTAAGGATATTTGAAAAGTAAAGGTAAAAGAAGCAAGAAAACAAGAAAGAAGCTATTTGCTTTTTGGCCCAAAGAGATTAATAGAGGGAAGGACTTATTTCAGAGAGATATAAAATGAAAATATGTCTTAGAAACATAGCAACTTGGAGAGCTTCCACCTGATGATCAATGGACAAAAATTAATTGAAAATTATTTTCTCACTTTAGAGAAAAATCTAAAATTAAGAAATTCTTTATACTCCTTCCTATAATATAGAATATTTTTGCTAACTTTTAGTTTAACTAATTTGAATCTTTAAACACATAATCTGATGACTCCTGGCCTTTAATTCTCATCTCTTAATTTTTTTTTTGTTGTTACAATGAATACACAAAAATACTAAAGATAAGTTGGAGAGGAATATTCAAGCTGTATGTTTTTCTAGTTTTTCCAGAAGTGAGTAAAATAATCTTGTACAGTTGAAGCCCTACATCTTAGACAAAACTAATTTGAAAGATGCTGTGTGCTCCACCAGATTTACAAAGCTCACTTGAACTGAGATGGCTTATTCCCTTGCTTTTTTCTGGGAAGTGTGTAACCACTGAAGATACTTTAAAAACGTTAAAAGAAAAAACTTTAATTTTTTTTAATAATACAAATGGTCTTTTTGACTTTTCAGAAGGGTTTATATTATCAAAATATTTTAAATCTATCATTTAATAGCAAATTATAAATAAAAAATATACACATTGTGTAATACAAAACTATTAATGTTAAAGTTAATCAGATATCCTGAAATCTCTACATAGTCTAGGACCAGCAGCATTTTATGACCACCAGTACTAATCATATTGATGCATTTACTGAAAATGGTAGAGCTGGTACAACACAGAGCTGAAGATATTCTGTCCGGTACTGTCCTTTTCTGAAGATGTGATATACTTATCTTGATCTTCACATTACTGTTGGTGGGGGACTAAAAATAATAAGTGAAAATAATTTGAAACCATAATATAGTCTAAAATAAAATATTATTGTTATTAGAAGATTTTCTGAGCTATAACCCATGCAATAAATGTGTTCTCTTTTGTTAGCACTTTATATAATTAAATAGGCTTGATATTTTGGATATAATTTCAAAGATGAATTTCTGTTCTTGTTGAAGAGGTGATTCTCAGTTATTACCATTGGTATTTAAATTCCTATTATAGTAATTACTCTGTTCATAATAAGTGCTTAAAATCAGAGGCAGAATTGTACACTTTTATCCTTCCCTGATGCCTCACAGGAGGGTCATATCTGTCTGGGAATGAGTGAAGAGCATGGAGGAAATCATACAGTGAATAGCCACTGCAAGAACAAGTATGCCAAGCTTAGAAGTATCAGTTAAAGTTGAGATTTTTTTATTGTACTTATTTTTTAAATTCTCAAAGATACACAAATGATTGTTATCTACTTTGAGTTCATATTTAGCCTCATTATACTGTTGAGTGTTTACAACTTTTAGAAAATATATTAAATCTGAATGTGAGGTTTGCAAGGCCTTTACACTGAGACCTTAATATCTGAGAAGCCTTGTTCTAAGTGTTTTAAATATGTTAACTGGCTGAATTCATAAGAATATCAGAAGAAAGAATATAATTTTTATCACCAGTTTAGAGATGAAAAATAAAAAGCAATAAAAAACAAATTATATTTTATCTAAGGTTGCATAGATAGTAGATGACATACTTGGGCTTCACACAGTTTGGCTCCACAGATTATACTCTTAATCACTAAACTATTCTACTTTTGTTTTCTTAAAGGGAACTGACTTTTTAAGGGAAATAGTAATCCAGCCTACCAAGGGTCCTCTAGATAGTCTCAAAACCTCTATTGGAAACTTCAGGGGGGAAACAAGAGGCCATTGCATTAGATACACATTGTCCATTACATCTCCAAATATCTGCCGTCATCCCATCATTCTCCCAAAGTGACATTTCCACGAGTGTTTTTGAAATGAAGCAAATGTATCTGTATGAATAGTTGAATCATTCATGTTAGAATTGACCAGTAAAACCTGGTGCTTTTTATCACCTGAAAGAAAAGAAGCATTAAAAGTAGAACTATGGACAGTCAAACAAAATACAAATTGGAGGGTATGAACAAAGATGAAGAATGTGAAAGTTGATGGTCACCTCTGAGAGACAAAGTATGTCACAGAATATGACAGACTGGTATTATTTAATATTTAAAGTAAAAATTTAGAAGGATGAATCATTTTACCTAGTGCCAGATTTCCTAGATACAAAATAGAATATAACTGAAAGTGACTCACTATAGTCCAGAAAGCCACAAAGCCACCATGTGAGAAAACCTATTAATGCACTTGAACATGGACACCGAGAATAGACTCAGCACTGAGCCACATAAAGTTGGAATGGAAAAATGTACCAGGGAGATTGGAAAGCACTAATTTAGAAAGAGTCCTGAAGAGCTGTGACATTCTGGTAGCTTTCTTGTTTAGGCTTTCAAGAAATTACACATTTCAAAGAGTTATATTCTACATTTGCACCAATACTGTATATAAAGTGGTAGCAGTTACATTGAAATTGAGATAGATTTGCTCCTAGGCTACCTAACATTACCTAAGCGCTTTGGGAGCCCTTTGTAGTTTGTGACTTAGGTACAAAGTATGCCTGCTCTATTGCTAACCATAAGCTCTAGCATCCTACCTTGACCTGTGACTGGCTAGTTTCCTGTGAGCCTTATTTTTTAAACTCATTGTCAACTCAGTGACATCTACAACATCTTGGTAATCCGATTGGAAATCACTCAATACAGTTCAATAAGACTTGGCCTTCCTATGACTTTGTAGAGTAATAATAAAATATGAAGTTTAACTTAAGAACTTTTAAGAAGTTCAACATAAAAAGCCCTGACTGCCTTTCTTCAACTTCAGGCTTTAATTACCCCCATCTCTCAGCAAAAGAGATACAGCTACCTTTCAAAACTTATCAAGAGAAATGACATAGAAGCTGTTCTTTCAAATCTCCTGTTCTATGTATCTCTTCAAAAAAAAATGTCATTTTGGTTTTTATTTTCTAGCCAAGTTAAACAAGCCAGAGGATAAGAATGCACTATTGCTTGATGACATCTGTTTTTCCAAATATTTGGATAATTATTTTCACCATTAGAATCATCTTTCCTTCCCTTTTCTTGACTTCTCCCACAAATTACTTCTGGTATTTCAAATATGCACTAGACTTTTTAGAACAAACACCTGTTTCTCTGCCATTTTTTAAAAAAATCTCTTGCATCTTAAACTGCTCTATATTGTGGTTTCACAGAGAATAAATTAAAAATAAATTTAAAACTGTTCAAGAAAAACCATTTTAAAAAAGAAAGACATAAATTAAATTCTCTATGGAGTTAGACATGTAAAAAAAACTCTAAAGTTTTCATGTGGTTCTCAGATTCTAGAGAGATGATCTCTCCTGGAATTGGATTAGAGTTAAATTTTGAAGACAAAACTAAAGAGCACAATGGTTTTATTTTTTTTCTGTCAATTCTATATTCTTTTCTTAGCAGAGGATATTTCTTTCTATTTTGTTTGAAAGATAGAGTGAAATGAGAAAATTAATAATTTATTATGTTCAGTCTTTGGTAGAAATAAAATGCCTGGGGAAGCTAAAATGTAGTTTTATTGACTAAGTAAAAGTTTTTCTCTCTAGATTTTTGTCTAGATACCCTGTTAAGTCAAGTAAAGTCCTAAGCAAGATGATAAAGAATATTATTTCTTATCATAATATAACAGAATGGATCTAATTTTTTAATACTATTTAAATTAGAAACATCTAAAATCAAAGAAGTAATTTTTAGTAATAACTCTAGTTATAGAGAAGATATGACTTTGGGATACTATGATGAATGGATTATCCAATAAATTCTAAAGCTGAGTAAATATGTTTCTTATCAGTGGGAAAAAAGTAGCATTCTAAGGTTTGCTTTTCTTTTTTAAGAGGTAGTTTCTATTCGGTCAGTATCCATTTCCTTTTTGACAAATCAGATTTATCTTTATTTCTCAGTTGTATATTGAATTTTATTCTTTATGTTTCAGGATGTTTTGAATATGAGTAAATAACAATTGAGGATCAAAGCATCAGCATCATAAATAGTGCTTTCATTTATTTGGAAGGATTCCAAAAGAACTAGGAACTAGAGAGGTACACAAATTATGGGACTCTTCAGTGGAAGATTTTGCAATTCCTAATGTAATTTTATTCCCCATATTTAATTAATCACTAGGTCCTTTGAATTCTATCTCAAAAATGGCTCAATCCATAACTTATCTCTATCAACATTTTCCCCATGCAATCATTTTTTGCCCTCTGTATTTCTGGAGCCTTCTAACCAGTCTCCTTGGCTGCACTCTTCCCATTCATTTTCCACACAGGAAGCAGAGTATTCTTTCTTAAATAGGATTTCCTCTGCTTAAAATTCATATGTAGCCTCTTATTGTACTTAGCAAGAAATCCCACAAAGACAAATAAGATCTTTCATTCTGTTAATATAATTGTATTTTTGACCTCCCGTGCTCTCGGTCACTAAGCTCCAGCTACCCCATCATCCTTTTCTCAGTTTGTAATCTCTTTTCTGACTCAAAATTTTTTCCAGGAGCATTCTCTCTCTTATTCCTTGCTTATAGAGCTTCCTGTTATCATTTAAGTCAGAATAATTATTGTCTCCAGTACTTATTGGCCCTGCCATTTAAAGTACTCTCCTTTCTATTTTATAAACAAAACCACTACAGTATTTTCTTTATAGTTTTTAATAAAAATTTTATAGTAGAAATTGCATTTTTATTGTTTGACCTTAGAAATCATATTTCTAATAGCATTACCATGGAAGAGCTTACTATAAATTTTAATTATATGTTTGTTTATTCATTATTACCTCTTTCATTAGATTATAAGATCCATAAGGTAGGCACCGTGTCTGTTTGTTTGGCCTAATTTTCTCCAATAGTTGGCATAATGCAAGGCTTAAGATAGTCACCTATAAAAACATTTTGAATCAAATGATAAACATGAAGATAAATTAATAATATCTATCACATAGCCCCATTGCTCTCTTAATATAAATAAGACCTCAGTTTCTATCTCTTGAGTTAATTATAATCTTTGAGAAAAAGAGTTAAAAGTGAATAAAAGAACAGTTACTTTTTATCAGCCAAAAATTGTATTAACCAAAAATTCACTATTCAGACAGGTATTCATATGTCCTAAATCATCAACTTTTACAACATAATGTACAGTTAAATCATATTCTATTAGACAATATTTGCATTCTTGTAAAAATCTATACCTCTAAAATAATGCCTTTATATCATGATATAAACGAGAATACTGATTGGTTTCACTAGAAATTTAATTGATAAAAGTAATTTTTCAGTTGAAATTATTAAGGTAATATCTTGTGTTCTGAGGAAATACATTTATGATATAAAATGAAAAATGTAAATAAGTCTCTGAAGACATCTCTTTATGGTATATAAAATTTTAAAGGCATGGTTTTAAATTATATTATGGAGTTGCTGTTCTATACATATATCTATAAAAGCATATTATGACTAGCTTTTGGAGAGATTTCTGACAACATCTAGGACCATCTCAGAAAGATCTAACAAGCAGATCAATGTGCTTTCTGTGCTAGGCACACACAAACATGCACAAAAAATAAATAAATTTGTTTTAAGTCCTCACCCGCCATTGTTATTTATATTTATTTCAATCAAACTTTTATGTCCTCCCCAGTTGCATCTTGCTGATATCACCAATGAGGTTGACATTATTAAAAATAATGGACAATTCTCAGTCTTCAATCTACTGGACCTATTACAAGTATTTGAAATAAATAATTACTCCTTTGTATAGAAAACAATTTTTGACTTGATTTCCAGGACAGCACACTCTCTTTTCTGACTGGTCACTCTTTTTAAGTTGTTTTTGCTCGGTCTTTTTTTTCACATATTTTATCCCCCAACTCAGTGTGATTTTCCAAGGCCCTTTTCTTGGATCCTTTCTGCTCTCTATATAGTCTCTATATTTTATTGGTGATCTCACACAGTTTAATATAATATCATCTACATGACAATGACTCCTCTCTCCCTGTCTTGTAGGTGGTCCTGTTCTCCTTGCATCTTCACATGGTCTTCCTCTGTGTGTGTCTGTTTTCTAATTTCCTATTGTTATAAGGACATCAATTACATTGGATTAGGGCCCACCCTGATGACCTCATTTTAACTCAGTTACTTCTTTAAAGGCCCTATCTCCAAATACAGTCACAACCTGAGGTACTGAGAATTAAGACTTCAACGTCTGAATTTTGAGGGAACATGAGTCAGTCTATAATAATACTCAAAACTGAAATACTTAAATTCTTCCATAAGCCTGACTATGCCAGTTTTCACTAGTTAGAAAGTGGCAATTTCATTCTTCTAGTTGCTGTGATCAAAACTTTGGAATCATTCCTGACTCTTCTTTCTCTTATCTTCATATCTGAACCATGAGGATCCATTAGTAAATCTCATTGACTCCATTTGCAAAATCTATCCAGAATCCAATTATTTTTTTATTATCTCTACTACTATCATGTTGTTCAAGCTAATATTATCTTTTGCCTTGATTAATTCAATGGTTTCCCGACCTTGCTCTCAAGTTGTCCTTCTATACTCTGCTCCCAACAAAGCGACTAGAGTGAGACCTTTTTAAATGAAGTCAAGTCATACCACTTCTAGTCTCAGAAATCTTGCAGTGTCTCACTTGTCACCTAGAGTAATATCAAATCTTTAAAATTGCCAATGGCCTTCTATGATGTGGCTCTCTTGCCTCTCTCTCATTATTTGCAATACATTCTCTTTCACTCACATAGCTTCAGCCATACTGAACTACTTGTTGTCACTTTACAATTCTAGGCACTTTGTTGCCTCAGGCTTCATGAAGCCTCCATGCAAAGATCATCAACAAAAACTACATGATCACACGTAGCTGGCTTTATTAAATTCACTGAATGTAGAGAGTACTGCCTTGGCAGAGTCTTCAAAAAGTCTAAAAAGGGAAAAGTCAGGGATTCAGAGGCTGAGGTTAGTCATAGATCAGTTTTAGAAATAAAGCAAACAGCTGAAAATTTTTATGTATACTCTCTGCAGAAAATCCAGTAATCTTTTCTTTAGCAAGGACGGCAAGGTACAATAAAAATTAATTTATGTACAGCTATCTCAAGTTTCCTTTTTGTACTGACCTTATAATGAGTCTAACTTGATTGGGCATAACGGTTCTTAAGTTTTTGCAGCAACAAACCAGCTAAACATCTTCATCCAAAAGAGTTGATTCTTAATTTTTATAATGTTTCATTTTCTAAAAGTGACATTTCCTGACATGAATACCATTTTCCCAGATGATTTGGTGTTTCCACATGTGTACCAATTCTAGTAATCAAAAAACATGGATAATGCTGAAAATTCATGAAGCCTATGTCGTGGTCTTCATTCCAGCCAGTCATTCTAGGTTCCAACACTATCAAATCATCTAGATAAACCAGCATCTGATTGTGCCATTTCCCAATCTGGCCTGTGGCTCTATTTTTTTCCTCAACATCTAAGAACTCTGCCCCTGTTAAAGCTGCCTTTATACAATCATCTTTGGTGTGACGTAATTGTTATCACTTCACTTTATCTTGGCAGTAATGACCTATTTTTTACTTTCACCCATTCTACATGCACTGGGTTTCAGAACCCTGTGACATTAATAACTGCCTCAATGGTGACAAGACAACTGCCTCAGAGGATTTCACTGTTAATAATTCTGCCATTCTCCTGTTTTTACTATAACTCCTAAGTGATACAAAAGGGCTAGGTAAAATAGAGCCAAGAAAACAGTACAACAAACATTTGAAATCAATCACCTACTTCTACATAGTTCAGCTTGGAGCTGGCTGCTATAATAGAAACTTCTGCTCAACATGTTTCCACTCTCAATTTAACTTTTTGATTCTTAGTTGGCACATCTTGAGAGGCAACGTGGGCTTGGGAATTAGGCAGACTGAATTCAAATTCTGACTCTTGTTCTTACCATTCTGATCAGCTGAAGAAAACTGATTTCTACTTCAGCTTCTTCAGCTATCACCTTACAGGCTATTTTTAAGTAAGAGTAATAACAAATAAGGGCTACAAAAAGCACAGCGGTGAGGTCAAATTGCAGTACCAACATTTATTAACCATGTGAACTGCAGTAAGATACTTCTTCCTGAACTTCAGTTTCTTCATAAATAAAATAGTGGTAATAGTACCTACTTTGTGTGATTAGCATTAAGATGAAAAACAGTACATTAAAAGTGGCTAGAACAGTGCCTGCTGTTCTCAGTAAATGTAGCATTTATTATTAAATTTGCAACTTATTTATTGAAATTAAACATAGAAAAGAGTGATTTTTTTTTTTAATCTCAGACACTAAAAAACCATGGTTGGAATAAAGAATAAAGAGCTATGGTCCATTGTTTCCCTGGCAGTCTAATTTTGGGTTAACTTTTGAACTTTGATGTAGGCAAAATTGGCTTTAGTCATTTGCCATTTCTCATGGTTTTTAGTGCCTCTAAACATATTCCTTCGCTGCCTAGTTTTCCCAGTGCCCTTTTCTTCTCTGACCACTGCTGCACCACTAAAAACCATTCTCATTTAATTCCTCAAGACAATTTTCTGCCTAAGAATGAAGCAGAAAAGCAGCTACCAATGGCCATCTAACCCTTAATTCTCTCAGCAGCTAAACACTCTAAATAAGTTTCAATGTGCAAATCATCAAGAATTCTTGAAAGATTGCCCTAATGCTGGTCATTTCTGGAAAACAGTGGTCTGGGTCTGATGGCCCTAAATGACTCTGGCAGGTTGTTTCTCTTCACATTAGGCCAGTCTGGACAATAAATCCTAAGGTCTTTTTCATACTGAGCAGTTCTTCTGCAAAATGTTCCATAACAGTTGTATTGGACGGGACACTTAGTTGCAGATAACAGAGTTAACCCTAACTGGTTTAAGCAGAAAGAGATTTATTACATTGTTTTAGAAAGCTTACAGAAAATTTTGGAGTACTGGGAAATAAAGCATGGAAAATGCACAACAAGAAGCTGTGCAGCTAAGAGAAATAGCTAATCACACTGTGACATTTCTAGTGAAAATCCTGATGTTGCTTGCCTTCTCACTCAGCACCCACCCATAGGGCTGAGGACCTGGCAGGGCCATGTCAATCCCAACAACCAAAAAGAACTCACAGTGTGACCATTTTTTGCCTAAAGAGCTCATAGTTCCCAGGGCTCATTTTCACTTTCTAAGCTCCTATTCTCACATGTTTGTTTGGTAAAAGCTAGGACACACACAGAACCCTAGTGCAAAGGAAAGGTGGCTTTATAAAATTTATTACAAGGCTTTTCATATTCATCCATGTTTCAAATGAGTTATATTGCCTTGGAATAAACTGTGAACCTATTTTATCTTTGTGATTTTCCAGGGGTAGAGTCCCAATGTTTTTCTAATGTTATTAAGAGTTATTGGTCAATTTTCCAATTCTCTAATCAATTCAATGACAGATATCTTAGTGAGAATTGTTTATTTTTTCCACATTTTTATTTTTCTTTTATGGAATTACCTGTAGTAGTCTCTTATGGTCCATTTATCTCTCCCATATTTATGGTCAATTGTCTTTTCTCATCCCTACTCTAATACTCTCTGCTCTCGATTTCTTATACTTTTTTTCTTCAGAAATTCCACTTGTAGATTTACTTATTTTATTTTTCTTCTTTTTATTTTCTGTTTTACTCACTTCCAGTTTTATCATCATTGTTTCTTCTTAAGCCTTTTTTGTTTTTGCTTAGTTTTAATTTTTAAAATGTCCTAAAATGGATACCAAATCCTTTATTCTTGTCTGTCTTCTAACAATGAAAATATACAAGGCTATAAATGTAGACTACTCTGAGACTTTTTAACTCTGTAAGGCAACAAATTTCATAAAAGCTCTTTGTCATAAACAACTATAAATCTAGATACTGGGAAGCTATTTGATGCAATGGAAATGGGTGCACGAGCCTGTGATTATTGAGAAAAGAGAAAGCTATGAGTTTAGTTCACAGTCATCCTGTTCTTTGCCTGGGGACAATTTTCTGACTAAAGGTCAGAGTCCAAGCAAACACAGTAGTCCACAGTTAGAGATCAGTGTTTCGGATAGCAGAAGCACTTTGCACTTATAGAGTAGCACTTCAGGAAAAAAAAAAAAAGTAGATAAAAAACTCTAAACATTCATGTGCAGGTACTTTCAGGCCCATTTTTGAGGGATTTGTTATTCAAAAATATGAGACCACCTCTGGCTGCTAAATAGTTTATAGTGGAAATGAGACATAATAAGAATAACCAGTTTAGAGGAAAAATACTGGTAGAGAATATTGATTGGAGTTTTGGCCCTACCCGTTTGGAGATATCATTTAAAATCTTCAATAATATTCATGGTATTCAGCTCAAATACTTGAGACTGGCTTGAGGAGTCATGACCACTCCTTAGAAGAAAACCATAACAAGGCCAAAAACAGTGTTTTTTTAAGCACTTTATTAAAGTGCTTAATATATATATATATATATATATATGTATTAATATATTAATATAATATATAAATATATATATATTAATATATATTTAATATATTAAACTTGTGAGCTATGAGGCCTACTTATACTTAAAGTTTAGAAAGAAAAGGAGAAGCCAGAATAGAAGACCAGAAGGGTAAGGTCACAGAATAGGAGAAAGCAAGAGGAATGTTGTATCCTTGAGGGAAAGAGAAAAGATGACATTAATCAAAAAAGAGTGATCAATTCTGTCTTGTGCTATATGGATATCAATTAAGATGAAGATTGCGATTAACTATACGATTTAGCAAAATGAAGGTTATTGACAAATTTTAAAAGGTCAGTTTCAATGGAGAGTTAAGGAGAAAAAGTGAGTAAAGTGAAAATGAGAAGTTCCGATTAAACATGGAAGCTAACTATGTGCATTTATTTTCTCTCACACCCCAAAGTCCATGACAATGGCAAATGACATAAAAAGAATAATACAATGCTATTCATTCATAAGGACAAAGAAAGTGAAAGAAGGAACACAGAGAAGAGAATTCAACAAATATTTGGAAGATATAAAGTGGACAAGCTGATTGTAGCTGACTTAGAACTGGTGACACCCATTCATCTTATCTATTCCACTTACGAATACAATTGCTATATATATATTTTAATTGCTTATGTCCATTAAACCATATACAACCAAACAATTCCATATGGGGATCCAACGCAACATAAAATCAAGTATACTGCATCCTCATATACTACCAATGATTGTAAAAAGCTGAAACTAACCTCAATGTCTATCAATAGAAAATAGTCAATAACTGATGCATACATGCTTAAAAAATTAAGATGATTTTTGAAAGTAAAATGGACCTATATATAATACCATGATGAAACATTCATTTTTTAAACAAAAAGAGCTAGACACAAGAGGATATTTCATTAAGAAAAACAAAGCAAAAATAAGCCCTAAATATGTGTATCTAGGTATGTATAAATTTATACAAATATGACAATGTTTTCAGATGAATATACAAACAAAGGGGGAAAGCAATTATCGTTGGGGACAGAAAAGAAACTATTTGCAATTTATTTCTTATATTCCTATGACAGTTTACTATTATAGAAAGTGTCCATTAATTAAAAAAAAAATTAAAAAGATCTCAGCTAAAGAACTTAATGAAAAAGAGAGACTGGAAAGAGGGGTTTGGGGGAGAGATATCCAACTATGAATTAGTGGCAAAGCCAGAATTAGAACATGGTTTCCCTATACATGGTTTTTGTATCTCCCCAGATCTTCTCTCAACAGACAGGGAGACAAATCAAATCCAGCACAGGAGGCAAGGTCAAAATAGAACAAGGTCAAAATAGTCATTTAGACTTCGGTACTCAATAGAAGAGAAATGATAGTGTCTTTAAGGATATAAGTGAAGTGATCCCAGTTAAAATTCAGGATGACAGTAGAATATCAGAAAGAACAGAAACAATAGGTATCAGATAAGAATAAAGAAAAATGTTGAAAAGGCATACTATAATTACATTGAAAACTTTCATTTTGAAACCGTATGCAGAACAAAATAGCAAATATAAAGCCAGTTTAGAGAGCAAGACATGTACAAGAAGGCAAAGACTGGCATATGTGGGCCTGATAAGAAAGAGAGGTTGGAGAAATTTCAGAGATAAAATGATGGCAATAATTTTGAGAGAAAATTTTAGATTAAAGTGACTCTGAAAATGAAGAAAATGAGAAAGAAGCATGAAAGGAGATTAATTTATCTGTTACTTTGTATAAGTATTCAGCACAAACTGATAAAAGCTAGAGTTTTAAGAAAGTAAATGCTCTCACCCCACCCTAAGGAATAATCTGCTCCAGCTAAAGTGATCAGAAGGCCATATTTGTAAATTGTTTTGGTTCTCTCACATATCTGTTTTCTAAACTAAGATATTTTAAATGCTGACACCAATCTTCATCATATTTGTGTCACTAAATTTTAGAAATACTCATGTATGTAACACGTGCTTATTAACTCTCATTACTAAACGGGTTTTTGGTTTACATGACTCTCATTATGTTCATTTGCATATTTCTATTTTTAAAAGAAAAACATTTCCAAAAGCCTAACTTGAAGGCAAATATTATTATATTTGAAATGTTTTTGAAAATCTTCCAGAACTTTATAGAATTAATTATTTCCTGGTTCTATAATTTATTTATTTTGTCATTATGCCTCTATTTCATTTTTGTCAACAGTTTTAGACCAATGAACTATGTCTTATTCTTAGAAATTTTGTTTTTCTCAAACTCACAAATTTCAGAGCTTATTTTCAGACTTTACTAGAGTACTTATTATAAGTAATTTCATTTGTTAATAGAATTAGAGTGTGACCTTACCTCATATTTGCAGGTGCCAACATGCACTCCTCCTTTTAAAAATATATATCTACTTCATATGAAATGTAGTTTTTTGTGCATATATGTATCTGTATAAAAATACATAACTTATATGTACATTTGTGTTCATATATATAAATAATGTCATACACAAATATATAAAATAAAACATCGATAAAACAAGTTGAGGTTCTGTATATAAATAAGAGTACTAATTAAGTACTATCATGTAAAATGAAGAAATCTTTATTTAAAGAAATAGAAAAAGTTGGAGATTTTCTGTTGTTTTTTGTCTGTTTTGTCTCTTGATTTATTTATTCAATATATTTATTCATTAGAAAAATGAGAAGAAAACTTGCCACTGCTCCTGTGCTTTTTTACTTCTTCCTGTCTTCTCCTGATTATCTGCATCAACCCACATTTCTATAGCCAGTAAGATCCATGAGGACCAGAGAACAAGAAATGGAAAAACAAAGCGTACAGTGTGCGATACACTCAAAGAGATCAGGTCCCTCAAAGTAAAGCATGTGTCACCACACTTCTTCAAGGATGTGGAGAATTCAGTGGTGTATTTAGAAACATATGACACAGAAAAACTTACAAAATTCTAATGTCAGATAACAGCATTTTATTATATCATAACTAAATTGGTAAGCATGGAAATATTTATATATACATATATACACACACATAATTTATATGCTTATAGAACTTACACAACTATTAAAAAAAAAAACATCATCCATTCCTCTCTTTGGGACATGACTACACTCTCCTTAATTCATAGCCTCTGCCTTTTCAATAAGACAAGACCTTTAAACAACAGCTTCGTTGGGAAGGCTTAAGAATATACAGCCCAGCCTTCAAAGATGCTATATTCTATAATGTGAAAGACAAGATATTTCTTCTTTTTAATGTCACCTACAACAGTGAGGTAAAGACAAAATTAATATCTCAAAGAAATCTTTTTGTTAGCAAACTCAGATTTTTCAGGTTGAAGACTAGACAAGGGAATGAACCTTACACAATACATTATACAAAATGAGGGTAATTTACCAACAGTGAAAGGATTCATATAAAGGGCACAAAAATAAACATGATCTGCCAGAGACATGATTAATGGAGGAAATAAAAGTGTGGCAAAATCCCCATTCCAGTCAAATTTAAGAGCACATTTTTGAAAACATAAAAAATTAAAAATAAAGACAAACATTTTCAAAGTACTACATAAAATCAAAGAAATCTCTTCTATAGTTCACATGCCAAAAGATAAAAATGATGAAAAAAGTTGAAAATAGTAATCTCCACACAAAAATAAAGTGAAAAAAAAGATACACTTGCTGTCAATTTTACTATAGCTTATACTTTAAAGGCACAAAATAATCTTACAATCCAATATGAGATATCTACAAAAATAAATTACCAATTATCACTCATAAAAATTAATACAAACCTGAAAAAATTAAATGATACACCTGAAAAAATTAAATGATAGATTATAAGCTTCATGATTGCAAAAACTATGTCTATAATATGAATGTGTTTCCTATGCACACTTACACAGCGGGTACTTGGTAAAAATGTATTATATAAATGAACAAACCAATTCATGAGCAAAACTACAAAATTTCAGTTCTAACTAAAATTTAAAATGTGTATTTTTTAATCAATAATACACATCTTAGCAGATAATTAAATGACACAAGTTTTATCTGTATTCACCTATATGAAAAAATAGGTAAAAATGTTAAAATGTATTCAGGAAGAATAAAATTGGGAATCTTGATATATTGCATATTAAAATACACAATTTTATAAAATTAAAATGTTTCACAAGAACAGACAAATTACTAAAACAGAACAAATGGAAATACATTCATGCATACATGCACTCACATATGTATAATTTATCAGTAACTGCACAGATACTACTCAGATACCAGTATAAGTATTTATTCTAAAAAAAAACCTTTACATTATAATAGATTTTGATTTGAAATATAAAAACAAGGCTACTTTTTAAAGAAATGAAATACAAATGATCTTTAACTGGACAAAATCAAATTAAGATTAAAAGCAATATAAAGTATAGACATTGCAGAAAAACATTGATATAATTGACTGCTTCTTCTTAAATAATCATAAATTTAAAAGGCAAGTAACAACATAAAAACATATTCATGTCAAATATAAAATAAATACTAATATCCTTAATAAAGATCTCTTAAAAATTTAAAAGGAGACACTAAAATCATGGATTTGGTGATTAGTTTTTATATACAACACTAAAAGTATGATACAAGAAAGAAAAAAAATTTTGAACAGTCACCTCATGTGAGAAGATAAACAGATGGCAAATAAGCATATGAAAAGATGAATGAAATTATATGTGATTTGGGAAATAAAAATTAAAACAAGATACCGCCACATACCTATTTGAATTGCTAAGATAAAAAAAAAAAAACTGGCATGAATGTAGAATAATGGGAACTCTCATTCATTACTATTGGGAACGCAAAATGCCACAGCCAATTTGAAATATAGTCTGACAGATTCTTTCAAAACTAAAAATAGTCTTACTATATGATTAAGCAGTTGCACTGCTAGGTATTTACCCAATTGATATGAAAGCATATGCACACAAACTCTGTATGTGAATGTTCATAGCAGCTTTCTTCATAATCACTTAAAACTGGAGGTAAAAATTTTTCTAGATATGATTGGACAAACTGCAGTACATCCGTATAATGAAATACTATTCAGTGATAAAAATTAAGGAGCTATTATTCTATGAAAAGATATGGCTGAATGTCAAATGTATAATGCTCTATGAATAAAGTATAGAAATATATAAATTTGCATAATTCCATAATGTGACAAACTGGAAATAACCAAACTATGTATGGTAATAGTAATAGTAACTCGATTAATGGTTGCAAGCGATTTGGGAAGAACTGAATAAGCTCAGGGGATATCTAGGGTGGTGAAACTATTCAGTATAAGCAATAAAACAAGACGCATGACCCTATGTGTTTGTCCTTAAAGTATAAAAAAATATACAAATAATAATTCATGTCTTTAAAGTGTAAACAATTATAAATAATAATTCATAAGGTCTGATTAAATTCATAATGAAATGCAAACTATAAAAAATAATTTAGCTGTATTAAAAATATTTTTTTTAAACCCTCACTGAAAGGGATGGGGACAAGCTGCTGATCTCAGGAACTGAAAATAAGGGGAGTCTATGGGGCTAAAGATAAAAGAAATTATACACTGTAGTCTATTTGATATAGTTGTTTTTCATAGGAATTCAGTTTAACAATTTTGATACTGCTATATATGTGTACTGAAATTGAACAACTAAGTAAATGGATAATGGGGTCCAAGAGTGGAAATTTATACCTAAGTACTGGTATGTATGTCTTTGGAGAAGAAAATAATTCTGAGAAAAACAGATGGCAGTGAGAAAAGAGGAAGACCAAATATGAGATGGGTTGACTCCATAAGAGCAGTCATAAGCCTATAGGAGTTGAACAGGGATGATGGGGACAGGTTATTATGGACATTATTTATCTATAGAGTCTTCAGGAGTCAGAGCTGCCTCAACAGCATGTAACACACATGGGGAGGAGGTTAGAGCGAGCCATGTAGTAAAGGTTTAGAGCTGATGATCTTAATATGAACTCCTATTTTAGCTTAATATAAATATAGATAGATACACATAAAGGTATTTATAGATATATTTATATACAAAGGTTAGCATATACACATATATTTTCTTGCTCTGCCAGCTGAGAGAAACTAGTAGTAATGATCACATCTAATGCTGAGATATTGCTTTCTAATATAATAATCTCCAATAAAAGGAACCAGAGCTCCATGGAGAAATAGCTAAGTATAGGGCTGGAGAAAGGAATAAAAAGATAACCCTGGAGCAATTTCTAGTGCCAGAACAGAAGGAAGGGCTAAACACACACACACACACACACACACACACACACACACACACACACACACACACACACATAATGAAGGGATTACATTGAAGGGGCACAGTAGCCAATGAAAGAAATGTTTAATAGACAAAGCTGGAACAATTTGAGCAATAAAATAAAGTAGTATTGATTTGTAATCCAACACACAGAACAAATATCCATGAGGCCATAGTCATACATTTTTGAGTGAATAAATAAATAGAGAAGAAACAAATGCCCCTTTTAAAAGAATCCCAAGTAACTTATGTAGATTTCCTGCCCTCATGGCAGCAAAGCATAACTACACATGTTAACTTCCTTCTAAAGAATGCAGCATGGAAAGGAGATTAAAACATTAACTTTGTAGTGAATAAATATGACAAATACAATCTTGGTCTTAGGTTAAGTTTATCTAAAGTTACCATCAATAGTAATGTAATTGATACCATTTATCATTGATATAAAGTGTTGAGAATCACCTCTGTGAACATCCTCTCCAAAACCAATAACCCTGGTCTAATCATAAGAAATATCAGAAAAACTTCAATTGAGAGACATCCCACAAAATATATTCACAGTACTGCTCAAAACTGAAAATTCCATTGTCATTTAAAAGAAAGGAAAGCCTGAAAAACTCTCATAGCCAGAACTTAAGACATGACAAATGATTGTAGCATGATGGATAAGATCTTGGAATAGAAAAAGGACATCAGGTAAAAAGTAAAGAAATTTGAGTAAAATACTGTATCAATATTGGTAAATTAATAACAAATGTACCATAATAATGTGATATCTTAACAGCAGAGGGAACTGTATGGGAGATATATGAAGACTCTTGTGCTAAACTTGCAAGGTAAGAGGAAATGAGGAGTCACATTTTGCAGGAACTGTAGCCATTTTAAGGAATTTGCCTTTTACTCCAAGTAATATGAAAGCTACTGGCGGGTTTTCAGTTTAAGTGTGATACAATCAGATGGATATATATATTTTTTAAACCACTCTACCTCCTGTGTTGAGAAAAGACTATTAGAGGATGGTAGCTATGATAGAAGCAATGAGAACAGTTAGGAGGATATCAGAATAATCCTGCTGAAAGACAATGATGAAAAGAGGAGCTTGATGGACCAGATGTACAGTGTGAGAGAAAGTGAGAGGTCATGGACGACTCCAAAGTTTTTGCCCTGAGTCAGGTGGAATGATGAAGTTGCCATCAACCAATATGGAGAAGTCTTGGGGTAAAGAAGATTTAGGGGACATATGAAGACATTAATTAGGGCTATTAACCCCTCAAGTGTCAAGTAGATAGCTAGATATTAAGTCTCAAGTACATGGAAGAACTCAAGGCTGGAGATATTAATTTAGGAGTGTTTAACCTATGCATGGTACAATCAGACATGAAACATTGCACCTACCAATAGATCTTCACCTTCTTAAGTGTAAAATCTATGGCTTTTTTTTTTTTTTTGTAACTATGAGCCTACATTGCCAAAGGAAAATATACAGCAGACCGAATTAAAGGTGATCACAATTGTTCCTCAAACAAAATTGATTTGGTGACAATACTCTTGTTTGACTTTGGTTTTTCTTTTTCCATTTTAGTCACCAGAGTATTACTAACCTCATTGCACACTAGCTTTGTAGATATGAGCATTTACCAGTTCTGGGTGTCGTATGTGCTAGAGAGTCTAGAAAGATTTTCTCTAAATTTTTGAGCTCTGGACCAAGAGAAAGGGCTTTATCACCTGCACACTAGTATTATATTTGGAAATGTAAACAGCATTGCCATAACTTCAGGGGTGTTTTTTTCTTCAGATTTTTATCAATGCAGAGGAAATTTTTAAAAGGTATAATGTATTTCAGAGCAATAACATCAACAGTTGATTTCTCCTTTAGTTCACAAGAGGGCAAACTCTATTACCCAGTGACTTGTGGAAACTATGTATATTATTTATATGTTAGCCAAAATTCAATTTATACTCAAATACTTTATTGTGTGTATAGCAAATTTTCTTTCTTTCCTTACATGTTGCATGTGAGATTTAGTTATGACCTGGCTACAAAAACTAGATGCTTTAATATATAATTGGAAAGAGAAAATAGAAACAGCATAAAAAGTAATTATTTTAAAGAACGTATACAGTAGATATAAGAAAATAATGCTTTGGAATTTTTTTTTTAGGCACTGAAGTGGATCAACACATCTGCTCTGGTTAAAAAGTAGCACATTTTTCAGTGTATTAACATCTGAAATATTTAGAATATAAAGAAAATGATTGTCATTCCTGTTATCCATCAACATATGACTGTTCCACACCCTCAAACAAATATTACCAGGAGACATTTAATTTGCTGTATAATTAAATGTTACTCTATTTTATTTAAAATTGACATAAATATTTATTTAAATGTTTATTTAACTAGATTATTTAATCTAGTTAAATATGAGATATCTATTTAAATAAATTCTTTACAGAAACCGAAACCTGTGATACATGTTCAGTATTGCTAATTGCTAAATATAATTTCCCTTAATTTATTTGAAAACTTTTTAACATCATGAATGTGAAACTTTCTATTTAATATTCCAAAAGCATTGCTAACAGCTTAATAGCTATCAATAGTTACCACAAATCCATTTGTCCCAGCTCAGAGAACTATTCCCTCAACTTTTTTTTTTTAATTCAGAAGCTCTATACTCTAGCATGAGCTTCTTGAATCTCTTTATCTGAGCACATTATCTATAAAGGGTGTGTGATTCAATCCCCATAGAAGACAAGTGAATAGCATGAAAAATTAAGTTAATAACATTATTTGATTTATTTGATTTGAGAATGAATAGAGGTTTTTTTTTTTTTTCCCAGAGCTTGAAACATTTTATTTTATAAAATGAAAAATCTGATATTCATTTAAGGAGACAGCTTTCTTAAAGTGACTTGCAATTTTACACCCATCTCATTGAGATTGGACAGCAAGATATTTTGGAAGTTAAATATGTATACAAACTCTCATTAATAACCAAATTTATACAGCCATTATGAATATTATACTGAAAATGCTTTAGTAATACATTGGCCATCAAAGATGTGTTAAATTCCAAGTTTTTCTAGGAAAAAGCATTTCAATAATGTTGGGTTCTTGTTTTCAAATTGTCAGTTTCATCAACGGATGTATATATAACATTCTGGCTCATAAAGACACACCAATATATAAAAATACCATGGTCCTTGAATACCTATATTTTGTTGTCGTCAGCAAGCACTAAGTATCTTTTGATTAAGTATAAAAAATAGAAATATTTTTATAAGAAATAGTTCTATTAAAAATATATTAACAATAAGTAGTTAAATATATCATTTTCTAGAGCCTCCTACTTCCCTCCTTGATGTTTTATAAAAATAAACATTCTATAATTATTAATGCAACTCTATACATACTTCTCTGTTTTATCATTATTTCTCTTATCTAGTACTTTTCTTATTTAGTACATCTAGTTGATTACAATGCAAGAAAAATTGCTTCTACATATCATAAATCTGAAAATTCAGTTTTTCTAGTTAAACAGCTTTAATGGCTCTCTCAACACTCCTTAAAGGTACTTCTTAGTATGACATATACAATCTTTTGCCTCTTAATTTTGAAATTAAATGTAAATATTTCTCAGCCTCTATTTCACCCATATCCAAGAATCCATCACTCCCCAACAGCTGCTAGATAATATGAATATATCAGCCCCTTGTAAATACTTGTCTATGAACAAGGCATATCTTCTGTTCTACTTCTACATACCTCATGCTTTTTTTCCATAATCATCTTTATTGTAGCAACAAAGATTATGCTGGGGCAGAGTTGTACTTTAATGGAATGGGTATATGTAACAGCATCAAAATTTATTTTTTTTATTTATTGTATGCTCAGTCTACTTCACTTTGTTATATGTTCTTTCGTTAAATTTGACTTTGTTACTTATTAACAATTTGAACCTATGCTTAATTTACTGTTCAGAATGGCAAACATTCTGCTCCTCTATTCAAGCACTGGGCATTTATTTGACTTTAAAAATTAGAAGAAGTAATTTATGCCTATGCTTTCATTAAGTTTGTATTTAGTAACTCTGTTGTTTTAATGACTTTGCCAGATGATAGAAATAGAGAGATATATTAAACATGATACTTGCCTTCATTTGTCAAGAGATTGGTCCACCTGAGGCATGCTATTTTATCTTTTCCCAAATCATCTCCTAAAAAAGAGAAAGGGAAACTAAGAACAAAAAAAAATGTACACTATCATAACTACTATTTAATATTTTGATCAAGTTTTAGCCAACACATTTAGGTAAGTGATAGCAAAATAGCATAAAATTCAGAGGCAAATTATTTCTACTTCCTCATGATACGATTTTATATCTGGACTATTCAAAAATATAAATGGTACAACTACTCAAACAGTATAGAAATATTAATAAGTGGGATTTTTAGCTAACATTCAAATTGATGAACTTATACAAATAATGTATGATGAAAGAGGTAATTTAATTTATAATAGTGGCAAGAAAGATAAAATACCAAGGCATAACTTATAAAGTAAAACATCGAAAGACACAGGTAAGACAGCATCATACAAACAAATGAATATACATGTCATTTGTATGTTCCCAGACAGGACAGTTCAACATCTGAAATATGTCAGTTCTCCTAAATTAATTTGAAATCTCATGCAATCTCAGTAAAATACTGAGATTTTTTCCACTCTCTGGAGATAAAAATTTTGATTAAGAAGCTAACATGGAAATATAATAAATATTTAAAAAATGTAAAATGTTCAAATTATTAAAATAGTGTGGTATGGATAGATGAATAGAGACAGAAGATAGAATAGCATAGAAAATCCATAAAGAAGATCCAAAAATACATGAAAATTTTTACATTAAAAAAAGATGTCTCAATTAATGAAGAAAGCATTTTTTTTCCATTTAAAATGCTTTACGTGTCCTCACTACAGAATTAACATATTTCGAGAAATACAAACACACAAATTTTAGTTTTTATATATACATATAAAGTAATTCGAGTTAAACAATGAATAATTTGATGACATAAGAAAAAAACAGATCCACAAGAGACACAAAATACACTAATATCTGTTTATTTAGATTTTCTTAGTTTTTATCTAATTTTTTAAATCTAAGGAATTCCAGAATTCTATCCCATTACATTTAGTAATCACATATTCTTAAGCTTTTCTTGACTGTCATAGTTTCTCAGTCCTTCCTTGTCTTTTAGGGTCTTGATAGTTTTGGTCAAATAGATTGCAAAATGTCCCTTGTGTCTGTCTAGAGATGGACAGAATAATTCCATCTGACTAACATTACAGTGTACCCAATGAAGTATATGCTAAGAAAATAAGAAATGTATATAAATCTTATATTTTCATTTTCTCTAGTAACAATCATATTTTAAAATTATATATACAGAATAAATAAAAATTGTTAATGATAAAGTATAAAATTTTTAAAGTTAAGAGACATTGAATTTTTAATTATGAATTGGTAATATCACTATACACTCAATATTTGTATCTTTTTAAAAATTCATATTTCTGAATTTATACTTCTGACCAAGCTGGAGTAACTTGAAATACCTGAGAAAATAATTGTTTAAACACTGGTCGATAAGGAGCTAACATTGTGATCCCTGAGAGTAGGGAAGGAAAGAGATGAGCCCAGCGATTACCACCTGAAGGCAGTCGCTAGGCCACAGAGTAGAACAGAGGAACCCAAACAGAGCACAGAAGTATCACTGAATTGAAGAAACAGAAATCCTATTTCAAAAAGGCCAAGCATTTTGAATTTATGAGGCAGAAAAATAGAGGCAGAAGCAGCAGAGAGAAGAGTTTCAGAAAGGCAGTGGGTTCTCTAGGGTTCTTTGCTGGAAGAATAATCTGTGCATGCATGAGAAGAGACAGTGAAAGGTCATGAAAAGAACCACACGAAATCAGGAGAATAAAACAATGCTGGGAATAACAATGGTGCCATTAGCGGGCATCAAACTGAGGAATGAAAAAAAATGATGTTAAAAACTAGGAAGCTCACTCTAATGTGGAGAACATGGAGAAATAACTAGATTGGAGGAATGAAAACATTAGAACATTAGTGAGCCAGTATAGATTAAAGAGGAGCTAGAGCCAATCTAAACCGTAGCAGTGGGAGTAGAGAGGAGGGGTCAGAAATGATAAAATTAAAGAGTTGACATTGAAAGTACTTTGTTGTCAAACTGAATATAAAGTGAAGGAAAAAGCAGGACTCTAGGATAGGCTCTACAACTCTGATTTGACATCGAGATGGATAGTTCATGGTATTTACCTGGGATTGGAATACATGGGAAGAATCAGAATTGAGGAATAATAATGAGTACTATTTTAGATATTTTTAGTTTAAGGTCTCCAAAGGATGACATTTAGGTACATATATTTAGCATAAAGTTATGTATTGTGGCTAGAACTCAGGGAACATTATTAAACTATAGGGATTCATTATGAATTATTAGCTTAGAAATGGAAATAAAGTCTAATGAAGTTTGATAAGAAAGCCCCATTCCACAAGCAATGTCTCAAAAGGATCAGACAGAGAAGGGAGAACATACATTGCACAAGCAGTAGAAATTGTTAGAGTATTTCCTAACTCAGAGAAATATTAGATGAGAAAAGGTGAGAGATATTAGAGTAAATGAAGCATGATTAAATATAAACACATTTACATACATACAAACCTTTACAGATACATGCATACACATGTCAATGATAAATGAAGACCAAATAACTGTATTTAATTTATTGTGCTATAGTCAACACAACAATTAACTCTAGTCTCAGTCAGTTCTTATTAAAAACATTTAAGTTGTTTTACTATAAATCCCTTTGCTAACTGCCACGCAGACACTATGTTCTCAAAGTATGCTTTTATAGAAAGTTAGGTTTCCAATAAGATTTATTATAAAATTCCTTGGAATCATGTCCTTTTTATAACACTTACCACTGTAATTTTACTTTTTGAAAAAAAATTGCTTATTAATGTCTTTTTCATTATATCATAAACTTTATGAGAACAAGATTATGTCTACTTTTATGTAACATACTTCCCAAGTTCATAGAACACTGGCGCAATGTCAGTTCTCAGTGTCTGTGAATGAATCAATGAATTTTTCAAGAATGAATTCATTTCATTATTAGTTGAATATAAAGATCTAAGAAAATTACATTCATATAGTACAGTTTTTAAATTTTGATTTTCTTTAAGATTTAACCTCGTGCTAATTTGTGATATGTAAATGTCACTATTTTTTTTTTCTTTCAGCCCAATGATTATTACTGCCACCTTCAAGATAATTCTACTTGTTTTTCTTTATCACAAAGCATTTCTTGGACTACCTTAACTCTACTATTTTTTCATCGATGCCACCTTTGTCAGCACTCAGGTGGTAGGTGGAAAGAAAGGAGCTGGCTGGTGTTACTGAATCAAAGGAGCAATTTAAACACAATGGCTGAAACCTACATCATATACTATATTTTAACATATTACTAATAATAATGACAACATTTACTAATTCTTTTGAGTGATTTACATGTATTTGTAAAATTAATCCTAGAAAAAGTGCTGAGATTCAGAGATGAGGAGGAGAGGTTAAGGAATTGTTTGAGGTCAGACAGCTGGCAAATTGCCATCTTTGCACACACATCGCATCTGTTTTGACTCCAAAGCTCTTACTTTTAACATCCTGTTTTAGGCACCAATTTGGAAAAACATATGGAATACCAAAAAATTATTAAGACTTTTGTTTTGAGGCAAAGATATAAAGTATTTAGATTTTTGAAAATTCGTTATGCCATTCACTCATCAACACAAACAATTGCTTCTTCTTTCATCTTTGACCCAGCCTGAACTCAGCCTGTGGATTAAAACCTATTCTTACCTCACCTGCTCACTAATGCTCCTCCCTCTCAGTCATGTTTCTTTCTTGACCTTCCTAGAACATCCCATTTCATCTCCCAATATGCATTTACAATGTGGCAAAAAACTGCTCTTGCCTCTAAAGGACAAAGCTCATGCTTCTTCAACTGTAGCTGTGACTCATGCCACTCAGGATTTCCTAACTGACTAATGCTGCTCCACCGGCATCTTCCCTTCTTTTTTTCCCCTCCCCACCCCCATTTCTCTCAGCATGTATAAAGATAATCTGTACCTCACTCTTAGGCAATTCACTCCCTTTTATTTACTAATTAAAATTTTTTTGTTATCCCAGGTATCTATTTGGTACCTGGTAGTGATTCATATGCAATTAAATAGAGTGGTGAGGAACAGAATAAGATCCATTTAATTGTGAATGAGCTGATCAAGACTACCTAGACAGCTACTTAAATTGAGTGTGAGGAAAGCTTCAATGAGGAAGGAGTGTTTGAACTGAGACATGAATAACAACAAGAAGCCAGCCTGTATAAATGTGTCAGTTATAAAGTCTCTAAAGAAAGGAGAAACTAGGCAAATGCGAGAAACATCAACAGATCCCTATTGTTGCAATATAGTGGGAAACAGCAGTAGAGATGAGGTTAGAAATCAAAAAGTTTCTGTTTAATTGCAGTGGAAGTCACTGGATGATTTTTTTTTTTTAAAGAAAAAAGTTAGGATTTAATTTTTCTTTTAGAAAGGTCACTCTGACTACTAAGTAGAGAATCACTTGTATGGATACAAGAATGGAAGAACTCCACCACCACCACCCCAAGAGAGAAGGGTACAGGCTTAAATTATCAGCAAACAACGAAGATGGAGAGAATAGACACATTAGCAATAGACACATTTAACAAGACCTAGGTTCCTGAGAAACTGGTTGGATAAGTGAGCTATTTAGAGGCTTAGAGCCTGGGGGAGGGGAATAAATAGGTAGAGGCCAAAACCAGAGTCCAAATTTAACACTGACAGGTTTAACATGCATGTTAGTCAGCAACGCAGAGATAGAAAGTAGAAAGTAGGAAAGAAGACTTGAGAATTCAGAAGAGTAGTCAAGGCTAGAGAAATACATTTAGGAGACATCTGCAATAGGCTGACAATTTTAGCCATGAGATCTCATATTGGAAGGAATGGATATAGTGGTCACAGTAGAAGGCCTATAAAATAAAATTGCTCAATTTTCTCAATTTTAACATTTTTATTTTCATCTATTTTCAATTATTTTAAATACCTATGCATGATATCCAGTGATGGTAAATTTTGTTTAATCTATTTATATCTACACACCTACTCTATAAACTCTTCAAAGTAGGTGACCTGTACTTATTTTCCTATTGTCCACTGTGTCTTATTTTTGTGAAAATCTGAAATGAAATAAAGTGAAGTGAAATAAGGAGTCAATAGAATCAGAAATTTTGTGAGTCACTTAATGAGAGCATTTTTTTCACTTTCATTTTTAAACCCAATTGAAAAAATAATAGGTTTTACATTATTAAAATGTTACTGTTTCTGCTCAGTTTAAAATAAAACATTTTCCTGAGAAGAGGCACTCCTCTCAGTTTCATACCAGGATATTTACATGAAAAGCTCTGTAATAAAAAAAATTATTTTTTGACTATTTTTACTTACAAAATTACTATTTCATCATTTCCATAAAAACTTAGGATGATGCAGCCTGAAACTGTTGAGTTTGCTCAGAAGTAGACCTTGGGCTAAGGTTGAAGTGGAAGTAGTTTATTTAGAAGGCACTCTCAAGAAATATAAGGGAGTAAGGAAGTAAGACAGGAAAGGGGAAGAGGAGATCAAATGCCGTATTATCAAGAAAATTACTACTGTAGGCAATTAGAACTTGCTCTTTCTGGAGAACTTGAGGAACAAGTGTAGAACATAGAGTCCAGGACTGAGAGAGCTCTTGTTGACTGGCTTTTCCCAGAACCATTAAAGTTCCCAGAAGTTCCTTCAGAGCTAGGCTCAGGCTGAGTGGGCTTCTGTACCAAAGAGAGCCTACAAGCAAATAATATTGGACACTGGAAGTTGGAAACTGGCCTGAAAGGTTAAGTGTGAGAGGAACATGTAAGAGGCACTGACCATATTTGCTACAATGATATCATATAGGAAAAGACATCAATCTCATTAGATAGGGTTTTAAATAGCCAGCTGATGTCAGCATACTAAAAGCTCTCTTTACAGATTTGTTTACAAAGAGCTGCAGTACATTTTCAGTCTGGGGTAGTCGTCCTTCAAAAATAAAAAGCAATGGGTTCCTACAAGTTATGTTTTTATGCCTCTTTAAATAAATAATTATGGAGAGAGAGACAGAGAGGAAGAAATAGAGAGTATATTTGTAGTTATGAAATTAAAACCTAAAATTTGAAGTGAAAAAGAAAGCAAAGCATCTATCTGACCATTTCTTCATTTTGAGATTTGGAGATGTTAGAAGAGTCATGTGTAAAAAAAAAAATTAAAAATTAGGGGAAATAAAGTGTTAGAAAAAGAAAAAACAAGGAGGATTTGCATTTATAAAAGGGTATAAAAAACTCATGTTATAAACAATAAAAAATAGATGTTATTCTTCCTTATTTTTTTCTACCAACATGCCCTTTCCTTCACTCTTTAATGTATAGAACAGGTTTCCAGACACCTTTCATGTAACATGGGTCTGCCTATAAGATGACCCAGAGGACTCATAGCCCAAGATTCTGATACTACGGCAGCTGCCCCATTTATTTTAGACATAACTTGCTTACAATGCCATAATAATCTTTTAACCATGGACATCAGAAACCAGAAATAATTAAGTGTAAGAAAGCACTTAATGTGTTTTAGTGAAGAGAATTTTTGTGAAACAATTACTTAAACATTTATGTACACTAAATTACCATGGGTGAATGAATATCAGGTGAACTCTTCATTAATCACCAATCCTTCCACAGTAAAGGACTGACAAGCTCTTTCTCCATAGACATCTAGAGATAAAAATCTCAGCCTTGATGCTGGCTTCTTTTTTTCTGTGAACTATTGTTTAAATTTCTTGGGTTTTTTTTTTACAAATTTTTGCCTACCTGGTGTCTTGAGCTCCCAGATTTCTTAAATATTATTCTGTCACAGATTTCTTTTTACCACAATATGATCTCCACTATTATAAACCAACACACAGCCTTCACTACAAATTAACTGTGAGCAGTTAGGGGTTGCATTATCCTAGGCTGACCTCATGTTTTTAATGTCCTTGGTTTACTCTTTGTACCTGGCTCTCTGGTCCAATGACATCAACATTCACATTATCTTTTTGTCCCATATCTTTTATTTATTGTCATATTGACCAATTCAGCTACGATGATTACAGTATTCATTGTCACGCATAAAATGTCTAAATTTCATACTGGGTATTGACTTTCTGTTCCATCTAATTTCTGAGCTATTTTACTACAATTATCACATAAAGCCGCCAACTGTATCTCAGTAATAAACACCCATTGTGTTTTGTTCTGCTTATAATGGCGATATTGTTTTTACAATCAAAGGGTACCTATTTTCATTGTCCCTGTCATTTTTTATTAGACACAAATTCCAACAGGCTGACCCTAGAAATAGTTATATACTTTTCTCTCTGAAACTTTTTCCTTCTCTTCAAATTTTCTTACTTTCTGTGTTTGACTGGAAGAATAATTTTGAGCTTTTGCACACATATATAAATATTGGTTCATTTGGTGGTAGATAAAGAGAGACAAAACTTTTTTTCCAGCTCTGCATCTTCACTTCATTTCCCTTCACACATGGATACAATTTATGGGTTTCTTAGAATAAGACTGTTTAGTTCTGTGCCAAATAGAGGTTTTTGGAAGAAAAATTTAAATGTAAGAAAGAAACTGAAATGTTTGCAGCACACCCGATTATGCATTTTATTTTTAAAAGTGAGCAGCCTGAAATGTCCTTCCACTATGTTACCATCATATTAGAGATTTAAAAAAGTACTAACTGTGTGGTAGAGCATTCATACTGGAGCTCTGTTTTAAATAATTTCTTTTAAACTCTCACTCCACTTTCTCAGTGGTAAGAAAGCCTTTCAGAAAAAGATTAATACATAAATCAAATTTCCTGGTATATGTGCAGAGATAATAAAGATTGATAATTGGAATTCAACAAATATATAAATAGCATAAAATATATATGAGTATATCTACAGTCAAAATAAAATTTACATAGAAAATTTCCAAACTTTAGTCTGAGAAGTTTTCTCTTCTTTTACCTGACGCTAAAAAGTATGCACAGTGGCATATAGCTGTGAAGATCCTCCTTTTGAAAAAGTATAAAATATAGATGATTACACTATCTAGCACACATTGTATTGAAAGTGAGCACTTATCTTTATACTAGTTAATTATTTATACTAGTTAATTATTATACTAGTTAATTATTTCCTTAATTTAGTGATTAAGGAAAGAGGGTTACGGGGCAGAACAAAAACCATCTAGGAGTCTAATGTTTAAACTGACATTTAAACAACGAAGGTAACAATTATGCATAAAACAAAAACTAGTCAGTTTTGAAGTTACTAAGAGATCTCAGTTATTAAGAATTTTGAGACAACTCAGATAATCTAATTTAAGATCATTTCTCAACCTTTTTTTAGTTCTGCATTTGCTTCTGAAAGTATGAAAACAAATAACAAAAAAAGGAAGAAAGGAAGGAAGAAAAGAAGGAAGGAAGGAAGGAAGGAAGGAAGGAAGGAAGGAAGGAAGGAAGGAAGGAAGGAAGGAAGGATGGAAGGCAATAAGAAAAAAGGACACTCAACCTAGATATTCTCAACAACTCTCAACCTTCAAAGCAATTCTTCAATGTCCTTCAATATTCCCCAAAGTGAGGGTACTGCCTCTACTCTCAACCCTCATAACCTCTTAGATATTAGTCAGAGGATGAACATCCAGCAATTATTGATACCTGATAACAGATGCACACATCTTTATGATTTTGAAACAGAAATAGTAAATAGTGATCTAGAATAATGTTTGCAATATTCCTTTTAGTAGTTTTATGATATTGTTACATTTTTTGAAATTTCTTTCCAATCCTGCCTATAAACCAGTGCATATGTAACTCATTCCTGGATTACTTCAACAAAAATTTAATTTTTCTTTGCTCAGTTCTTCCTCCTTTGAATATAAGCCATAAATCAGATACATTAATCTTTCTAAAATACTAGTTTAATCTTGTGATCCCAATGACTTTTCTATTTGAGATTTTTATAAAATCTAGTATTGTAGATTGACACACCAGTTTTCCTACCTTCTAGCCTCAACTTTGACTGAGAGAGAGCTCTTTATGGCATTACTCTCACTGATAATATTCAATTCCAGTAGGTCGATTCCTCAGTATTTTTATAATACATTAGACTCATTGTGGCTGCAAAAATCTTTGCTTATACTGTTTACCTTCTACTTGAAATGCCCCTACCACCTTATCAAACCTTATTATTCTTTAAGGTCAATTAAAATTTCCACACTACATAAAGTTTTGTCTAGCCACTCTAGCCATTTCTATATTTCTCACTCTATAAACATTTAACTGTATACTGTTTATTAGTGTTATAATGATTCACTTGTATATTCTTCTCTTCATATCTGACTGCATGCTCTGTGCCCTTGGTTTTGTTTTTCTCATTCTAGCAACACCCTTCACAAAATATTCAAATAGAAATTTGTGAATAAATTAAACAAAATGGAAAATAATAACATTAACACAAATCAATTTCATATCATGAAAACACAGCATTTTGCTTTCAGTTGAAATTCATCAATGGTGTCGTGGGAGTTGGTATAGATGAACTCATTTTATAATGAGGCACTAAATAAATGGTTGGGAATGCTGAAAGTGGAAGTGATTTCATTAAAATTCACAAGGTTTGTAGCCATACTGACGTGGGTTTCAATCTTAGCTTTCTCACTTCTTGACTAATGACTGAGAGAAGATTGCTTAAGAAAATTTCCATCTGAGTCTCAGAATAATATACACATCACTGCGTTGTTTTGATGTACAAGTGGAATCATTCATTCAAAACATACAGCACAAAGTCAAAGGAGGGTTTACTAAGTGGTTGCTATTTTCATTGTGAGTAGTAGTTGTGATAGTGTTTTATCTACATTTTAGTTCAGAGAATATATTTTTGGTATAGAAGCTAACCTGCTGGTGCAAACAGACCTCAACACTTAAAGATTCAAACAGGATAGGAATGTGTTTTGCTCTCAAGTATACAAATCCAGAAGTAGGTAAGTAGTTCATGAGGTTAGTCAGGGACCCAGGTACCTTGCAACCTGTTACTCTTTCTTCACCAAGTGTGTTGAACTTTTTCTTCATAGTCAAATCTGACTTGCTTTTTACTTTTACATTCTAGTCTGAGAGAAGGAAATTGGGTGAAAGGCAGGCATCTGAATTTTTTAAGCATTTAAAGTAAAAGTTGAAAATATAACTTCTAGTCATATCTCAATACCTAATCACCTTGGCTCATTACCATGGCTACATTTAGCTGCTAGAGAGCTGGGAATTGTTATCTGTAATTAAACTACCATATACTCAGCCCAAGGACTTACAAAATAACTCTCCCAACCAATTCTGCAATAAAGAAACTGGGGAACATAAGCTGCCAAGAGCACTCTTTATTGTTTGTTCCTTTTCATACATTAGGGCTCCCTAATTAGCTTCCATATATTAATCTACTAGAAGATGAAGCTGCATATGGTGGCACTTTTTCTAAAATATTAAAACATCTTATACATTCATTTTTCTTTCATTTTATTCTCCATGGACAACTAGCAAACTCTAGCTCATAAGTTTTCAAAGCCAATGGTGGCAGATAGAGATGAGGATGATTTTAACTTCAGCAGTAAAACCTTGGATAGACTTAGCTTACTGGCAAGAAAACCTTTGGTGACCATGTCCACAGTAAGGAAAATATTTACAATGTAATTTAGTATATTAATTAATTTATATTACATGCAAAGTAGAATTTATTTTTCTACTTTAAAAATAATAGACATGATATTTGACTTTATAACCCACAACTTGAAAATATCAGTCCATACAAATCTATTAAATGTTTTGGAATTGACCATCTTTCTTTAAGTATAAAAGTTGTCTTTATGTGAGTCAAGACTTTCCTTAGTCCTTCATTACAAAAAATAAACACAAAACTGAAAAAACTAAAGTAGAACTAAATATTTAAAAAATTTTAGATTTTGTTTTATTGGCCTCTTATATTAAATGGACAGGATAGTCTAATTAAATCAGAAACTCCAGTTTCAGTGACACTCACATAGGTATGATTTTTTATTATGCACTATGTTTCAGGAATTTGTATATTTCACTGACACAGTATAGTAGAGAGATTAAAAGCATGAAACACCAAACCTATATGGCTAAGAATTTTTCTTCCTTACTTTTTTTTTTTACAAAGGGGACAAGAAGATAATTTCTTTTTTCCACTTTTTAGCAGGTTATTTAACTTATCTTTGACTCACTTTCTCATCACAAAATAAAAATAATAATGCCTACCTTATAAAATTGTTTTAAAAATTGAACTCTTTCACAGGTCTTATAATAATCCAGCAAATATTAACAAACAATTAATTCAACTAATATATATTGAATGTTAGATGTGTATAAAGCACATTTTAAGTACTAGAGTTATAGTAGTTAACTAAATGGGAAAAAAATACAATCTTTGAACTTATATTCTAATACCATCTTATTTCAAATCTAAAAAGCGGTTCTCCTTATTCTTATTTTACAGATGAGGGAACTGAGTTCAAACAACTGAACAGGTAAACAATGATTGTTAGAGGAAAAGTCCTACACAGGCCAGTTTATCTCTGGCTGCTAGCATGCTACATGTGCAACAAAATTCTCTCGAGCTTCTTCTATGCACCAGGCAAGAGGTAAGCCACTAGTGAAAAGCAAAGCACTTTCAGGTTTTGATGTGATGTTTCCAGAGACTGTGACTGTAACTACTCCTTGACATGCCCATTGCCACATAGAAAGATGCAGCCTCAGATCTCCATGTTCCCCTGCTTCTGAATGAGTTTCTTGTTATGAGAAACATATTTGTGGCAGGTAGGAAATTAAGAGGTAAACAACTTCTACCTGCAATTATTTAAATGAAGAAGGAATAATTTGCATGGTAAGTTGTGAAAGAAGTAAGCATACCCCATTTGCTGAAATTCAAGAACAGAATCAAATCACTAATTATCAGGGAAAAGCAAATCAAAACCAAAATGAGATATCATTTCACAGATGGTAGAATGACTATCATCAAAAAGATAAGCAATCAAAAACAAATACTGGCAAGACTATGGAGAAAAGGGAACACTTGTGTGCTTTAGAGGGAATGTAAATTGGTTCAGCTACTATGGAAAGTGTTATGGAGATTCCTCAAAAAATTAAATATCATAAGATTTATCAATCTCACTTTTAGGTAAATATCCTAAAAAATGAAAACAAGATATTGAAATATCTGCACTTCCATATAAACTAACTAAATGTTCTTCAAGGAATTAATGGATAAAGAAGATATGGTATATATAATCATGAACGTTATTTGGCCATGAACAAGAAGAAAATCCTTCAGTTCTTACTGAATGGCCCTTCAGGGCATTATGCTAAGAGAGATAAGTCAGACACAGAAAGACAAATACTGCATGATATCACCTATATGTGGAATCTAAAAAAGCAGAACTCCTAGAAACGGAAAGTAGAATGGTGGTTACCAGAAGGTGGGGGCATGAGGAAAATTGAGAGATGTTAGTTAAAGGGTATAGATACTCAGTTAGAAGATAAATTCTGGGAATCCAATGCACTGCATTCTATTTACAGTTCACAATACTATATTATATACTTCAAATTTGCTAAGAGATTAGATCTTAAATGTTCTCACCACAAAGAAGAAATGATATGTGATATGATGGAGATGTTAGCTAACCAGTAGAAAACATATTGCAATATATGAATGTTATCAAATCAATACTTTGTGCAACTTAAACTTACACAATGTTACATTTCAAATATATCTCAATTAGAAAGAGGCAAAAAAGAGAACGGAATCAATATTCTTTTACTGTGGTGTTGTACCTAAATAAAACTCTTGTTTTAAGGGTTTGCTTCTGCACAAGGGAACGGTATATGCTAGTGATTAAGTGAGGGAATGGATTTTCTGTCTAGCTTTACTATTTTACTACAACTGAAATACCACTGATTCTACATGATTTTTTTTCACTTGTATAATGATTTTACAACCTATCTAGCATATGAAAAGAGCTTCTGTGAACATCTTTAATTTGAAAGGAAAAAAGGTGTTAAGTGTGAGTCATTCATCTAGATTATTTAGAAAATAGATGATCTATTTAACTAAATGTTCTGAACCATTGCTAGAAATCATAGATATAATGCACACAAGTTTTTTAAAATATAAGAGCAATACAAATGTTTAATACTTACATAACAATGAGCATAATTGAATCATGCTTCAATAATTTTTTAAAAATTCAATATTAATGCCAAAATTATTCTAACATTTTATTTTTAAAAATACTAGATTTTAATTTTAGCGCAGTTTTCAATTTATAAAAAAATTAAACAAAAAGTGCCAAGATCACATACATTCTCTCCCCCAATTCCACATCTTGTATTAGTATGGTATATTTGCTATGCTTGATGAGTCAATATTAATACATGATTAACCAAAATCCGTATTTTACATTAGGGTACAATTATTCTGTTGTTGATTCTTTGGGTTCTGACAAATGTATAATGTCATGCATTTATCATTACAGTGTCATACAGAATCATTTTACCGGCCTAAAATTCCCCAGTGCTCCATTTGTTCTTCTCTACCACCTTCCCCTGGCAACTAAAGATCTCTTTATTGTCTCCATGGTTTTACTTTTCCCAGATATTATATAGTTGGAGTCATATAGTATGTTAGCCTTTTCAGATTGGTTTCTTTCACTTAACAGTATACCTTTAAGGTTTCTCCATACCTTTTCATGGCTTAATAGTTCATTTATTTTTATTGCTGAATAATTTTCATTGTATGAATGTACCACAGTTTGATTATCCATGCATCTATTCAAGGACATTTTAGTTGCTTGTGCCTATAAAGAAATAAATTATCATAAATTATCGTAAATTATCATTCTAACATCTTTTTTTATTCTACAGTTCAGGAGATATATGTATAGAAATCCCAAGAAATCTCCATGAATAAATAAACTTTAGAAGCTGGTTAAAAATGTCAAATTCTTGGTACTAACCCCCTTTTTAAGTAATTTTATTTTTTTCTCATTAGAGTGAAGGAAAGTGATAGTAAAAAGTATCATCAACTTTAAATTACAAATAAATGTTTAATGTATAATTATAGAATATTAGTTAAAGATGAAAAAATCAAAATAATTTAAATCATAATAAACAGTCTATCCCCTTTAATTTAGGAAACTACCAAAAAGACAATTTGCTTGATAAATTAGTTCACAGAATAACAAGTGTTATTTTCTAAAAGACTTTTTAAATTTTTTCTATAACATAGCACACTATGTATATTGTTATTTTAAAAAAGATTTGTAAAACAATGATGGCTTGTAGAATAAATAAAGTGAATCATCAGATCACCAATAATTTAAAAAAATATTCAGTTAATAATTATACAGCACCTACTATGTGCAGCAGGTTTTAAGTATTTTTTTTCCATGAATCAATTTACTAATAAGAATATATCAATTTTATTTTAAATTTGATTTAAAAAAAAAAATGTTATGGTCACCCTAAAGGGGCAGGCAGGATGGATTCTTTCCACCTAAAATTTGGTTTAGATATTGAGAAGAATGAAACCATACATGAACAGAGGAAATGAACATGTTTATAATTCACATAAGGCTTTCTGGTAAAAAGAGGAAAGACCCCAAGAAGACCAAATGGCTTGAAAGAGCAAGGTAGGGAGACTGCTTGAAACTTTATGGTGGTTATGGGGTGGAAGCTGAGGTGAGGGATACTAAATATGATTTGAAATTCCTATGGGAATCAAAGGTGGGAGCCTCCAGGTTTTCTTATCAAATTTCTTAGACAAAGAGCAGAAGTGGCATACAAAATGGTAGGGCTTGAAAACTGTCAGTAGTCAACAAAAATGCAGTCCTACTCTTCATTATAAAAAAGAAACAGGCTTGGTATAGATAGTTTATCCTGATGATGGAGCTTATAAATTACACATCTGGGATTAAAACTCAGGCAGTTGCTTCCAGTACCCAAGCTCTTAACCAAGATACAAATTTTATGATTATAAAAGCATCACTTGCTTATTGCAGAAAATATGAAGTGTATTAATTGGTTAGAGAAAACCTACTCTTATTCACACAACTCATGAAAAACCACAGATATATTTAATTTATTGTTCTTTAACAGTTATCCCATTTTAATAGTCTATAAGCTGCTTTAAATATTTCTAAATATATTAAAAACTTTCCAAAAATTTGAATATTTCCCTTAGTGGTAAGCAGAATTCTAAGAAGCCTCTTATGATTCCCATTCTTTGTTGTAATGCTCTGTATTGTTTACTCTCCTTGAGAGTGGGTGCAATTGATAACTTGACTCTAAGTAATAGAATATGACAAAGGTTACTTCAATAATTATGCTACTTTATATAATAAGGCGCAGATACTCTATAGATGGAATTAAGATCTCTTGAGTTCATCAAAAGGGATTTTATCCTGGTTAGGCATGATATAATTAGGTGAATCCTTTAATTCTATTTTTTAATTTTTATTTTTTAATTAAAAATTATTGGGGTGACATTGATAAAATCAAATAAATTTCAAGTGTTCAATTCAACAATATGCCATAAATATATATTGCATTTTGTGATTACCACCCAAAGTTAGATTTCCTTTTGTCACTGAATATTTGACCCCTTTTCCCCTATCCTCCTACTCCCTCCCCACGTCCCTTTGGTAAACACTAATCTATATCAATGAGTCTCTGTTTATCATGTTTGTTTGTCGCTTTCAGTTTTATATTCTACATATAAATGATATAGTTCTCAATTTTTTCTGTCTGACTTATTTTGCTTAGCATAATAATCACAAGATTTATTCATGGTGTCACAAATGGCAATATTTCATTTTTTTTTTTTTTACAGCTGAGTGATATTCCATTATCTATGTGTACCACATCTGCTTTATCCAATATTCTATTGTAGGACACTTTGGTTGCTTCCATGTCATGGCATTGTGAATAATGCTGCTATGAACATTGGCGTGCAAATATTTTTTCTGATATATGTTTTCAACTCTTTGGGGTAAATACCCAGAAGAGGAATGTTGGGTCATATGGTAATTAAATTCTTAGTTTTTTGAGAAAACTCCATGCTGCTTTCCATAGAGGTTGTACCAACCTGTAGTCCCACCAGCAGTGTATGAGGGTTCCTATTTCTTCACATCCTCTCCAACACTTGTTATTACTTATCCCGTGGATGACAGCCATTCTAAGAGGTGTGAGATGGCATGTCATTGTAATTTTGATTTATATTTCCCTAATAGTTAATGAAATATCTGTTGGCCATTTGTATGTCTCTTGAGAGAAGTGTCTGTTCAGGTCTTCTGCTCATGTTTTTAATTGGATTGTTTGTGTTTTTATGAAGTTATATGAGCTCTTTATATATTTTGAATATTAGGCCATTATCACAGGCATTGTTTGCAAATATATTCTTCCATTCAGACAGTTTCCTCTTTTAGGTGAGCCCTTTTAAGGAAGGCCTTGGCTTTTCCTAAAGAGAGACATTTTTCTGCAGAAAGTAAGCTGCTGCATTGTGAGAGGGCCCTTAAGAGGGCCCTGTGGAAATGCAATTGGCCTATAGGGGCAGAGAATAAACCCTGACTGACAATCAACAATAAAACAGGGACATCAATCATAATCATAATCTCTCTCTCTCTTTCTCTCTCTCTCTCTCTCTCTCTCTCTCTCTCTCTCTCTCTCTCTCTCTCTCACACACACACACACACACACACACACACACACACACACACAACCTAATTTCTTCCAATAATCACATGAGCTCGGAAGATGACCCTAAGAATAGAACACAGCCCAGGCTATACCTATACTGAATGAAGGTTTGTGATACACTGAGAATTCAGTCAAGCCATGCCTGAACTCCTGACCTATGGAAAATATGAGATAATAAATAAATTTTGTTTTAAGTGTCTGTGAATCTGTGCCAGTTTATTAGGTAACAATAGAAAAGTAGTACATTTAAATATGTGCTTTCAAATTGTGGCATGTAATTATATCAGATGACTTACCCTTAAATTATTTGTGTTTTCTATGTAAACTTCAGTCTAAATTTATGATTCTTTCTTTGATATAAGTTTAAATAAGCAGAGCTATGGAGTGCAATGCACAACTGTGATTTTTTTTCTTACAGTCACACCGCCTTATTTTAATAATAGAACTCAATTGTCCATTGCTTGTAATCTTGATGGGACTGTCAGTCTATGTACCCAGTCCTTGCCTAACTAGAGAAAAGTAACAAGAGTTAACAAGACCAATCAGACTCTTTTTGGAATTTGAATCTCAAGAAGAGTAGTACTGGAAATCAATGGATCTGATTCATGCTTATGTTAATATCCTGATAAGACTTTGATTCTTTTTCTAACTAGATGTTCAAGTGTTCTTTTTCATGCTTTTTCTTAGGCCTCATTGTTCAATTCTTCCTTTGATTCCATAAATGCAAACACATTTTCTCCCTTTTTTCTTTCCTTTCTTCCTATCTATTTATCTACATATCATCCTTCCAAAAACATACACAAAATCAATTTTCATTATTTATGGATTCCACTTTTGTAGATTTATCTACTCCCTAAAATTTATATGTAACCCCGAGTCAATATTCCCCAAAGTTTCGTTGTCATTCACATACATGCACAGAGTATTGAAAACTGAGTAGCTAGCTCTACACGCCTGTTCTCAGAGGAGTTTGAACAAGGCAACCTGCTTCCTTCTTGTTTCAGCTCTCATACTGAAAATAAGTGTTCTTTCCACAGTCTTTATGTATGTTTTTGTTTTTGTATTTTTGTGCTTTTGGGGAGTAATTTTGCTGTTTAAAATGATTTTAACCATTAGGTTTAAGTGCTATCTAGTGTTCCTAAGTATAAGAAGGTTGTGATATGCTTTACAAAGAAAATGCCCGTGTTAGATGAGCTTAGCTCAGGCATGAGTTATGGTACCATTGGCTATGAATTCAGTGTTAACGAATCAACAATATAGTGCATCCAAAAAAAGGAAGAGGAAATTTGCTGTTCTATACATGAGGCTGCTCTGTTAAGTGCTAAATAACCACCTATACTGTGCTGAAACTGTGGAAAAGATGGATATATGGTTAAATTTTTGGATTCGTGAGATGATTATGACTCAAGAAAAACCATAGTGGTAAGCATGATGTGAGGCTGAAAGCCAAAGAAATTTATGATCACATCACCCAAAGTCAGGAAAAAGTTAAACCGTTCTTAGCTAATGCTGGCTGGCTTGCACATTTCAAAAAGCTGCATGAGAGATGTTACACTGACAGGAAAGGCGTTTAAATAATACTTTGTAATTATTTTACAGAAAAACAGTCATGTGGAACAGCAGGTTTTCATCAGTCCTGAGGCTAGCTTGTTTTACAAGAACATTGGTAAACTAACCTATATGATGAAAATAGCATTTCAGTTGATGAAAAATTTAACATTTCTGCTGTAAATAACCAGAATCAAGTGTGTGTGTACGTGTGTGTGTTCATGCGCACAGGGACCAATCTTCTTGTTGCTGGTAACTAAATAATCTTATTAATACTCTGGATCAAAGGCCGAATTTTAATTACTCATAATATAGCTTGCCAAAGCAGTCTCTCAGAAATGGAGAGATAAAGACTTTCCCAAACACCCAAAAGCTGTGGGAGTATGTCACCAATAGATCTCCCTTAAAAGCAATTCTAAAGAGAGTTCTTCTAGATGAAATAAAAGAATACTAATAAAACAAAAACATAGAAATATATAAAACTCAACAATAAAGATAAATATATGGTCTAAGTCAAAATCTCCTACTATTGTAATGGTGATGAATAAGGGGTCTAAATTCTAGTATAAAAGTTAAAGTACACACACACATACACACGCATGCACACACTAAATATAACCATATTGGTTTCTTATTCCTCATATAAGGAAATGGGAAGTCACTAATCTAACCTAAAAATAAGTAGATGTTGAACAGATTGAAAAGTAAACAAGTCTTCTTGGATCATAAGACAGGGGAGGATGTAGGGCAAACTGCTGTCCCTAAGACTGGAAAGACAAAGAGACCCAGGGGCTCATGACTTGCTAGAGCAGGAACTCAGGAGCAGGAAAAAATGCTGGGAATCTGGGCTGGGGTGAGAAAATCTGAACTATAATTGATGAATTGCTGGAGACTCTGTATGGACAGCTACAAGAGTTAAAACTTCCAGGGGAACTCACTCATGGAAGGGCTCCCACAATATTGTGAGATTTACCTCTAGTACCTCAAATAGATTCCCCCGATATAGATTTCCCCTCAGGCTTTTGGAAGGGGGAGGGGGAAAAAGAATCAATTTGAAATACCCAGTTCTTCCTAACAAGGCCTGACTTCAGAGAAAGCTAGTTAACAAAGTTTAACCTGCTGGAGTATTATCAGAGCATAACTGACCTGCATAAGGAAAATGCCCAACACTCAAGCCATCCTATCCCACCTAGTTGAGAGTTAAAAACTGAGAAACACTATCAAGTTCACAGTCCAGAAGTATAAACTCACTAAAAGACTGAAACCTGAACACAGGACTAAATCAATAGTCCTATATAGAACACTTTCCCTACATTTCAGCACCACATTACTAAAGGTTAATTTACAGCAGTTCCTTTTACCTGGTACATCATGTTTTCTATTTTAAAAAGTATATCAAAGGACAAAGAACAGTTTGAAGAAACAGAACAAGCATCAGAATCCTATGTGACAAGGATGTTGGGATTATCAGACAAATAATTAAAAACAATTATGATTAATATGCTAATGGCTCTAGTGAGTAAAGCACACAGCACACAAGAACAGATAAGCAATGAAAACACGGAGATGGAGTTACTAAGAAAAAACAAAAAAAATGCTACAAAAGAAGTAAAGAATGCCTTTGATGGGCTTATTAGCAGGCTGGATGTGGCTATGGAATGTCTTTGAGCTGGAGGGTGTATCAATAGAATCCTAGGAAACTACAAAGCAAAGGAAATAAAACTAAAAAGGCAGAACAGAATATCCAAGGACGGTGGGGGCAACTACAAATACGTAAAACATGCATAATGGGAAAACAAAGAAAATGAAAGAGAGAAAGGAATAAAAGAAATACTTGAAACAAGAAACAACTACTGGGAACTTTCCTAAATTCAGGTCAGAAACCAAACCCGAGATCTGTGAAGCACTGAGAACATCAGTAAGAATAAGTGCAAACAAAACTATACCTCAGCGAATTATTTTTAAATTAGAGAAAAACAAAGATAAAAAAAATTCCTGAAAAAAATGGGAGAAAATATTTTCAAGTCATATCTGATAGAAGTTAACATCCAAAATATATATATAAAAAAACTCATACAACTCAATAGCAAAAAAAAAAAAAAAAGAACTGATTTGAAAACAGGCAAAAGATCTGATATTTTTCCAAAGAAGACATACAGATGAACAACAGGTGTACTGAAATATACTAAACATAATTAATCATCAGAGAAATGAAAATCAAAACCATAATAATGTGCGACCCTCCCCACCTGTTAGAATGGCTATTATTAAAGAAAGAAAAGAAAGAAAAAGACAGAAGTAAGTATTGTTGGCAAGGATGTGAAGAAAAGGGAACTTTTGTGCACTGTTGGTGGGATTGTAAATTGGTACATCCACTATGGAAAACAGTATGATGATTCCTCAAGAAATTATAAGTTGAACTACCACTCTATTCAGTAATTCCACTCCTGGGTATTCAAAGAAAATGAAAATAATAACTTGAAAAGATATATGCACCCCCATGTTCATTGCAGCATTATTTACGATAGCCAAAACATGGAAACAACTTAAGTGTCTATAAATGAATGAACTGATGTAGAGGATGTGAGATACACACACACACACACACACACACACACACACACACAGACTATTCAGCCATAAAAAATAAGAAAATTCTTTAGTTTGTGACAATATGGATGGACCTCGAGGGCATTATGCTAAGTGAAATAAATTATACAGAGAAAGGCAAATACTGTATGATCTTACTCATATATGTAATCTAAACAATGACAAGAACAACAAAACAAGCTCAACAGATTTATGGTTACCAGAGGTGGGGAGTGGGGGGAAATGGGAGAAGGCAAGAGAAAGTATTAAGTCCCAGTTATAAATTTCATAGAGATGTAGTATACAACATGGTAACATAATGAATAATTCTGTATTGTATATTTGAAAGTTTTCATCACAAGAAAAAAAACATAACTATGTATGATAATGAATGTTAACTAGACTTGTATATGTTGCAACATATACAAATATCAAATCATTAGGTTGTACACCTGAAACTAATATGATTAATTATACCTAAATAAAAAATACGCTTATTGAGCATTTGATAAGGAGGTGTTATCTAGAGTATGTACTTAGTCAACCATCTTAACATAATCTTGAAACAACTTTCTAAGTGTAACCTATCTGAAGAAATTATAAATAAAATTAGCTTAATATTTGACTTTTAAAAAAGTATAAAGCTGTTGTACATAAAAAAATAAATGTTTGCATAAAATTAGAGGAAGCAATACAAAGGAGACATTTAGAATAAACATGACAAATCATACAAATCTATAAGAAAAATGTTAAGATCTCAATAGATAATTAGAAAAATGTACTAGCTAGAAATTAAAATTGACAAAAATAAACATAAATAAAAATACGTCAGTAGTAAATAAAATGTAAATTTAAAAGCCAAGAAACTGTTTACATTTGCCAAATTCATTAAAATTTTTAGTGAGAATATTAATATGCTAGCAAGTGTGTTGTAAAAAGTATTATTATATATTGCTAATGATTATTGGATTTGAACTATTTGCCAATACATTTAAAATGTCCTAAAAGTTTTACCCATTTGATCTAAATATGTGACTATGTCTTTAAAATGTATTTAAGTGAGGATTCTGTTATACATAAAATCTATAATGGAAGAAAAACGTATGTAATGATAGGATAACAGGTCAGTGCATTATAGTTTAATCAATTATAGACTATTATGTAGGTCTTAAAATTGATGTTTATGAAGCCATTTTTCAATAAGTTTTAACCCATTTCCTGTCTGCTCAGAGAATACTCACCAGCAGCTCTTGCAGCTACAGTGTTTACTCCGAGAGAACACACAGATTACAGTTCTAACCTTACCCCCTAAGTTAGCCATGAAATATTTCATTTTTACTATTATTTTTGCATAGCTCTAGTAAAACGATAATCTTTGAAAATAAATTATATCATTTTATTTGTAGCTTCTGTTTTTTAGTAGTGGTATTTTCATTTACAAAATATAATAATTTTGATCACTGAAAATGTCAAATCTTAGAAAACGTAGCATTCTTACACATATTAAATTAATGCTGGCAGTGAGCTGCACTTTTTTATCTAAATGGGAAAGGGTTAAAAGTACAGCACACCTATGTATATAGTTTGTTTTCAACTTAAAAATATACATATAAATAAACCAGAAATTAAAATAAAATTTGTGAAAATATTAAAGATTTTATATAATTGATATATTTATTTTTAATTTAGTGTTTTGTATTTTCTAAAGCATCTGTAGTAAAGAATAATACCCTGATAAATAGTAAGAAAAGTTATTTTAACAATAATCGCCTGAGAAATACTTTATTTCTCAGAATCCTTCCCTTTTATGTCGTGTCTGATAATTTCCTGTTTTATATTAGCTTTCAAGGGCTACTGTAATAAAGTATCGATAACAAGGTGGCTTAAAATAACAGAAATGTATTTTATCACAGTTCTGGAGAGTAGAACTCTAAATCAAGGAAGGCATCAGCAGGTCTGTGATCCCCCTGAAGCCTGAAGCAGAGAACCCTTTCTTGTCTCTTCCTAGCTTTCGGTGGTACCCATCAATCCTTGTTGTTCCTATGCTTATGAGAGTAAAGTGTCAATCTCTGCATCCATCTTTACATATCATTCTCCCTGTGTCTTTACATCTTCCTCCTTCTGTGCCTGCCTGTCTCTATCTTAAATTTCTTCTTATAAGTACACCAGTCACATTAGGTTAGGGTTCACCCTAATGATTTTTTTTTAATTTGATTATTTCTATAGACTCTATTTCCAAATAAGGTCACATTCTGAAGTACTGGGGGTTGGGACTTTAACTTATGCTTTCTGGGGGAGACACAATTCAAATCATAATACTCCTTGTTAAGTTAAGATGCCTTACCTATTTCTGTCTTCAGAGAGCTTATTTCTGAACTCTGAACATCTCTCTTTACCCTCTCAGTTATCAAAATGTGCTGAATTAGTATGCCATCTCTTAGAAGCTTCTTCTCCTTTAGTTGGAAATTTCATTATAGGGAAGGGCTTCATTTATGGTGAGGTTAATGCCTAGTAATGGCTTATGGAATCAGATACCAGTGACAGACTGGAAGATAAATTCAGTAGCTCTCTAATAATATCATACTGGAAAAGTGGCAAAGTATCTCACCTAAAGCAGAAGAAGCAGAGCAGAGCAGAGCAGCTGTCATCACCTTGGTATACTGGGAACAGCTAGGCAGAAAAGGCTTGGGATCATTGAGAAGGGGTAGAAATGTCATGTTGGATAATATACCTTGTGACCCTTTAAATTGCTTCCTTAATTTAATACTGTGGTGTTTTGCTCAGAGAAACTGCTCTTGGAAGCAGGAGTAATGGTCTTAAAGCAGAAGATTATGGGATAAAGCTAGAGCCAGTTTTCTTTTCTTTCCCCTTCCCAAAGTTTGCATTCAAAAATATAAGAAAGGAAAATACACATAATACACATGGTAATTTAGGTGGTCTTGGTAATTCTCAATAAGATAAGGTATCAAGTAAGTACTCAGAAAAGCCTCACCCAATAGGTTATAGATTCAGTCCTCAAAATAAATCTTTATTTAATCATGAAGACAGTAAGGAGGAAATCTGGAAACAGTTAATTATTAATATTCTCCACCACCATCCCACCCCTCTTCCCCTCCCCCAGTCACTATTCCTTTGGCAGCCCATATAAAGAATAGTGCTGTGATATGAATTACACATTATATTCAGGGGAGCTTTATTATTTTAAAGATACTTTGGATTCTGTGTCATCATATATTATTTAGATCTCTATATTAAATTACATATCAATTTATTCTACTTCATTCCCTCATTTAAGATGTATAGGATGCATGGTGTTGCATATATAGGCAGACTTGCAGGAACTAATGCCAGCCACAGTCGTCTTACATTATCAGTCTTAAACCATTATCACAGTGTGACTTTGTGGCACCACATTGGGAGAAAATGTCATCTTTTAGGGACAGTAATTTCTTTGGCTCTGTCCACTAAGGCTTATTATATCAGAATGAGTGTCTTTGACATACTGAAGATTATTCAAAGCCAATCCCAAATTACAGACTTGTGCCCTACCTTTATGAAACCGGTGGATCACCCAAATGGGGGGCCTATCTCTGAAACTTTCTATATTCAAATGTAAATACTACTATATTCAAGTCCAGATTGTATTAGAACACCATTCTTTGTGTTGTTATTCTGAGTGAAATGAAGAATTCTATTTAAAAAATTAGATGTAAGTACAATTCAAGCAAAACTGGTATTTCAATTAAATGGTCTCTGAAATTTATATGCAGGCAATTATTAAAGCTGTAAGGCAAACATTAGTGCTGCATTTCTCTCAGAGACACTATTTTGTTTTTGCTTTTCCTGATCCAAATATGCCTTAGTCTCTATGATACTGAATTCAGAGAAATGCTGCAAAATTCCAAACCTGCAGGCATGAATCCATCATGAGGTCTAAACGGCCTCTTTAACAAACCAGCCAGGCATTCGTTTATCAATAAACCCAACTTCCTCCAAGATTATTTTTCTGGTATACATTACTCCTGTATCTTGAATTTCTCAGTAACCATGGAGCCAGAAGTATTTCCTAACCCTGGGGCTCTTGTTATTTGAATATGGAAAGAAATATAATTTGTTTTCTACACCAGCAGATAAATGCGGTAGGCCAGTTATAGTTAAAACAATGATATTTTCTTGAATTTTTGTGGATGATTTCTCTATATCAGTTTTATTTCTTCAAACGAATTATCTGCCTAAGAATAAAAACCATGTCTTCTACATGTTTTTGTGTTTTATGATAGCATTGTTAATTATAGTAATTTATATATATTAAACACCTGATATATTTTGACTAAATGATATCTTTATCCCTATATGGCTTTATGGTTCATGATGTGCTTTTCTTTGCACTCATACACACACACGTGCAAAAAAATTATCTGACAACTGTGCAGAGAGTCAGTTTTGCCAAATAAAATTGTTTACCTGAAACTCAGGGAAATAGGCATTTATTTATGGATAATAATTGAGAGAACCAAAATTCAAATAAAAGCTTACAAAATCTAAATACATTACTATTTTAACTACAATTATTGGTGGGAATCTGGTGACCTACAAGCCAAATTCAGCCATAGATTTCTTTTTTTTCTTTTCTGATTTACCATTAGCTCTCTCCAGCTGACCCACTGTCTACCACTCAAGATGGAGCAACACCTGGCAAACCTCAATAACTTAGGCTACCTCCCTGAACTTCACATCCTATACTGTACCATAACTATGAGACATATAAAGCTTCTATATAAGCTTAGGAAATGTGCTTAAAACAGAATGTATTAAGGGTTAGAAGGAAGCAAAATAAGCAGAAAGGAAACCTGGAATGATAAAGAACTACTGACGAAGACATTTGATATGGGAAATCCTCATAAAATCTCTGTGAGAGCTCTCTCTTGTAATGATTGTTCTTTCTTAGAGAATACAAAGAAATTACAAACTGAGTTTTGTTTTTAAACCAATAAAATGTCTCTTAATGTCTCTTTTCAAGACATAGGCAGCATATAAAACAATGTTAAGGATTATGTAAGTCTATGGTCCTACATGTATAATCTGTTTTTAAAAATAAGTTATGTTTGCTTGATTTGTTATATTTTTATTAGAAATTAGAAAGTAACTTGATCTTCAGTGATTAAAATCAAGGGAATAAAATTGAAAATCACCAAAGATCTATAAACTCTGCCAGGTGAAGGTAATGGAGGAGGTCCGGATGAATTCACATTTTGGAAAAACATCCAACTGGCCCCACAGGTCACATCTTGCAAAAACTGCAAGATCCAAGCACTTTTCTGTGTTTCCATCCCCAAAGACTGCAAGAATACCATGAACCCCAAGCTTAGAATTTACTGGACAAACAACACCCCTCTCTAGGCTAAAACTGGAAGCACTGCTATGATAGATTTATATTGCTTAGTACGATAATCATTAGGGGATTTGAGGACAGGATATTCCTTTTGGCCATTCTGTACTTTTAATTTTCCTGATATTTTCCCTCTTTATGTTCTTAAAATAATCATATAAAGCTCAAGCGCAGAGAAGGTAATCACTCTTAATTTTAACAGATCTTAAAAGAGGATTAATACTGATTCATACTGAGATTTTTAATCATTGCCTTAAATGACATCACTTCTATTCAAAGTCTAACATCCTATACTTGTTCATCTTCTTTAATTCTGACAGCATTTTTCAAGACTGGTCTATAAGTTTCTTGAAGAGTTCTTTGGTGAAAACGTACTTCATGTGGAAAAAAGGTTGTTAAGATATTTTTTCATTTTATGATGTATTGGTCATGGTTTGCGATAGCAGTTAAGAAGAGATATGAAGCTGTGTCAGGATCAGAAAGAATTTTGAGATCAGTTTGTAATCTTTTCCATAGGCTTCTCAGAAGAAATGAAGATGGAAAGGCCAAGTATTTGCCATGATCATTGATAATCTACTGTCGATATGGGACACATGTTTAATTCAGGTGAATATGACTCAGCCTTGTTGGAATCTCAGGAAGAAACAAAGGTTAGTGGCTTGACTTGCTCTAAGGCTGACAGCTAATCATGATTTAGCAGGTGCTCAAGAATAAAAGTGTGGCATGCAAAGGGCTAAGGGAACTAAGGCTTAAACAGGTCCATTCTCCAGGGCCTGACTTGGCAACTACAGTCCAGCAAGTTGAATCCCAGCACACACAAAAAAATTCCTAAGTCTAGGCAAATGGCCTTTCCAGGCATCTGGTTGATTTGCCTTGTGTTTAGCCCCCCTAGAAGTGATTTATGTACAGAGAACAGGACACAGTGCTTGGCAGCATCAAGGGTCAGTTAGCTCACGGCTGAACCTGACAGGGAAATGAGTTTTGAAGTAGAAATTGAGGTTTAAAGGGAATAAAAGAAATTGGGAAAAGTTGGCCAGGCAGGGGAGGGGATGTTTGTAGTTCAATGAACTGAGCCCGCTGACTCATGGTTAGACACTTGCCCCAGGCCAGGTCAGCACAGTCCCAGTCTTCTTCCTACCAGTCCTCTGTCTCTTGCTTCAGTCTGGATTGCAGGGTTAAAGGTAGGCCCTGGGCTCCAGAAGTCAGTCTAAGCCCCCTGAGGGCAGCATGTTTCAACATTGAGAAAATATATGCTTTTCTGAGCTGATCCTGGGATGGGATAGTCATGGACCTAAACTCGGAGTAATTGTTTTGACAGGACCTTCACTTTTTACCATGGTAGAAGAGGGTCAAAGCAAACATTTTGCCTTACATATGTCATGCCTCTCGATACAACATCCTCTCTCATGCCAATATAGAATTAGCCTTACCAAAATAATTTTGATTTCTTTTCATTCTTTTGTAAGTATGGTTTTATATTTTTATAAATATGGTTTTAAAGAGAGCAATTTATTGACAACAGATCCAATACAAGAAGCTGCCAAGTGTTGTGTAATGCATTTTATGTGAAAGAGGGTTTTTAACATATTTGTTGAAATAATTTTCATTTCTTAGATTTGCCTATTTTGCGATTCTTTTCCAACACTATTGCAACAGTGTTGATAAAATAAATGATATAATATGGATGTTAATCTATACAGGAAACATAGATATATTTTAGTCAAATAGAATGAGAGAGGGAGAGTTGATGAAGACAGCATCATAGGAACAGAGTATGGTAACGAGCTCCCCCGCTCTTAGAGACACTCTGTACACATAAAACGATTCCCTCTGAAAGAAATCCAGAAACTAGTGGAGCGACTTCTGCACATAAAACAAATAAGAAAACACCCACGTCAAAACAGATAGGAAAGGCTGAGACACACTCTTGCCATAAAGCCCACACCATCACAGCACTATACAATTGAGGGGGAAAGCCCAACTCCCAGATTCTTCCTGAGGAGCAAAGGGTTTGGATACCACATAACATGCAAATTTTAAGACCCTCATGGAAGGAATGAGATCCCCAAACACCTACCTCTGAAAAACCAATGAGACTTGTGTGCATGAGAATACAAGAATGTAGCAAATAAAGAGGCAACTCTGAACAGGTTCACAGGCACTCCCTGGCAGCTATACCCTCAGCGCTCAGAGCTCGGGCAACAGGCAAAGCCACCCACCTCTGATCCTTCCTGGAAAGTTTATCGGCATATTCTTTAAAAGCTGCTCCTAAAGGCCAGCTTTCTAATTTAACAGAAAAGCCAATGGTCACCTCTCCCCATCTCCAAGTTGCCAGTATCTCTCTGAAAGAAGTTCGTATACACAATTGCACCCCAGGTTTTCTGGGTGCTGCTTAAGGGATGGATGCATCCCCAGATTGCCAACAGAGCTTTATTCTCGTATCACAGAAGACTATAGCAAACCAAGAAGCAATACTTACTGAGTACACTAAATATTCCATAGCGCTCTTATACAGGTCTCAGGGCAGAGGGAGCAAGTAAAAACCTTATCAGTCTCTTCCTGAAAGGGGTTTATCTGCATACTTACCAAAAAAAAAAAAAAAAACTGGAAGAGAAAGAAATATGCTAACATGCTAACCCCGAGTGGTAGAGTTCTGGGTAATTATTTGTTATAATTTTCTACATTTTCCTAATTGCTTAAATGGTAATGTAATACTTTTTAATATATAAACAGAAAATAAAGCCATTTTAAAAATTAAAAAAAAAAATTAGGATGCCCCCTCAAAAAAAAGTTGTTGCCTAAAGGCCAAGTTTCTAATTTAGCAGTCATAAAGCTGGCCGCCATCCTCCCCAGTCACCAGGGAAACTGGTGGAAACCTCTTCTCTTCTCCCTCCAACAATGCTCTAAGTCACCTGGAAGGAGCTGTACACACATCTAGCACCCCACCTTTTGTGGCTGCCACCTGAGGGGATAGACCTCCAGATCACCTGCTCACAGAGGAAATAGGTAAAAATGCTCATCTCCTAATTTCTCACTGAAAGGGCTTAACTACCTACTTTCTCAGATGCTACCTGAAGGTCTGGTTTCTAATCAACCTGAAATCAAGAGTATACAAAAATTACCTGTGTTTCTATACACCAACAATAAACTAGCAGGAAGAGAAATTGACTATAGCATCAAAAAGAATAAAATACTTAGGAATAAATTTAACCAAGGAAGTGAAAGACAGTAGAACTTAGGTGTTCTCACATACACAAAAAAGGGTAAATAGTGAGGTGATGGATGTGTTAATTAACTGGTGGGGGAATCCTTTCACAATGTAGACATTTATCAAGTCATCACATTCTACACTTTAAATATCTTGCTATTTATTTGACAGTTAATCCTGGGTAAGAATAAAAAAAATAAAATATTAGAGAAAAAATAAAATTATGGCAGGCCACTACTCAAGTTTGGCAGCTACCATAATAGAAATGGCTCTCAAAATTTAATTGGATGAGAATCACCTGGAGATTTTTCTCTTTTGAGTCATACCACAACTAGAGAACTATAAATTTATTAAATTTAGAAAATTACCTTAGGTGGGATAGTTTTCCTGATTGATTCTTAGAGACCTGATTATGAATACCAAATGCAAACTATATGCTGAACAAAATTATAAACATTATTTTAAATGGTGTATTATAATTTTAATTGTTCTATATTTCAAAGAAACAATTATCTCTATCTTTGGAAATTGAATTGCTTTTTGTAAAAATTAATATAAAATTGCCCAATGAGTAAAATATTTTCAGCGTCCTTTAGTAGTGAAATACTTATTTTTGTGTGTGTGTTTTGTTTTTTGTATGTGTAAACATTTATCTGTGGGAATAAAAAATTTAAAAACTATGTCTCTATACATTTTTTTTACTTTACCGGAGAAGTGTGGCAAAATATATAATTGCTGGAAGGTGCATAACTTTTAAAAGAGATGGCTACCTTAATTCAATCTACTAAAATTTTTTTTTAACAATTAGTTGATTACAGAAAAAAAATTCGAACAAATAATATGTACTTCATTACCAATACTAAGATATTTGTTTATTTTCTATTAGTGCAAATGTGGGAGTATTTATTCAATCATTTGAAAAGAATGTGTTTTTTATTCTTAACTATGAATTCAGATATATAATTTTAAACTAAGTGTAATTGAATACGCATTCCTTTGTATACAGTGCAAGGCTGAGCTTTGTTCTTTTGTTTTTCAAACTCAGTTTTAACAAAGAATTAGGAAGAAAGTTAGATATAAGGCTGTTTTTAATTTATAAAATAGTTTTCTTCCAAGGAACTCAAAATAATTTGCATTTATTCTTACAAAATGCTTTTCAGGCTGCCAGTCTTGTGTTCCTTCTGCCATCTAATCAAGGAAGCTGAGCAGAACCAAGTAGATCCATGCGGACTATGAGTCTGATTAACTTTTAAACAAAATGAACCAGATATATCCATACATAGAATTCTGTTTGTAGAAACCTTGTCAAGGTAGTCACCTTGGAAGGATAAATATTCCATGAAGTTGCCATTTGATGGACCACCTTAGTGCCACACATCACTCTATGAGCGTGTTCCACTTCGATAATCACAACTGCAACTTATTTTTATTTTTTCTGTTATTGTTACCATTATTAACTTACCCCGATGATGAAGATTTTGTCACCAATGTAAATATCCAAAGAATGAGACACCAGAATTAGTCAGTCCCTGGCTTTCATAGATTTGTTCAGTAAAAATAATGTTGATAATACTTACTGAAAATTCCTTGCAAGCTAGAAACTATTCCAGGTCCCCTCCCTTTCTTTTTTTGCATAATTTCATTTAGTGCCCAACACAACATGTATAATATATTTTTTTAAATGAGATATTAGGAGATTGCATAACTTGTCTATGGCAATAGCCAGTAAGATGTTCTCCATATGCAAGTTCAACATTGTCCATTTCCAAGTCATTTGTGACCAAGGAAAGGAAAATATGGGTAACTAACACAAGCACATCATTAGCAATGCACAGAGAAAAATATATGGCCTAAAACTTAAATTATTTTCAATAGAGTGGAAACAATTTCTATTTGTCAGAGAAGCAGGCTTGGACTAGGCACCAGTGCATGCCAAATGAGGGACCCCATCCTTGGACTCAGTCTGATTCAGGTTTTGTAGTGTTTGAAGCCTATTCAATTTGGGGAATTCTCCTTTAAGAAAAATATTATTAAAGTATAAATAAAAATATGAAAGTACATATTTATTAGGAATAAGAAAAAACTCTCAAGAAATAAAATAATGTAAACCACCAAGTACCACAAGTATTACAAAATGCAGAAAAATAACATAATAATAATTAGCAACTTGGTACATCTGCCAATACTTTATTTTCTATAATTTTTAGTGCATTTTCTTTGCCTCTTCCAGTGACAACATGTTTATAATATAATTCTCTTAAAAGAAAATAAAAAAGTAATATTCAATCACTCCTCTAGCATGGCCATTGGAAACTTGGGTGTGTTTTTAAGAAACAGTACTTCAAAAGCAATGTGTCACATTTCTTCACTGGTAATGCCATAAGTGTGCAGGGCATTGGGGTAGCCATGAAGCCTGTCATTGTAATCTCTGAGCAAGGAGCAATGGAGCAGATTCTAAATCAATTATTTTTTTATTTAAGTAGAAGATAGGATCCAGATGCCTGATGAGGTCTACCAAGCACAGATCTAGCTATTGGAAGTAAATATGGGAGCCTTTTAGCCTTAGGCCCAGGGCCACCATCATGGGATAGAGGATATTACTCAAGCAGAGAAGTCTGCCATGCTCCCAGTATTTCTCCACATTCACCATGGAAAGGGCTCTAAGCCATGCTTCATTATCTTCTTGATAAAGCTACTTCTAACTATAATGCTTAATATATTTATAGAGAAGTAAGAGATGGCAAGTGACATCCTATGGATTATGCAACAATGAAACTTTCCTAACCAAAGATATTGCTTGTTAGAAAATGAGAAAATCCATGTGCATCTGAATACCAGCATTGACTTTACCTAGAGAACTTGGGTTCCTCCTTTGAACTAGCTTAGTCTGCTAGCCAACTTTATGCTAGATTATCAAAACTTTAAGAGGGAGAGAGCCAACAGGGGCATTTGGGAGAAAAATTTAATCTCTCCTTAATGCTGTAGAAAAAAATAGGTTTTGGATCCAGCCATGTTGGACTCTACCACTTTATTCCTTTAAAATGGGAGTGATACATACTGTTGAATATTGAGTTGAAATTGAATGAGATATTATATGTGAAAATGACAGTGTACTGCTTGGCCTGTGTTTAATGTTAAATCTCTAATGTTAAATCTCTACTGAACCAATCAAGATCAATAATCTTCACCAGTGGATTGAGTTTTATTGCTGTAAACTTGGTAGGTAGGGTGCCTTGTAGAACTGGAAACTAAATATACATCAAGTCACAGCTGATGTCAATCTATGTCTACTTTGTCTAATATTGCATTTTTGAGTTTAGCATGTCACATGACCACTAGATTGCATCCTTGCTATAAGTCTCTGCTCTATTGAATAATTCTGATTGCATTTATATGAGGATATTTTGCATTGATGACTTATTGACTCGAACACTTCTTGATGTGAGTGACCCCTGCTACCTTGTTCACCCCACTAAATTGGATTTCCTTCAGCATTGTTGCTGGCCTGTCTGAAACCTAGAATTACTCAAACCCTGTGGCACTGAGGGGCTGGCTACAAAGCTGATTCATTTGATTTCATCTGATGCATTTGTACTTTAGTTTCCTGATGGCTCATGCTGGCAAGTTCTCAGCAAGTAGTAGGGTCTAAAGCAGTCTTTAAACTGCTTCCCAAATAGGTACACAAAACCTTCTGAATAACATGGTTGAAAAATAGATATTAACTCCCAGGATGACTAGTCAGTAAAAACCACATTTACTCGAATATAAAATAAAAATTGTAAAGGCCAGAATAATGCTAAGAACTTTACTTTCATGATCTCTTCTATTCATCATCAGAACGCCATAAAGGAGCTACTAAAACTATTCCCATTTAATAAATTAGGGTTTGTCAAACTATGGCCCATGGGTCTGGGCTGCCACCTGTTTTTGAGTGGCCAATGAACTATGGATGGTTTTTAAATTTTTATGTGGCTGAAACATAATCAAAAGAAGACTAATATTGTTTGACTGTGAAAGTTATATAAAATTCAAATTGCATATCTATAAATGAACTTTCATTGGAACACAGCCACATCCATTTATCTACATACTGTCGATGGATGATTTTGCTCTAAAAGGCAGAGTGAAGTCATTGCAACAGAAAACTCATGGCTGGCAAAGCCTAAAATATTTGCTATTTGACCCTTTATAGAAAAACTTTGTCAAAATCACTTACAGAAAATGAAGCTAAAGATCAGAGGATTCAGTAACTTACCCCAGCCTACCCTAAAAGCAAGTGGCAAAACTAAGATAAAATCTGGGTCTGATTGGTCCAAGAGATCATAACTTAATAACTACACTGCTACTCTATAGTTCTGGCCATTATGAAATTCAGTGAATCTCACATGCAGAAAGTAAATCAGATTTTAATGATTTTGTACTCATATTTTCTTTTCTTTTTATTTAGGCGAGGCAACCCTTGGTTGACCTTACAGATTTCAAGAACCTTGTCAGCGTACAATCCCTTATTTTTATTTTTTTATGTATGTCTACAGCACCTGGTCTTCCTAGGTGGTCTCCCATCCAAGTACTAACCAGGCCCGACCCTGCTTAGCTTCCGAGATCAGATGGGATCTTCCGAGATCAGATGGGATCAGGCTTGTTCAGGGTGGCATGGCCATAGACTGTAGTCATACTTTCTATCTTGACCATTACAGATAGGTTTGGCAGAAGGTGACTGCTACCATTTCTGAAAATTGTGTACTGCTCAATTTATAAGAGCATTTTGCTTTGCTGACACTCGCATGGTACAGTGAGGTTCTGGTTCTATTTCAAGTGGAATGACTGCCAAACCCCATATTATAAGTACTTCTACTTCTAACCTAACTTCAAAAGCACAGCACATATGCTAGAGTTTTGGAAGTAGATGAAAGGTATGGGACTATGCCCAAGAAATAATTACAAATGATTATTCAAATTATACATTCAGTTAATTGCCAGTAAAGAGAAAAAATAATTCATTCCTAGATTCAGAAGCCAGAAATAGTGGCAAAAAAATTCAATCCATTAAATGAATGAAAAAAGAAACTGCATCATCATAATCATGATCTCAGGGCAACATTTTAGTATTGATATTCATTTTAAGATCAATTTAAATATACTTATAATGTTTTATTTATACCTTAACAGCTGTTACATTTTAGATCTAACAATTTAAAATAATTGTACAGTCTTTTTTCTCTTTTTCGCATATTGGCACATAATGCTACTTTTCAAGGATGCTATTTTGTATGTTAGAGCATTTGACTAGGGGCATAAGGAATTAAGAGAAATCGCTTTTAAATATTTGCAGAGATGCAAAGACTGTATAGACTGCATCTATGCCTAGACTGAGGCAAGTGACAAACTAATATTTAGTGTTGTGATGCTACATGAACTAGTTAGTTAACAAAGTGATAACAGTACCACATGCCGTCCTCATTGTCAACGGCATTAGGGTCTTTGGACTGAAATATTTAGTCCAAATAGAAATATTGCTATGTTGGATCTTAGGATATCTGTTTTTGTGACTTAGCTCTAATGTTAAATGGCACATCTTGGAAGAGCACTGCTTTTCTAAGATTACTATTTACCTTAATTGGAGAAATATGAGATAAGATTTAAAAAAAAAACTCTATGTAAGAAGAATGGACATAAGTTTAGAAAACTATAAAGGGTAATATACTTGCTAAAAATTAGATTCAGACTTCCTATTTCCATTTTCTTTTGTAAGGAGCTTAGAAGTTGTCATTTGGTCCTAACAATAGGCAAAAAGCTACAGACACTGAAAAATCAATAACTCTCTTGAATCCATAAGAGGGAGAAGGCAATGGGAAAAACACTGTCCTGAAGATTGGAGAAACACACAGATGAATACAGGGAGTCATGGTTTACCGGAGTAGAGATCACAAACAGAAATTGCTGTGGAAAGTACCGGAGTAGAAATATCTGAACCAAAATCGAAGAATTCCTGGAGTTTTTAATTCTTGACAATTAAAAACTTCAAGGGACCCAGTCAGATGAGGGCTCCACATATTGAGATTTACTTAGAGGAACTCAAAACATTCCCACAGGAAGAGCAGAAAAAGAACCATTTGGAAATACAGCACTCTATTTTACTTAAACAAGAAGAAACTGGTTAGCCAGAGACTAAACCTTAAAAAAAACTTGGGTAAGGGAAATACCCAAATCCAGCCCATTCTAGCCATCCTGTCTTACTCTGGGCCCGGTAGGGGACTGCGAAACACTTGTGAAGTTCATGGTCTAGAGGCATAGGCTAACTAAAAGTCTGAGACCTAATCATAGGACCATGGAATGCTTTCTCTCTCCTCCACACCTCAATACCACATTAATAAAGGCGTATTTACAGAATTTCCTTTTACTTATTACATCATATTCCCTGTAAAAAAAAGAAAAATATATACAATGCATACCAAAAACAAACAAAAAAACACACAAAAGACTGAGCAAGCATTATAACTACACATGGCAGGGGTACTGGAATTATCAGACAGAGCATACAAAACAACTCTGATTAATATTCTAAGAAATCTAATGGATAAAGCACACAGTAAGCAATAATACATGAACAGCGTAAACAGGGAGATGGAAATCCTAAGAAAGAACCAAAACGAAATATCATTCTAGTGATGATGATGATAATGAGGATATGCCTTTGTGGGGGGAAGGGACCTAAGAAAAATCTCTGTACTTTTCTCTCAATTTTGTTATAAACCTAAAACTGCTATAAAAATTAGGCCTTAAATAAAAATATTAAGAAATAAGATATTCTAAAACTGTCTTTTTATTTTGAGTGTCTTGACTCATTTTCTAGATAAAGCTTGCTTCCAAATTAAACTATTTTAATATATAGTAAATGAAGCACATGTTTCTTCTTTTTTCTGAGCCATCTTAGTACTTTGTCTGCAAGTGTCTTGTTGCACTTTTGGTGTTTCATTATTGTTGTTTATTTTCTTGATTCATTCTGCCAGTTTCAACATTTTGTAAACTCTTTGAAGGCAGGTACTGAACCTTTAAAAGGTATTTCCATTTCCTGTTACAAGGGGTTCATGAAAAACCAGTAACTTAAATTAAATAAAACATTTAATCATGGAAATGCACATTATAAGGAATGAGGTGTGCTTTTGTTTTACAGACACAGAGAAACTATTATGTGCTACACAGTTTCCTCTGTAAAAACTAATGAAAACCTGTCCTAACAGTTAATGTCTGATTTGCTTTGATCTTTTGCAAAGGCAAAGATTAGATAAACATGAAGTAAAGAAATTTACTTTTAGGAGAAAATAGATAAGGAGGGGAACTTCAGAGAGAAGTAAAAAATTAGAACTGAAAAGAACTTTCAAATCCCAAGGCAAGGAAGCTACGAGATATAAAACTAGGAGCATTGAAGCATGTGCCCAATCTAAACACATTTTTCAGCATTATTTTCCTTCTAGGTACAGTCACAACATCCAAGAATGTTCCTCTTTTTTTCCCTGCCTCTAATACTTATTAGACATTTAGTACATACAGAGCACTGTTCTAGGAATCACATTTTGCATCTAAGCACCACAAATTAATTTGGCTGAGGTGGATAGATAGATATGATTTTTTATTCTAATTTGTGATTATAAATCTGGTCTGAACAGACTTTGTGGTTAAGACACTAATGGGCATGCAATGTGTTTTGAACCACAGTAAATTAATCCAATGAAAGATGAGTCAGTTCTAAACATAATATATTTTCTTTTATAGACTTTGAAATCTATTGGTCTTAATTCAAATTCTGATTCTACCATTTACTAGCACCTAATCTTTTGACACCACTAACAAAGTTCTGTGAGCTTCTGTTCCCTAATTGAGTAATTGAGGATAGTAGAACTTAGCCCATAAAATATTTCTATCAGTCAAAATAATGCATTTCAAATGTACATTATAAGCTACAATAAATACTAGCTATTAATACTAGTATAATTAGTGTTGATATATTGTGTAGTTGTCCTTATTGTGCATCTCTTGACCTCTGCAGCAGACATTTTTAAATGAATAATTAATGTTGATTAAGTTTAAATTTATTAACTGGACTTTAATGAGCTAATATTTGTTTATTCAGAAAGCTTTATATAAAAATAACTCTGCCGAGCCTATGAGTCCTTAGTATACTCTCTCCATTCTTAGCAAAGTACAGAATCACCAATCTTGATGACCTTCCCATTTCTATTTTATTTTTACCTAGCTCCAAATAGTAAGATGTATACAAGTATATCTTATAATTATTTATTTAAATTTAATCTGAATAAATTATATATCAATGATATGTTTTTAAAATCAAGTTCTAGGGTGTTAAGTTCTTACTTAACCCTAGTATAAAAAAATAGTCCTCTTGAAGATATGCTCTTCTCTATGTTCCACTGTGAGTGTAAACATCTGTACTCTTGTTTTACTGGATTTTCTAGCATTACATACTGATCATTCTTTAGCTTTACAACCACAAAGAAATGTTCAGTTTCATATACTTTCCAGGCAACCAAAGTCCCTCCTTAATTTATATTTGTACAAGCTAGTTTTCTGAGCTTTTAAAAATTGAATGCTATTCTGTTTTTAAATACTTTTACCAAGGTAATTTTCAATCTTATTTTCTGTGGTACAAGCTAGGCCTCCTGAGATGGTGCCATTTACTCAAAACAAACATTTTTTTATATGGTGGCATTCAGCTTAATGATAAAGTTGAATACTATGCAGTCCCATTGAACCACCTCTTTTACTGTCACCTCCTATGCATTGATACTATTTCAAGCTTCAAACCAGTTTTACCTAATCAAATAAATGTATTAAGTAATGAACGACTGGGTGCCACTAAGTTCTTAATATTAATAAGTCATCCAGACATCCAAAAGGTGATAAACATAACAGTTTTGGGATGGTTTAATAGATATTAATCTATAGTACTAAAAGTCTTGATAAAGATGAATATGTAAATTATACATTGTTATAATCTCTAGACTTCTGTAATTGTTCTTATATATATAAATAATTTCCACAAATGTACCTTATAACCCTTGAGTCCTGTACTCCATAATGTGGAAGGCTGTTTGATGTTGCTAAGTAATTTAATATTATCCATATTTAATCTGAATCCCAACTTGTTCTATCTCTTTATTACTCTGAGTCAGCATAGGGAGATATGACAAATAACATTCAGGTGTAGAAAAGAAAATAATTTAAGTATTTGAAACAATGAACTATAGTTTCTGAGTGATTATATATTGCATAATACTATTTTTTAAAAAAATTTCCATGGATTTGGATGAGTTAACATGAGCCTAATGTAGAAAAGTTTGTAACATCTAAAAATCTATAATTTATTGTGTAGAAGAATTAAGCCTGGTGGCCACACTTTAAACACACCTTTTACCATTGGCCAAACTGGGGGATGTTGCTCTTGTGGTAGGTGGTCTCAGAATCCCAAACATTCATGGGATTCCCTCACATGAGACAAAGATACTTAAAACTAACTTCCTAGATTCACTAAACATTAAGAAATCTTACAGTCTCTTAAATCATTGTCTTTAGCATTCCAAGAAGAGTAGATGAGATTCTATCATTTTTGAAGGAGGGTACAGTTGTTCCTCCGTGCACATCTTCGGGACGCTGCGCAGATGGCGCTGGGAGCAGCATCTGACCGCTAGGGGGCATGCTCTGTCTCCGAGTCACCCTACGCTAGCCAGTCTCTGACCTCTGGTCTTCTATTTCTTGGAATTCACTCAAAAACGTTTTAAGTTAGATGACATTTAGAAATATATTTTTCCCTCATACACTTGCAGTTTTAATTCCTAGCATCTGGAAAGCAACCTTTGTCAAATTTTGAGTTCACTGGAGAGACCAACAAAGAATTTATCACATTCTCTAGCCAAGGAAGAAACATTCAAAGCAATGCTTGGGGGATGATAATCAAACTATGCTAATATTTACCTTGTGCCCTTCTTTAATATACATACTCTTATAAAGTACAAAATATCATTTTCATTTAATGTGAAGGAAGTTGAGCACAAAGTACAATTTCAAAAGTGCTTTGTCAGAAGATCCGCGTAACATTCAGCTTTCCAGTTGCTCTCTGCTCTTCCATCTATTTTTATTTTTTATTTTAAAACAATGTCTTTCATCTTATCATGATTAGAATGCAAAATATCTTTCACATCTTTCCTCTGGAAATCAAATAAAATTTGCGCTTATTCACAGTCCTGTCCCTGTGCCAAACACTGTGAAAGCATAACAAATAGTTTACTTTTGAATTACAAAAAAACACACTTTAAAAAAACATTTTGCAAAGGTCAACACATTTTTTTCACATTTGAGTTAGCAAAATATGTAACAGAATTTTATGTTTTTAAAACTACAGTATTATATTCTGGAGGAGAAAAATAAAAAATCAAACTTCAAGTTTTTTAGACTTCTCCTTCATTGAAACATAATGTTGAGATTTATGGTAGACCCTCATTAACTGGAACACTTAATTTAATGAGTATCTAATTTATTTAACCTTAGCAGTTAACTAAAAAAATTTTGGTAGTTTGTAAACAACCAAATAAGTCAAAAATACACAAACAAAAACAAAAGAACTTTCTAAAATAGTCTGTTAAATCTAATTGAATTTGCCTGATGATTGAGACACATTAGAATCATTAACAATCTTTATTCCTATAGCTGGAAAAAATTAATTTAGAGACAAATCGTACTAGTATCAGTATATGCCCTGAAAGTTGTTTTCTAAAGTAAATCCCTGATCAAAATTTATTTTTATTTTTGGGGTTGTAGGGTCCCCTGCCCCATTTACCTCTTCCTAAGGAAAGTTAAACAGTAGAGTTTGTTCTGTGAACTTTGTGAATTTTGTCACATTTATGTTTTTGTTGTTAATATGTTATAGATGTGACTTCTATTTTGAGGCCATTCTAGCTCAGTAAGAATAAAGGAACAGTAAGCTTCATCAAAACTGTTGAGGTGGAATTTCAGAACCCACTAATTTTCTGTCATCTATGCTCTAGGAGTCCCTAAAGGGATTTACCCACTTGGGTACCTCATGACATCTATGCATTCCTGCTCTGGCCCACTGTAGTAATATTGCCAATTATTGTCCACAATAAAACTGATCAATGTGCCTAATCGTTGCCCAGCAAAGAGCCTGCACTCATTGATATAACCTTTCAACATTATCAGAGAGACTGTGCTGAGGGCCATAGTGAGGGTAGCCATGGTGGCATCCTGACACCTGACTCTATACACCATCCATGGCAACTTCTTCCCTCGCAGTTTCACATATTTAACCCACATTAGTTGACAATCTAACTAACACAATTCCTTTGTGTGCCAATTGACTTTGAACTAATTTGAACAGCCCTATTTCATTTTCTTTTAGGATGAATTCTTTGTCAGGGGTTTTTCTTAAAAAAAATTATTTATACATATAATAATATAATAAATATATGTATATATAAAATCTCCCCTCAGATCAGCCCTGCTGGCTCTTTAAATATGCCCAAACCTAGGGTAAATGTGGCTGAAATTTAAATTCAGACCCCCTGCTGCATAGACATATTCATGCCATTTAATACAAATAGCTATTCGGATAATTATAAAAATGCACATTTTAATGTATGGGTATTAATGGTATATTTACTTAACTCCAGTTAAGGAAATGACTGGGTTTACACTTAGAGTATCAGGCATCTTTTATGTGCACCCTTTGCCAGGCACTAGGAGTATATCGAGGCACAGGTAGCATACACATTTTTTCCTGTTAATTTGGGCTAGTCTTGGAACACATGAAAACTTGCCACAGCTTCTGATTATTCGAGACATTCTCTTTTTCTCTTACATCAAAAGTCTACTATAACCTGTATACTTTGAACAAAGTAGGTTCCCAGTATGTGTTAAATGAGCCAGATTGTTAAAACAGATTACTATGGGAGAAAAGTCCAATTTGACATGTACACTTTTCTTTAACTCAAGAGTTTTCTCTATATATGCCTTACTTGTTTCTTACTGCTTTTAGTTCAGATAATTCCAGCTCACGTGATTCCTTTCCCAGGCAGATACACACTTCTTTCTTTTAATGCCCTTCTACCTTTATCTAGTCCAATTACTCAGGGTGATCTTTGACTCCCTAAATCAACTGAGCCTATTCAAAAGTTTCTTTTAGGATGGCCACAAAAGTGAAACCTTATGTTTCCCTTACTCTCCCACCGAACCAGGTTTTTCTTAAACATTGGCATGTACAATAAGTAAAAAATAAAATAAAAAATTGTTTTTAGTTTAAACTATACTTAACCTACCTAAAAATCAGATTTGTCTTTACAAAAAATACTATTTAATTTTCAATACACAGAATTCTAATTGTATCTTAATATACAATATAAGATAATTTTTTTTTCCCTCTCAGGAAAATGCATTTTAAGTTTTAAATAACTTTCAGAGTTTGGTTAATATCACTAATTGATCTAATACAAATTTCCTTTAGAATATTTTACTCAAACTAAATGCCACAATCATATAAAACTCAGCTACCAATTTTTAATGAGATTCTTTATTTTTCAAAGTCTCAAGTTACTTATAACTATTATAATCTAGTAGAAATAGAAATGAAGACAGTGAGTGTACATGATATTAAGGGAAGAATATTGTCACTGGATAGCAAATACAAATTATTATACAAAATATAACTGATAATCAAATAAATCTAAGAGTATTTAAGATATAATCTTAAAATTTAGAGAAATACTTAAAATGTATAATTTAGATTCATAATAAAATAACTTAATGAAAACATGAGCTTATATAGAAAAATCCAGGATATGACGATAAAAATAAAACAACTTGCAATATATTGATGTTTGTACAAAATTATTTAATATTTACTTATTAGATCTAAAGCAAGAGTTAATTTAGAAGAATATTTTTTCTAACATTGATTGTAAAAATTGACTTTTGGTTTATAATTTCATCCATTTTATTTTAAATATTCGAGAATATTTAATAAATGTTTTAAAAAACAGCAACACACATAGTTACTGTGAAACAATGATTCTACTTTATATTCCTTAGCCATAGACACATTAAGAATCAACTGATATTCACAAAAGGCAAATAGCTCTGGAATAATAGTTGAATAATTGGATAATCTTGAGGAAAGTTAAAGTTGAGTGCAGAGTTTAACCTTCTTCCTGCTTAGATCACACTAGATGTCATCTTGATTAAACAAGATATTTGCTGTCACAAATGAGACTACCAAAATGTAACCAACCATTCCTTAGAATACCACATCAGAATTGGGGGTAATTCCAATTGTTATAATAGATGGATCTCAATGTGTTCAAAATACAGGCACTTATACTATTCTAAACCTATCTGCCTAGAACTATTTTGAAATCATGCCTATATTTTTTGAGTTTCTGCTTACAAACTAATGTACTATGTAGAGAGTAAAAATTACCTTACCAAACTTTAGTACAAAAATGTTTACTTGACATTATCTTTCCACCATGAATTCGAGAGGAAAAAAATGTGTATTGCTTGAAATAAATACATCCATGAAGTTTGGAGTAAATTATTTGAAGTAGTATGTGCTTGCTCAGTTTTAACCTTGAGGAGTTTCTCAGCCACAGAAACTTTGTAAAGTTATTATGTACAGATTCTGACATGGAGATATTTCTGGAGAAAAAAAATATATAAAACAATCAAAGAAAAAAGACAGAGGAGGATAAATCTGCCTTGCAAAAGCCTAACCTACTCAACACAAGAGGATGAAATAAAGCACACTGCACTTCCCAATTTCACTAGTGAGAGGAAGAACTCAGGAATTATTTAAAAGCCTTGATTTCAGAAATGATGACAGTTGCTATTCAAAAAGACAACACATTTGCTTATAATTAAAAATGATTTAAACTCTAATCTTTATGTAATTTCAGCTTTGAAGTTACATTTTCTAAATTTTCAAGACTTTTGATTTCAGAGCTACCTAGTGACAATTAGCCCATGATAACACAAAGAATGGTTAATACATTAAATAAATCTGTTTTGGTTAACTGTGAGTTCTTGAGTAAGGACTATGGCTCAGATTATAGAAGTAAATTTGTTGAAGAACAAAATTAAAAATGTCATTCACTCTCTCTCACTCATCTAGTGTTTTTTTTTAAATAATCTGACACTAATCTAAGATCATATAATTTCCTGACTAAAAAGTAACATACTAACAATTAGAAAATTTTCTTATTACAACTGAATTCCTTATCTAATTATAATAAAACACACATTTTAAAGGGTTTTCATTGGAAGTTTTTATAAATTTACTAGGCTACCTTACTGAGAAAAATAACTGTTCTCCTTTAAGTTTTACTGTTATGTTACTGATTTGTTAGGAATTGTGAAAACCTTTCAATCTATTACACTCAGATTACCAAAACAATAAAACCACATGCTGTAATACTTGGGAATTCCCTAGGTTATAATGAGAGTTTTAAAACCTACTTTTATGAATGATGTGAAACAATATTGTTTTGGATTTATGTTTATAAAATACTATTGCTGTACACCTACTGTTATTTTTCTGCAACTTGTAGAGAGCAAAATAGAGTAACCACTCTCAAAGAAGTTTCCTCAAGCATAGAGGAATAATACACCAGCAAGGCATGATATGGTACAGCATTAAAAAAACAGGCTTTTGTGTTTAAACCCCAGTTCTAGTAATTCAGAGCTGTATAACTCTTGAAAAGTTTTTGGGGCTGCCTTCTTATTTGCAAAACAGAGATATTTATTTCACAGGGTTATTGTGAATACAAGATAATATTTAACACTGAGTTCCATTCCCTGCCTAGCTTCTTATCCTAATGGAAGTCCTCCTCTAGCACAGAAGCAGCTTACAACTCACTAAGGGTTCCTTTTCCCTTCCTCTTCCTGTTACAGGTCAACTAAAGGGGGATCAAAATGGCTGCCTAGTAATTATAACAGGCCTGCTAGGTTACATTCAGAAATCAATCTTAATTTCCTGATCTTGCCTACTATGATTACTATAAGCTATGTGACTTGGTGCATTACCTGTCTAAATGTCAATGTCTCAATTATCACCTCAGTCATCTATAAATAATGAGGGCAATGGTACTCACAAAATGTTGTGGTGACTTTAGGTTTAGGTTCAAGATCTGATCTAGAGTGAGTGTTCAAAAAATGTAAAGTTTTCTTTTCCCTACTGTCATATTTTCTCCCATCATGTTTCTTAGAATGGATTTAAAATACTATGAAAAATTATTTAAATGACATAGATATTTAATGTCATTATTTGGATTAATGACACATATTACTATTTAATTGTATCTTGGATTTTTAAAACAACAAAATGTTGCCCCATGCAGCAACTTATAAGGTGTTAAATACTATATTTAAAGATTGTAGGAACACTTCCCACTTTCCAAATGATGCACTGTTTCTTGAATTTTGTCCTATGTGGATGAAGGAAAGCCAAGTTAAAGTTTCTTTAATGAATATGGAGCTTTTATTTATTAGTCTAAGAAAGGCAAAGAGTATCTTTTGATCTGAGTATCATCATCAAATTAAGATACAGAAAGACTTAAAACCTACAAATCGAGTCCCATGGGTCATGGGAGAATAGCCCAGGTATCATTTCTCATTTTCATCATGGTACGCTTATGAAAACATTGTCCTATCACATTGTATTTGGCACAACATAAAAAAAAAAAAAAGACTTTGCAAGCAAAACACATAAGTGTTGTCATACTAATTTAAGATAAAAATGTATGCAGAAATTTACATTTCTAAAAGTTTTTTTTATATTAGAAAATGGAGAGAAATAATTTAAGTTTTCTAAATTCCGGCTGGGTTGTTATATTTTTGAAGGAAGAAATGACTATGAATGGTCAGTGCCTGACATGTGAGTGAAATACAGGCTCTCTAAATGAGTAGAAAGAAGTACATCTGGGATGGTTTTCAATGGATTAGAAAAACAAATTCCTGTGATGTACTTGTGCTATATGAGGCTGATACTTTGGAAACACCCTTGGGCAAAATAAAAAATATGCTGAGCTATATAGTTTAAAATTGTACCATTGCTTCCCAACCAGTTGTATATGCTCCACAGGAAAAAAAAATAAAAAAATTAATAAAATATAACAAGTAAACCTGTAGAATTCAAAGCAATTAAAACAAACAAAAAAAAGCTTTGTTTTATTTTCTCTTAATTTGAAGATATGAAAACCCCGTAAAGACATATAAAGAGCCTCTGATAGTATTAGGATCCTTTTTTAAAAAATATTTTTTTGAATAAATGATTAAAATTCATATACCATCTCTCCACTGAAGTTTCTATTTAAGACTTAAGGAGATCTTTGGTCTGAAGAAAACAATTAAATTACATTTTTTTTACCATTACCATTTAAAAACCATGTGTTTATAGAGACATTCCATCTAGTTGTATATAATTAAACACAACCAACTTTATCACAAAGAACAATAACTCTACAGTACATAGTATGTTGGTAAACATAACACATCATGACCAACATTCTGCCCCTACAGAAATCCACTGTCATGTTATAAAAACTATCCACAATATTCTTTGGATAAATATTTATAGCCACATTCATTTTGCATTTTAATATCTATTTGTAGTTATAGTATTTCATTTATTTTTGTGTATGAAGTTTCCAAATTTCTGCATAAATCCTCGAAACTTGTTTTCATTTGGCTGATATGAGTGATAAACATTACTGTTATAGTTAAGCATTGGGCTGGACCTACCATAACTATTGCCCATAGTTGTGGATTTTATTTCTGGGCGGTGTATACTGGTATTTGGCATGTTGCTCATTGGGTGAATAGGGTTCTCAATCTTACAAAATGGCTCAAAACGACTATAAATGCGCCGGTCAGTTGACTGAGATCTTAGAAGCTCATTGGGCTTTGATCTTGGAGAAGAAACTGATTTTCTTTCGGGAGCACCACCTGCATTAAACTCCTTTGAATCTCGGTATTGGATTTGTTCTGTGTTAAATCTTGGGGCAGAGGCATCTCCTGCCCTTTCCAAGAATTTCCTTTCAACTGGACTTGGAGAAGGTATTCTATTACTTTCATCAGATGGAGAATTTATCCCCTGGGGTGAGCTAACTGCTACATCTTCCTTACTCTTGTGAATGCTGCCTTGAGAGTTCGATGAGGAAGAACGCTTTCTCCTAGGAGATGAATCAACTTTTGGCTCTGACTTTTTTGGTTTCGGATTTTCTTCAGTCTCAGAAACTAAAGTGTCAGAACTACTACACATTCTGTAAAATGCAGATCCTTTATTTTTAGATAGATTTTCTTTCTTTTCTGGAGTAAGGCTAAGTAATGACCTCAATTTCTGAGACCCTTTTTTCAAAAAGCTTGGGGAACCCTTAATTTCCTTCTTTGAAGTGAGTTCTTTGTTAGGTTCCTCTTTATTCACATCAAGCAAAGCAGCAATGGAAACTGACTTGGTAGTAGTGCCACTCGGAGGGTCCCTTTTGATAACCTCCTCCTCTTCTCCACTATTGGTCACGTTGTGCATACTTTTAGAACTTTTCAGCAAATCCTCTTTGGGTTTTTCTGGTTGCCTAATTCGATTTCTGGTAAGTGTACTATATACATAATGCTTACTATTTCCATGATCTAAATTGGCTTTTGAGTGGTCAAACAGTGGGAAACTTCTCCTTTTAAGCAGATTCTCATTTTGTTGATTTTTTAGATTTTCTGTCTGCTTATTTACACACAAGTTTGTATAAAGATAATTGTTTGACTCTGTATGGCCACTGGTGGTTTGCTTTAGGACTGCTGACTCGTCTTCAGGAACTTGCAAGGTGTGCATTTTTGGTGTCTCCGATTGTGATGGCAGCTTGGGGACTGATTCTGGCAATGGTTTGTCTGTCAAATGCTCTTCACTTGTAGGGGTGTCTGGGACCTCTTTAGGTGTGTCACTTCCCTGGGAACCAATAATAGTTGAATTGGAGGAGCCAGTTGTACAACTGTTAACTTCCTGCTGCTCAGGTAAAGTTGGTTTAAACACAAAAGAGGAGCGAAGCCGTGAATGTGTATAAAGAGCATTGGCTTTCAAATTCTCAGAACTATCATAGCTCTCAAACCGGTCACCTAGGGCCGATCCATTTGAATCAGGTACAGCTTCTGAATGATCATTTAAGTAGGATTCAATTCTCCAGTTACGTAAGAATGATTTTGTGGTATTTTCAAGGGTTGGCATTCGCTGTTGCAAAAAGCGAATATGATTATCTGTCCCATTGAAAGACCTCCGCACATTTGAATTCCTTTCTGCAAGTTGTGTTGTTTTCCTCTGGGCAAGCCGACTGGCAAAACTCTGGGCAGGTGTGTTTTGGTGGCTTACAAAGCCTCCCCGTGATGAGGATGCCACACTAAGACTATCTGAAGGCTTTTTCCAGTTACCAGGAGGATTGATGGTTCGATTCAGAGCCCTGTTCAACAGCTGGTATGGTGCTGTTTCTGGCTGTTCCCCGGCATAACTATGCCTCTTCCAATTTTCACTTATTTGACTGGGCTGATATGGACGAATTGTGTTTGGACCATTAAAGTTTGGAGCAAAATGAGGTTTGTACCCATGATTTCTTATGTTATATTTGTCATGTTCATTTCGAGTATATAGCCCTCTGTTTTTGAAGTAATTAGGATCCAGTTTATGAATTTTGTCTTGTCTCCCAATAAGGTTTCTTTGGCTGGAAACAGAAGCTAATGAAGAAACTGAGCGCTGGTAGTAAGTTCCATTCTCCCAGAGAGCTTTGCTATGTTTCACCCTTGCTGATTCTTCCTGAGCGAATGAACTGGGGACACATGATCTGGCATAGAGAGTTCTAAATTCTTCATCAAAGGACTCAACGAGTTGTCCTGTGATTATCTGAACCATGCTGAGGTGAGCTTTTTCAAATGACCACATGTAGCTGGAAAAAAAATCAAAATTGAAAAATTTTATGTTTGCCAAGTTAAAATATTAATGACAATCTATAGCTCTACTAAGAAAACTGTCATTTAATGTTGACAAAAGAATATTTTTTGTTTGTTTTCCGTGGCTACCATAACTTAGAACATCTTCAATCATTACATGCTTGTAATACATATGCTTCCCCATGCCTATATTCATATTTTAAGTAGCAAAGCTACTCAAGTCCAGGGTGTGAATCCATCCATAATTCTTTTCACTACTTACCAGAAGCCCAAAGGAAAGCCTGCTATGCACTTTGTATCTCTTCCTACTAAGATTTTATACAGCAAAAAAAGTGACTTTCTATTTTATTACAGCATTTGAGCAAGGTAGAGGCAAGCTAGTATCACAGGAAAAGTTGAGAGAACCAGCTTCTGCTGACTTCTCTTGCCATGTGAGCTTGGGCCTCAGTGTTCCTCATGTTCAAAATGAAGATGTGGACAGCATAATAACTACAATTTCTCACAAGTCCTAACATGTTATAATGCAAGACAGGTCTGTGCTGATACATGTATCTTATGTCTATGACTTACTCAACAAGTACAATTTAGGATGCTGGGAGTTGTAAACAGAGGATTTCTTGAGTAGCAGCCTCAGTCATTAAATGGTATAATTCACTGCAGTCAGCGTACAGAGGATTGTTAAATTTAATCCTCACAAACCATGCAAGTCAGAATGCCAATTAAGGTTTTTTTAATACAGGAATAATTTCTAGGAAATTAAATGTGTAGCTATGTTATAGTACTTTGTGGAACTTCCAATCTGTTTAGTCTGATGTTTGAAAATCGAAATAATTAACATATAGAGTCACTGAACTGTAAAAAGAATGAATTACTAATATGCTATGTATCAAATGACATGCATGATACAATGGAGGTTAAAACAAAAGGAGCCAGAGACATTCTCCACAATGGAGTTTACTGTTTATACAGTAGAGACAATAACGAAGGCAGATAAAAATATTTTTAAAAGTGTACAGTAATAATGTAAAATACATAAAATAGTATATACAGCAGTGTAAAACAAGAATTACTCTGATATGCTTAATTTTATTTATTATGCTTATCGAATGGAAGGTATGAGTAGGACATTTACTGGGTGCTCTATTTACAGATGAGCTACCAGCTGACAAAAAAAATGGTTCAAAAGTGAATCATTAAAGAAATATTCAGTCTAACTGAAGATATGAATAGTCATGTATCTAACATGAGAAAATCCCTAGAGATAGTGGGAGTTTTGCAATATTTTGACAGAGAGTACCCAGAAGTTCAGACAGAAAAAGAAGGGAGTGATAATAGCCAGGCATTGGTTGAACACAGAAAACAAATTATATTTAACTGAAGGAAAGAAGCTTCATAAAAGATGGATGAACTAGTGGGGAAAACCTTAAAAGCAAAGCAGAGTTTGATTGTGTAGCATTTGTTTTCAAATTTGGATAAATTATAATAAAAGGAGATGTTTAAAGAATAATTTTTTTTAGTAGCTATTTGTAGTACAGACTTGAAAGATGAGAGACTGCCTTTACTGTGATGAGTAAGGTAGTTAGAGTAAGGTAATATGAGACTAAACCAGAGTAGAAATTGGAATAATAAGTAAAAATGTTGAGCCAGTAACAAGAAGAATCAGAATATCTGCATGTCATAAAGGGTGTGCATAGATTATAAAATAGAAATAACCTCCAAGTATTGAGCTTTAGAATCTCAGAAAATAATGGCAGTGGTGGATGTGTGGTGATTAGGAAAGGTTCCATGCTTTGGATTAGTCAGAAATAATATTGTAATATAATTTCAGGTAATGGAAAGACATTCTATAGGATATATTCAATTGAGAGATTATTTTCTGGAACGCTGACCACTCCCAGAAATAAAAGAGCCATTTATATTGACATTTAGGGATCTTCCTGTAAAGTGTCCAGGACCCTAGCCAGTCACTCTTCTTTGATCTCAACTGCTGATAAGCATTTTCTACATAGTTTCCAATAAGCTTTACAGTACCTCATTCTTAAATATCAACACATAGCAAAAGATAGGCAAATATTTGAAGCACATTTAGAAGATAGCTTAGAAAGCTTAAAAGCTTAGATGCAAAACAGAACCAAACCAAACACAATAAAAACACCTGGAGGAAAATAGAAAAAGCACAAATAAGAATACCTATGAATACACACAAGCACAAACTATAATATCGTCAAAGAAATAAAGAGAAAATACATCTATGAAACATGAATAGGATGAAATGGTTAAGTAGCAGATGTTGAAAATATTTGATAGCAAAATATTAAAAATAGAAGGGTTAGAAGATATAATTGAGAAAACCTCCCACATTTTAAAATGCCCTCACACTTGGATGGAAAATTGTAGAAAAAAAATACAATGGGAGCAGAAATCTAGTTAATAAGAATTCAAGAAAGAGACAATAGAGATAATTGATGAGAGGAAATTATCAAACAATAAATAAGAAAACATCAGAACTGAAAGACACAAGTATTTGGATTTCCCAGAACAATAAATAAAAAAAGGCCAAGACTCAGAAACAGCACAGAATAAAAGAAAAATTCTAGACACTTCCAGAAAGAAAAGTTACATGAAAAGAATGGGAATAACAATTGTTTGAGATTTTTCAGTAGCAATTTTTCATGCAGGGTAACACCTTCCAAATTCAGAGGAAAAATGATTCAACTTAGAGCCCTATCCCCAGTTAAATCATAAATTACCTAAAATTATGAGTTTAAAAAAAAATCCCATGTTGATAGGAAATGTCCTTTAGCAAACTGGAGAGAAAAAAAATGTGACTTGGAAATAAAAGTGAATTAAAATAGGATTAAAAATGAAATTTAGAAAATTATAGTTCAAATTATCCAGGACTATGGGATTTACCAGGACTCCAGCTGTACTACAGGTAAAGGACCTGCTAGTCCAGACTGGACATAACAGATTTGGGAAATAATTGAGCATTTGGAAAATTTGCTAAGAAATTTTCAGTCAACTGGAATAAAAAAATAACAATAGATAAATAGAAAACAAAGACAATGAACAAAACAAAAATGGTCGTTATTAACTTTGTTATGAAAAAAAGGAAACATCATAATTCACTCCATTGCTCATCAATGATCCATTTTGATACAAGTTCAGTAATGTAAACCCAGACTTTTCATCTAACTAAAAATTGTGACAAAACTGTATTGAGTGAATAAAGACCAGGAGAGCAAGTAGATATTAGTGAGTAGAAAATATAACTCCTCAATTTACATAATATAAAGTCAAAAGATAATATCTAAAAGTGATAAATCAACAAATAGCAATATAATAACATTATATGAAACAATGAAATAAGTATAAGAAGAACTAGCTAAAAGAATTAAATAATTGAATCTGGAGGTCAGGAACCAGGAGTGGATAGAGATGGAGAACAAAACCTGCTGTTTTATGTTGCATATCTTTTAGTAATATTTGACTTTTAAAATAATGTGCATATATTTACTTAGTTTTTTTTTTTTAAAAAAAAAACAGAATTAACTTCCTACTCCCACCTTTTCCAAATACATATTAGTCATAGTTGGGAATGTGGTTATAAACTCACATATTAGAAAGTGGTTCAAATTGAGTTCCTGGCTGGGGGTAATAAAGTAAAGTCCATGGAATAAAAATAATGACAGTACACTGGTTGTAGCATGGATCTCTAAATGTGATAATCTTCAAGTCTGTTCAAAGATAATCTTGAAGTCAATAACTTCAGCGAAACTTGCTTTTAGAAAGTAACTTTTACAGAGAGCAAAAAAAATATTTAAAAGATTATAAAAAAATATTTAAATTCTCTTTCAGTCAATTTTGTGAATAATACTTTACTAAACATCTTCCAGATTTTCATATGACAATTTCAAATGAGGGCTTCCAATTAAATAATGTGACTTACACACATCGATAAAAGATATATGTGTTTTATCTCATCAATGTATCATGATATGGCAAAACACCTGTTGTTTTTTCCTGATAAAATCATCATCATAATGAGTGAGCTGTCACACAATGTATTACTCTGGTGAATTACAGACACCAGTCCTCTCTAGAAATGCCAAGAGTTTAAATACAAAGACATTTCATGGGAAAGAATAATTAAAGAAGAAAGCATTTTTAATTTGTCTACAAGGAAAACAATGATGATACTAGACTATGAGAGACAAAGAATAATTTTAACCAAAAAGAAGTAAAATTTTAACCAGTTTCTGTGAAGACTGGTTCATAACTGTTCTACCAGATCCTGTTACAATATTGTTAACAATAGGTAAGGTCCATAATAATTTGTCAGAAAAAAAACAAAAATGACAAGGGCTGACAACCATTAAGTTTTTAAAGACGTATATTTAAAATTAATGTGAAATAATAAAAAGAATTATAAGAGTTTTGATGAATTTTTATAATCTGTGGTCCTAGGTATTCCATATTCACTTCCATAAAAGTAACTTAAATTCTGCCTCTGGCTTATGATATATGGAAAGACAGAGTTTTTGTTGCTGCTGTTTGTTTGTTTCTCCCAACACTACTTCTACAATAGCTCAGATATAGTCATCTCAACAGACAGCACCTATTAATACCTAGAGATAGAAAAACAAAGTTGTGGTGAATTTGTTGAAGATAATCTTAAAGGTCAAGTTAAATAATAAAAGTAGAAAGCAATTATTATAATGAGATTAACTAATAAACACCAGTCTATGTCAAGTGAACTCCCAATTTTAATTAAAATTTCAATTAAAATCCCTCAAAAACCAAGTGGATCTGAACGTATATATACACATATAATGAGTCTTTAAAAGGACTCAATAATTTCAAGCACTAGTTGTAATTTCTACTTTTAACAAGTTTTCCTTTAGAACGCCAAATTACATTTTTGAAAAAGGTTCCCTTAGCTTAAAGGGAAAGTTAGCAGATAATAACAGTTAAAACAAGATCTAAAATAACAGTTAACATTAGGGGGCTTTGGATGCATTAACTCTAATTCTCATAATGATGACATGAGGTAGTTCTATGATTACCCTTATTTTACAGAGGAACAAACTAAAGTGCTACTAAATTAAGTAACTTGCCCACAGTCTTCCACTTCAGCATGTCGCCCCCTTCTTGTGGACTTGAGGCAGGTTTCCCCTAACACTGTGCTGTTTATATCCACAGCTCTCCTGGCCTCTTCCCACAGTCTTTAGTAATGAATCCATTCTACCCTGGTAACCCAGCAGTACAAGTGTTTGTTGGTATTTTCATCTGCCTGTTGATACAGCTTTACTGCGTATCCCATTCAGGATTGATGCCTCAAATTTACGAGGGTATTAGGACAGCACTTATAACCGGGAGCCTGTCAGGCCTAGACTGGAGCTGCCAGTCCTGGACTGCCTATGGCCCTTAGCTGTGAATTTTAGACAAGTTGCTAACCTTCTGGAACTTCAGTTTCATCATTTATAAAATGTAGATTAAAACAACTGCCTTGTAGGTAAATTGTAAGGATTAGGGATGAAATATATGAGAGAGCTAAGCTAGAACAGAATAGATATATCACCAGTGGAAGCCTCAAAAGACACAAGAGGGTAGAATCTGAGGCTGAGTGACCTGTCTAGTGTCTGCCATGGCATTTTTAATGGCCAGACTCTTAAATGCTTTTCTGGTAGTACTATAGTGACTAAATGATAATTATCAGATTCTTAATAATATTAACAAAGAAATTTGACAGGTTGTTCGAAATGATAAACAGCTTCTATTCTTATAAACTGCTGTTAAGTCCATAGTACTTATTGTTTTCATAAGGAGCAAAAACACTTTTTGCATGACAGAGCTGTAGGAAACCTGAGGTATTAGTCAACTCTTTTTTAGGGGATGAAGAACCTGAAACCCAAAGTAGTTATATGATTTGCCTAATGCCTTAATGTTCTTAGAGGCACAGACAGAACTGAAACCCAAGTCTCTAAGCTTCCATGCAAGGGTTCTTTTTATTATTGTTTTTAAAAAAATAACAGATTACATTAAAATTTGAAACTAATAAATCCTATACATGATTGATAATATTGGAGGCAAACACAATAATCTTACCTGTAAGAACCGTACATAACTTTCTGGCAATCAATTAACAAAAATTTCTGTTCCAGTTTTCCATGAAATTTTGCTCCTGTTTTTGAAAGATAATCTTGGCCTTTTACTGTGCGCACTCGAATATTCTAGAATTACATGTAAGTATAAAGTAAAAATTAAGACTGGAAAGGGAATATTTTTAAAAGTAAAATATGTCAATATAAAGTCTTAGTAACAAAAAAGTATGCTTAAAATGTTTTTTTAAACACTTTACAACAACAACAAAAAATAGTAAAAAGTAAATTTTAACCCTCCCAAAAAAAAATACTCTGAGAAAACAGTCACTTAAATATGTATTTTACATAACTTAAATAGGAGGTATCCTTTTACATTTACCCAGGATGGTTTCATAAATCACTTAGGGTCCTCCTGAAAGAGATCCTTTCAGGTTATAGTTACACAATGTCGAAATAACTAAAATTAAAATGTACACTCCTTTTAAAAAGTCTAATGCAACTGAAAACACTATTGCACATGATTGTGATAAGTAACAGCTGCTAAATGCAAGAATCACTTGAGTCAGTGGTTTTGAGGTTGTGTGTGCCAAGTATAAGCATTAATGAGGACTGGAAGCAAAATAAACTCAGAAGCTTAAGTGTTCCAGAAGCAGGAATAGCACCATATAAAATTGGCACAAAGTTATGTGTTTTTAATCACATTCTGAAAAGTATAAGGGGACACTTAGGTGATCAATCATTATACTACTTTAAACAATATATATTTTACTTTTGGAGAAATTCGGCTTAACATGACTTAAATTTAACTGAGATAAAAATGGTACACAAAATACTGAGAAAAAAAAACACGGAATTCTTACCCTGAGACGTTGAACTTGACAACCCTGTTTCTCAGTCATGTCTAGGAAATGATTAAAGTTGAATTCATCGAGCAGAACATATACAGATACCCCTCGAGTTGATGCTTCCACTATTTCTTTAAAAATGTCCACATCTGTAAACATATCCATCACTAAAGCAATGACCTGTTAAAGAAAAGAATGTCAAACAATTTTAGATACCCAATAGGGAAAGATCTAGAAATTGCTTGCTTTCAGTAAAAACTAGATAAAATATAAAATTAAGTACATGATATATATAACTATATATACAGATATTTGTAGTTTCTAAAATAGAAGATGAAATATATGTTGAAAATAAATGACTATATATCGCTAAATAATTTCATACTAGCTTTAAGTCAAAGGGAATCTGCATTTCGGTAGGATGTCGAGTGAAGGTGAATCTAAATCATGGATTACAAGGTTGCCTATAGAGTAGATGGATGGAGGGGATAGGTAGGTGAAAGGCAGATATCAGTGCTACAAATTTACATGGGAAACAGTTCTAGGGAAAAGTAAGATTTCTCGACTAGTTAAAAATACAAGTCTTGGGGGCCTGGGAAAAAATCTTCTAGATATAGAAATATAGCTAAGAATGGGCCAAAGATGAGAAAAAAATATGACTTAAATACCAGAAAATTAAATAAGTGTGCCTAAAAATAGCTGAAGAGATAGAATAAGAAAAAGAAAGAAAAATTGACCAAAAAAAAAAAAAAAGAGACTACATAATTAAGAAGGTAAGTGCTGAGAGAATGATCCTAAATAACAGACCCTTAAAACGGAAAGAATCCAAGTTAACTGTTGAAAAAGACCATTATTGACTCTGAGAAGCAATGAGAGTAAAATAATGAGGAAAGAAGAAAAAAAAAACATTTATTTGATTGACCACTTACTTACTATGTGCCAGACAAGAAGGACACATAGTCCTTCTAGTGAGAGAAGACACTATATGCAGTTAACATAATAAACAGATAAATTATATAAGCTATAAGATGATTATTTTACTGGAAAAAAAAATAGAGCAAGAGTGATCATGGGTTTCTGGAAATTGAGGAGAGGTCTGAAGGATTTCAGGGAAGTCCTTTTAAAAAGGTCCCAAGAAAGTGTTCTTTGAGCAAAGACATAGAAGGAACTGAGGAAGTCATGAGGGTGGCTATATTAAGGAATTATGTTATAAGCAGAGGAAACCAGCAGTGTAAAGGCCTTATATGAGAAGTGTCCTGGCACATTCAAGAAAAAGCAAGGGGATAGTGGAAATAAAATGAGAAAGAGAAGGCATTATTAAATCTTTAGCATTTTTTAAAATGAATCAGATTATGAGCTGTTGAGGCTGTTAAGTTGAGGTAATAATATAATTTATGTTTGAAAAGGATTGCTCTAGTTCTATGAACAACAGTCGAACAGACTTTAAGGTTGGGAACCAGGATGAACAGGGAGCCAGTTAGAACTATTGGAGCAATTCAAGTGGGAGGTGACAGTTCTGGTCCAAGCCACCATCACTAATAAAGACAAATGGTCAGATAATAGATATCTTTGAGCCAAAAGAACTTCTGGGATGAAGTGAACACAGGGTATTTGAAAAAAAAAGGAGAAAGAAAAGACTCTGAAATTTTTAGAGTCACCAATCTGAAGAACCAAGTTGTACTCAACTGAGACAGTGAAGACTGAAACTGCACTAAATTTAGGTAGAAGGTTAAAAAGGCAAATTAAGGTGAAGTGTCTAGATAGCCAAGTGGAATGCTGAATAGAGAGGTCTAGGCCAGAGATATCAATTGGGTGTCCATGGTGTAGAAATGACAATTAAATCCAAGTTACAAAAAGATACTGCATAAATAGAAAAGAAGATCAAGGACTGAGCCCTGGGACAAGGGGAGGTACCAGCAAAAGAGGACAAAGAAACTAAGAGAAGATGGTATCTTGGAAGTCGAGATAAGGTCATGCATCAAGAAGAAGAGTGTGCTCAAGGGTGTTAAAACCTACTATTGCTAGGTCAAAAAACATAAGAATTATTGTATAAATTCATTAAATTTAGTAATATGTAGGTCATTCATATGTTCTGCAAGTATAGTTTTAGTGGAGTGATAAAAGCAAAAGTTTTATTTTCATGAAAGAAGTTTAAAAGGAAATCTTTTTAATGTATTGTTGTGTTTGATTTGCTAGCGCTTTATTTAGGATTCATTTTTTAAAAAAATAAAGAAGACACAAAGAAATGGAAAAATAATCTATGTTCGTGGATTGGAAGAATCAACATAGTTGAAATGGCCATACTCCCCAAAGCAATATACAAATTTAATGCAATCCCCATCAAAATTCCAATGTCATTTTTTAAAGAAGTAGAATACAAAATCATCAAATTTGTATGGAATCACAAAAAAACTTGGAATAGCCAAAGCAATCCTTGGGAGTGGGGGAAAACAAGGCTGTAGGTACCATTCTGCTTGACTTCAAATTATACTACAAAGTGACATAATCAAAACAGCATAATATTAGCAGAAAAGTAGACATCCAGACCAATTGAACAGAATTGAGTGCCCAGAAGTAAACCAACATATACATGGGCAAATAAATTATGACAGAGCTAAAAACATACATGGAGAAAAGTAAGCCTCTTCAATAAATGGTGTTGGGAAAATTGGAATGCCACATGTAAAAGAGTGAAACTAGATTGTTATCTGTCATCATAAACTAAAATTAACTTGAAAAAGATCAAAGATTATAAGAACTGAAGCAATAAATTGCAAAGAAGAAAACATAGGTACTAAATTCATGGACCTTAGTTTTGGAGAGGATTTTAAGAATTTGACCTCAAAGGCAAGAAAAATAAAAACAAAGTAAATGAATGGGACTATATAAAACTAAAAAGCTTCTGCACAGAAATAAAAACTATCAATAAAACAAAGAGGCAATCAACTGAATGGAAAGAGATATTTGCAAACAACATCTCCGATATAGAGCTAATATCCAAAAATATTTAAAGAACTCATACGACTCAACTACAAAACCTCAAAATAATCCAATTAAAAAATGGGCAGAGGACCTAAACAGATTCTGTTCCATAGAAGACATACAAAAGGCCAAGAAACATATAAAAAGATATTTAACTTCACTAGCTGTTAGGAAAATGCAAATAAAACCACAATGCGATATCACCTCATACCTGTACGAATGGCTATCATCAACAAGAATAGTATTAACAAGTGTTGGAGAGATTGTGGAGAAAAAGGAATCTTCATACACTGCTAGTGGGAATGTAAATTGGTGTAGCCAGTATGGAAAACAATATGAAGGTTCCTCAAAAAGCTAAAAACAGAATTACCATATGACCCAGCAATCCTTTTTCTGAGTACCTACCCTCCAAATTTGAAAACATTTATTCATAAAGACACATGCAACCCAATGTTCATTGCAGCATTATTTACGGTGCCCAAGACATGGAAACAACCAAAGTGTCCTTTGTTAGATAATTAAATAAAGAAGATGTAGTACATATATACAATTGAATATTATGCAACTATAAGATGAAACACTGCCATTTGCAACTGCGTGGATGGATCTTGATCTTATCATTCTAAGTGAAAAAAGTCAGACAGTAAAAGTTGAGAACCACATGATTTCACTTGTATGTGGAGTATAAAACTGAAAACAAGACAAACAAATACTCATAGACACAGAGGACAGTTTAGTGATTACCAGATGGAAAGCGGGGAGGGGGCAAAGTAGATAAGGAGAAAGAGAGGTCAAACATACGGTGACAGAAGATTTGACCTTCGGTGGCAAACACACAGCATAATATACATATAATGTATTATTGAATAGTATACTTAAGACCTATATAGTTTTATTAACAAACATCATCCCAATAAATTTAACAAAAAATGAGAGAAAATGGAATGACCTGGGAATAGACACATGGTCACAACAGCCAGGGTAATATAATAGATATGTCAGAAGGTGAGCAAAGTAATGGATAATATATCAAATCATTTTATTTTACTCTAATAAGATGTTAAAAATATTGGAACATTCTAAACTATGCAAGTTGATGATGACATTTGTTAAACTATTTGTGAAACCGTACTTGAATTAGATTTTCTTGAGGAAGAACAATTTTAATCATTCTAGAGACTTCTCATGATAATTTTCTTATTTATATATGGTATGAGGTACCAGAAGAAGAGAAACAAGTAGTAACCACCTCACTTATTTTTTATGACTATCCTTTATAACATCAAATATGTGAAAAACCTACAAATCACATCTACAATTATTAATTAATGAGTTTACTCTGCATTAATGAGTGGTGTGACAATATATGGGCACTGAGATGAAGAAAAGAAAATATAATATAAGACTGGTGTAGCCTGACACCAATTCTTTTTAACTGGAAAAGAATTTTTAAAATAAAGAAACGTTATTATACAACATGATATTTTTAAAAACATTATCAGCATATCTAAAGAATTTATTAACTTGCCAGATAGTTTTATGTAACAAAATACTTGAAACTTTGTAAAGGAACAAAAACATATGACCAGGATAAATAAAGATCTCTGTTTGAAAAAAGTAATTAAAGTCACTCAACCAATGGATGATTTTATGGCACACCAAAAGTAGAACAAATGACAGTCTCTCTTGTATGACAGATAATATACACCGGATCAGGATCCAGGAGACTAGATTACACAACTTTGACAAGCTTATCCGATGTTAATTGAATCTGGTAGCTTATCAGGTCTTCTGGTGCCCTGAACCATCACTTGATCTGTTGGAAAATAATATAAAGTCTACAGAAAATTTCAGTTGTGCCAAGAAAGGCAAAATAATATGTACTTTTAAAAAAATTTTTAAATAGTGGATTACATTTCTGGAAAGGAATAATAATTAGAAATAAAGTATGCCAAACCTAATCTGAAGGATTATATCCCCAGTCATCTAAAAACACTATGCTTTAGAAATGACAATGACTATATATAGTCATAGAAAAATTATATACCAAATTCGGAGAAGGTTTTTCAAAAGGTACATCAACTGATTGTCAATACTGAACTAGTTACATTAAATCGTATTCGATAAACTACCATGACATTATATACTATTTAAATTCTTATTTTGCTTCTTCATCAATTCCTGTTTTATCCTTGCTTTATACATTGAAAAAAAAGTAAATAAATACATACATTCATCAGCAATATGAGGCTTATAAAGTTTTAGAAAGATTTTGAGTCATTTTTAAGATTTGAGTGAAACGTCACATCTTTTAGTAGTTTCACAGAATTTGACTCAAGGATGTTGCTTTTCACTCATCTTCCTCACAGTAGTAAATTTTCCTAAAGTAATAAGACAATGGAGGTCATACTGAATTAATATAACATAAAGACTGACAATGAATTACTAATAAATTCATATTCATGATGTGATTTAAGCCCATTCAGGAGAGCACATAATCAATTATTAAGTAATATATTATAATAATAATTCAAAGAAAAAGACTGCTCTATGTGGACATGGTTATTAGGGGTGGGTACATAGTTGAATAAAATAGACCAACAAAGCTTCATGGAAAAGCCTTAAATAATGAATAAAGATTATTTTTAGCCATCCAAACTGGAAGACTAGCATGGCAAAGATATAGAGACAAAGATTAGAATGTAAATGATAGTATTATTTTAATACACATTTATTGAACTAACCTACAGTTAAAGATATGCTTATGAATATGAAATAAATTTAGTTAGAATTTATACAGATTATGAAGGATCTTAAAACTGTGACAGATGTTTTGATTTGATCTAGAGAGCAGTATAAATCCTGTAAAGGAAAACATCTCATCAAAATAGTAATGGAAAAATGTGTCTGACAGCAATATTCATATTAAAAATATCTAAATTCTATTAATTCATATTGACTGATAAAGAGTATAAAGCCTTTCTTTTATTTTTTATTGTAATGTTCATATTGATGAATGCACTAAAATACCAAGAAAAAAAAAAGTGAGGTAGAAACCAGAGGTAAAAAAGATGAAAAGTAAATAACTGAAAATCAATGATACATTTGATGGAAAATATTCATCACAATGTTGATATTGAATACTTGCATTTCTTTAGAAACATACTTTGCTATCTTCAATATTTTATTGTTTATTCCTTTGTAACCTTTTAGGATAGAAAGCTATTAGCAATATGCCTTTATATGACCTACATACTTAATAAATGTAATTAATGTTCTGTAGTCACAGAACTGCCATTATCACCCTCAAAATTGAAAAATTGAATATTTTATCTTTTATGCTTCAAAATACTAAGGACCATTCGAAAGGATTTGGACTTCCTTGCTAATTGACTGCATAGATACAGGATTTATTTTTTCCAACAGAAGAAAACCTAATAAGAAGTTCAAATTTAAAAAAAAAATGAAAAGAGCTCTGTAATAACTATATTTATAAAAAATTCAACAAAACTAGAAAACTTTGAGCATCAAGTAATAGAAATCAAAAAAATTATCACTTAGAGAATATGTATTTGAGTCTGTAAAGCCTGTCAAAAGAGATGTGCTAAATGGATTTCAGAAAAAGAGAGGCTGATAATACGAATAAGTGCTTTTGGCCCTTATCCTTCTGTAGCCTAAGTAAAAATATCTATTTTGTGTGAAATTTTATATATAACATATTATGTCCACTACAATATTGTTTAGTAAATTACAGGTTTACATTATGAATACTTTTATTTTTACAGATATTTAGGGATCTATTAGTATAAACTAATAGCTGTATCAATATATGAACTGGTTTGGTTTGCCATAAATTACGTAATTTTGAAGAAGTCACTAAAATGATTCTGAGCCTTAGTGATCTCTCTTATATATTAAATAAACCAGGAAAGATTTTGCATGTACCAGATTCTGAAATTCTGTTTCAATAACTATCCATTCACTCTCAATTATCCAACAATTGAATTAAAATGTAGATTGTATTTTGCTTAGAAAAATTACACCAATAAAAGTCAATAGAAGAGGTAAAGGCAAATGTTTGGACTCTGTTATGGCTTCAACATAAATTCGTAGAACTAATATGTATGTTTGACAACTCAGAAGGCATACCACATGTTATTTCCCACATTTGTTTTGCATTGTATCATATGATTGAAAGTACTTATACACCACTTTATGTACTGCATGTGTGTGTTCTCCCGAAATTCATATGTTGAAATTCTAAGCCTCAATGTGGTCATATTTGGAAGTGGGTGGGGACTCTGAAAGCTGATTAGGTCATGAGAGTGGAGCCCTCATCAATAGGATTAATGTCCTTATGAAAGAGCACAGAGAGCTCTCATCTTATCACCAGGTCCCGAGAGTGAGAAGATGGCTGTCTATGAACCAAAAAGGGGGTTCCCACCAGACAATAAATCTATCAGAATCTTGATCTTAGATTCCAGACCTATGAGAAATAAATGCTTGCTGTTTAAGCCACCCAGCACCTAATATTTTTCTTATAGTAGCCCAATCAGACTGACAACCATAAAAATGAATTGTTTTTATGTCATGTTTAAGAAAAAATTTATACTTGCTCTGCACAACTAGGAATCTTTGCTTTTCAAAATTATCTTTACTCTAATTCCTTAAGGAATTAGGAGAAAAGAAAGAATGAGGAATAGACCTAAAATAAATTGCAAAGAAGAGCCATAGTCCTTTTACTGATTTCACAATTCAACTCTCTTACATGTTCTCATTTCTCTAGCACTTCCCCAAAAGTGACTTTTCCTGAAACTTGGCCTGGCCAGGGTCCCTAGCATGCCCCCTAAAGCCAAAGTATCAGAAGCTCTAGATAGAGTAGTTAGAGGTGGAAAAAACAAGATCAGGACTGCCCAGCCTAGATGATCACAGAAAGAGTCCATGTTACAGAGCCTAAAAGGGAGCTCTACAGGAAGTGACACAGAGTCTGGGAGGAAGTGAGGGAGGGAGGGAGCACGAAAGCTGATTCTGTTCAATCAGCAGTTATAATACCCCTAACTTTGTGCAAAATTCAACTCTTGATGTGTCAAAGGAATGTTCTTTAAAACAAAGATTTGTGCTCTGTTATCATAGCACTAGAAATGCTAGTCTATTCTATTGCTACAGAAGAATCAGAGCCAGATTTTAGTCAAATTTTGGCAACATTTGTAACAATAGGAGAAAGTTAAATTTATATATTTATTTAAAAGTAATAATAGACTATAATAGGAAACTATGAAGCTTTAATAATTTTTCAAAGCACATGCTGTTTAGTAGTACACTAATACTTCAAGGTATGTAGGTAAATAGTATAGGTATATAGTAACATTACCACACTAGGAAAGAATTTATATACCAAAATATAATATTTATGTATGACTTTAACTTAATCCTTCCTTTTATTATTAAAATTGTCAAACAAACAAAAAAGTTAAAAGAATTAATAAATATTTACACTCACTACCAATATTTTAAAATTCTGTAGTATGACTTAATTTTACATAAATGTAATAAGAGATTTGACATCAAAATTCAGAGCAAAACAGATAAATTTATTTATTGCTAAAATTTTTACCCAGGATTGAGACAAAGAGTGAAGTAGATACATAAAGCAACTTGCTGAAAAAAAAAAAAATGTACTTGAGATCAAAAGCCAGTCATTAAAATTAATACACATTTCATATTTAATTCCTTGATAGCTTGCTATTAACTTTTCAATTTTGTATTAAATTCTATGTTCAACTGGCATTTTCACTGGTGCTAAACGAAAACATTATAGAGAACTTTATTATTGTAATATTTTAAAACAGTAATTTAATTAACCAAGCAAAACTACTTAAAATTGTGAAAAGAAATTAAAATGTAACAAAGATTAGATCATCATCATATTTAACTTTTTTCTTTTTTTTTTATTTTCACTAATATGAGTATTAGACTGGCATTAAATATATATTTTTTGAAATTATTTTAAACTTGGGAGGAAGACATTGGGAAGGAAATAAGTAGGAGTGGACAATTTTTAAAAACTTGCTTTATGAAAATGCCTTTGTGAAAACTTTAAGTAAAATCTCTATGTTTGACTAAAATATATTTGATTTTTCTGAATATGTGTTTTATAATTATTGGGTTAGTTAGACCTTTTCATAATTAACTCCATATAACTTGAGTATATTTACTCTTTTATATCTAGCTTCCAAGGTAGGTATAACTAAAATATATCAGGTATTCAATAAATTTTTGTTGAAATGAAGTGGCTACATGGTGCCTGCCCTCAAGGAGCACAGAGCTTTATGAGAGATTTGTTCATAGAATTATACATCAATGTCATACTTTGTTATAAAATTATGACCAAACTACTACAAGGGAACAACTCCTTCTAAGAATTAATGTTAGTATATACAGGGAAATGCTAGAAATTGGAACAGCTACTATGAGGTAGAGATGTTAGAGGGTTTCAGTCCTAATGTAGCATAAATATATAAGATCCTAAAGTGGACGGTGATAACAAGGATAAAAGGAAGGGACAGAGGTAAAGTTGTAAAGAATAATTTGACAAGACTCAGTGGGCAAATGCTTGTGGAAGCCAAGAGGGGCTAATCAGGAATATTTAGGTGTGAGAGACCCAAATTACATGGAGAATTATTTTATCATTATAAGAAAACTTATAATGTAGTGTTTCTTTTTTGGGCTATAAGAAAGCCCAAAATGATGTGTTAAATTATGTGTTAAAAAGTGTTTTTCTTTCCATCCATCCATCCATCCATCCATCCATCCATCCATCCATCCATCCAAGCTTTTTTAAACCATTGACACTTGAAGCATTTTTTGGCACACAGGAAAAGTTGAGTAGACACTCAAAAAATAAAATTGGAAAAAGGTGATTCATTTGATGGTATATCTCAGTGATGTCATAATGGAATTGGATGAGCAGAGGAGGAAGAGTTTGCTTTAGAATTGTTATTTTAATGTGCTAAGACTATAGGGAAGGAAAGAATGGATAATGATTCAAAGAAATATTTTGGTGGTGCGTATGGGATAGGAAGAGGAGAAAAGGGAGACAAATTAGGAGACTGTCACTGGATGCCTTTTGCATAAACTTCATGGTTGGAGGTAAAGGCTTTCTCAGGGTGTATGGTTAGTGAGGGTTCAGACTGTGGGCTTGCATGGGAAGAAAAAGATTTAGATTAGCTGCTCTGAGGAATAGTAAGAAATTAATGGGAGGACTAAAGGAGTTTTGCAATGTAATGGTGAGAGCGCAATTGTGGTTAAAAGGATGTAACCTTGAAACTGACATTTAGCAAGCTTTTTGAGGATAATTCCAACAACTATAAAAAGATATTTATATAATAATTAGAGAAATTTCAATACTGACTAGGTATTTAACACTCAGGTTTGGTAATTTATGTTGTTTTTTTTTTTAATCCTTATTTTTTAGAGAATCACACTGAAATAATTACAGATTATTGGATGCATGAGATTTTCTTTAACTTAATTCAGCAGCAGTGGGCGATATGGAGGAAACAAAATTGACCACAAGTTGATAATTATTAAAATACGGTGGTGGATACATGAAGATTCATTGTATTATTCTCTCTTCTTTTATATATATTTGAATACTTCTATAACAAGATAAGTATTAAAGAAACGAACTAGACTTTCACTCCACTCGTCTTATTCCTTTTCTTCTCATTTTTCTATATTTATATTTTTGTCATAAATTATTTTTGCTAATTTCCGTTTTATTTTTATACTCATTCTTCCTAAATCACACTTCAGTGTTTCATTTTCTTCCTCAAGTGTCTGTCTCTAAATATGAACCTAGGATTTGCCAATTTCTAGTGTGAACTAAGAAAGGAAAATAAACTAAGAGAAAAATGTTAACCTCTTTGAGTCTCCAATTTCTCATCTATAAAATCAAGTAAATAACTCCTAACTCATAGGGTTGTTGGGAAAATTGAGATGATCTATATCAAACTGTTAGTGAGTGGCACATGAAGGATTGTAAACATTATAGGCACATGGCAAAGGGTCATTAAATAGTTGCAATTATTAATAAAAATGTTGGTGATAACATAGCTTGGAGATAAACTTTTTTGTTTTATTTGAGCAAAACCTATAGTCCCCATTTTAAAGAGAGCGAAGTGTTTCATATTTCTCAAGCCATTATTATCTTAATTTATAATGCTAGCCTTCACCAAATAGTCCCCAACAATTAAAGCAACAAATACAACAAAGTAGAACAAAACTTTCTATTCCTGCTTTCTTTACTTGGGCAATAATTGTGTGATTTGAATGTCAATTATAAAAATTGACCTGACATAAAAAATCAAATTAACTGCATGGAAAAAATACCAAAAGTTCAATTTAGTCTAACGTATTTTCTATTCGAATGTGAAACCTAAACATAAACCAGTTACATGAAAGTCATGAATACAAAAAGTATTCGTAAATCCAAAAGGCATTTTGTATTTAATGTAACTTGTTCCTATGTCTTTACCCTAAAGTCAAATTACATATATTTAATCTCCTATTAATTTAACTCTACTATTTCTCTTTTCTCTCTTGGATAATTTTCACAGTTCTAATTCCTATAAATTGTGTATTATTTTTTCACTTTGATGCCTAAAGTTGAAAGACAGCATACCTTTAGTGGTAGTACAGTCATTCTAAAAGTTAAGAGATACGGGAAATAATTTTCAGTGAACCATTAAGCTAAATTAAAAAACTTTAGCCACATTGCTTAGAAGAGTTCCTGAATAATCCCTTTCCACACACACTTTAGGTTTCTTAAGTTTTTAAACATCTAATGATGGCCATGCTATTCAGATAAATAATATAACACACACTAACACACACACACACACACACACACACACACACACACACACACAACTGTTTTTCAGTTGGGCTAGTAATAAAACACAGATTTCATATTTTAGTAGCAATTATTTTATTTTCAATATTATTTTCAATATTGTCTTCAATATTATGATTAAAATCTCATTAAAATTTTTATTTTCTCTGCTAGGAAAATAATAAAATATAATTAATTTACTTTCATAAAGTATGTCGTAAGAAGGAACTTGTCAGTGTCTGGGTAGAAAGTCTGTTTCTGATCATTACATATTTTACATCTGAAAATTAAATTTTTTTTAAAAAATTAAGATTGCTTTTATCAAAAGCTGAAATAACATTTAGTCCAACTATTCTGATTAGGTTAAACCAAATTGTTTTGTCTGTAAAATTAAGAAAGTTCGATGTTCTTATATATCACCTGATTGATATTCTATATAAATATACTATTTAAAAATAAAATTTGTTCCATAAAATGTATCTTCAAGCAACCAGTTAAGCTGTAAACATATAGCAAATGGAAGTCAATGATTAAAGAAGAGAAATAAAATAAGATGAGAATAAGAGGGAAAAACTATACAAAAATTCTCTTGGAATAATACATTAAATTTGGTTACTATATCAAATTTATAAAATGGCATTATAAAACTCACTTAAGCTCCAAGTATTTTCTAAGGCCAAATAATGTCATCTTTTATATATAAGGACACAAATAATATTATAAAGGTACTATCATTCTAACAAAATTCAAGTTGGAGTTTCAATATGGGCAAGTAAAATATTTTTGAAACAATTTAAATATGCCTATAATTTAGATTTCTTGAGACTTCCTAGCTGTAAATAGATCAAATGACAAAATTACACCAGATAGGCATTAAAATATTCAGATAATCATAGCAATCAAAAACACTGTCCAAACCATTAAAATGTAAAGCAGTTTAGTAAGAAATCTAACTTAAAGTTTTTATTATTGAGCTGATCAAATGCAACTGTAAGTCTGCTAAATGATAAGGGCTCCAAAGTAATTTGTCCTCTGAGAGGAAGAGAAAAGGGTTATACAAACCCTCTTGTGAATTTAAATATCTGATAAGATGTAACATTTTCCATATCATATTTAATTTTAAATTAAATTACAATTCTGAGCATCTAGAAAAGAATTCTAACCCTACTTCTTCAGATAGTCTAATTATCCAATCACAAAATCATCTTACTGTTTTTTTTAGACTGAGTGTTAGATTGACATTTTTTACATTAAACTCAAACTTCCTAAGTAAAATTTAGGAGCATTTCTTTCAATTCTAGTTTCTGAATCAAAAAATAAACAAGAGGTTAGCAACATTCTTATGACATGAAAACAATTTATGAAGTATTTTTTCTGTTATAAACACAGAGTCTGTCTTGTTCTTTCTACACCCAGAGGAAAAATTACAAAAAACAGAGAAGGAAAAAAAAAGCAATAATTTCACAACCGGGGACAATGGCATTTTCCTTTCATTTTAATACATGCAAATTTTAAACTGAAATCATATTTATATGTCGTATGCAGTACATTTATCATTATAGAACATTCTCCTATTAATAAAAGTGTTATAATAGCACATATTTGAAAAAGCTAGTTCTACAGAGTAAAGAATATAGTGTGGACACAGAAAGACCAGTCAGAGATCTGCTGTAGAAGTCCCGAAACCTAATTGGCAAAGGTGATTATATCATTTAGTGTTCTGGTGGGAAAAAAAGGATTTCCCTAAGAGTTTTCAATGTTGATAAATTTATGAAAAGACTATTTACATAAGTTTGAGTATGATTAATAGACCCAGCAAGGGAGACAGAACCCTAGTACTTAATCAGGGAAGGAGCAAGGGAAAAAATACATAGAAAATGAATTTCTCTCCTTCCTATGTTCACTCTCCCGCTGGAACTTTCCACTAGGCAACCTTCCCATCACTGAGAAGAAGGGCAGCAAGAAAAGCCAGGTGATGCAGTTTGTTGCATCAGCCTCTGAAGACCACAGAAAGAAAGAGTGGAAAATAGAACTGGTAGGAGTGGGAATAGAAAATAATGTGCTTAGGGATATAGAAGAGCAGAGATATTAGGAACTAGATGGCAAATATAAGATGTAACATTCAATTGGACGGTAGGATATATGAGGAGACAGTACTTTGGATAACTTCCAAATTCCTGGATTGTGTGACTGAGTGATCAGTGTTACCAATGACATAGATGGGAGTTTGAATTTGGCTTTGGGTCTCTTGAGTTTCAGCCACTCATTTCACACCTACGTGAAAACTCATAAAGGTTGCTGGTTATCAGGCTCTGGGAATCAGGAGAAAGTTTCTGGCCTCCATTTTCACAGATTCCCATTCTATCTTTCAGGTTATTTAAATATAACTTGTAGAATCAAATGTATATTATTTATAATGACGTTTAAAGTCTATCGGAGTCTGAATAACTTTTTCTTCTTAGTTCCATACCTTATGACATATTCGGTAAACTCTGATAGGATGGTTATGTTGTTTCACCATCTTTCATATTGTGCTTGCGAGTTCCTTTTGTCTAAAATCCCTATTCTCTCTTTATCTATGTAATTCAATTCACCTTTTAAAGTCCAGCCTAATTGTGGGCCCCTTTCACAAAGCCTTTGTTAATTCCCTGAGCCTAAATTAACTGCATCCTAATTTACACTCCATCTACAGTTTACTTTTAGCATAGCATTTATTTCATTCAGCCTTGTTGCTTACTTATTAATATTAAAGGAGTAATAAGCTACCAGAGTATACCTCAGTCATTTCTGTGACTCAGTCATCACCATTCAACTTACCAATATAATTCAATAAAATTTATTAAATTATTCATTGTTGTTTCTCCAAAGCATCATGGAGTTATTTTCAAATAGTAAACAAGCAAGTGATTTTAATGAATATTTATATTTCTTCTGAATTCTTCAAAAATGCTAGTGATTTTCTAAATAAGCACTAGTTCAGTATTCTCTCACAGTACCTTTATTTGAAACTGACAGTTCTGGGAAGGAGCTGCATTGAAGCACATGAACTGTTGTTATAACTTCGTTTACTAGTGTTCTGGTTCTTGGCGATATTTTAATGCATGTATACTCATATGATATAGCTAAAAGACTCCTAAACATCATCTGCCTGCTATTCAAATGAATTATGTCCTAAAATATATTCTAAATATCACAAGTAATAAATGTAGAAAACATGGGTCCTAGTAGGTTGGGAATAATGCTTGCTCTGTAGAGGTGTTATAAAAATCATTTTTCTCCCATGTTCACTGCAGCACTATTTACAACAGCCAAGATATAGAAGCTTCCTAAGTAACAATCAATAGACAATTGGATAAAGTTGTGGTACATATATACTCAGCTATAAAACAAAAAGTAAAAATTTACCATTTACATTACTCAAAAATGTCAGTCATACTGAAATCTTTTATTTTTATATATTAGCCACATTTAACAATGCTATGGAATTGTTCTGCTTGTTTTAGTTGTTTTCTGTGGTAACATCTCCAAACAACTGAAATCAGTAAATAATTATATTATCGAAGAAAAAGAACACATTCTTAAATCTGATTAAATAAAAACAATGATAAGGATAATGATATAGAATGATCACCTTTATTTTAATTAAAAATACAATGAGAGTAATCTAGAGAATAGCTTATATACTAATAAAACAACAAAAAAAGACTGGAAAATGTTTCTAATATTTTTTTTCTTAGTTGACCAGCATTCAAAAAGCACAATGCAATATATATACAACATACTGTTGAATTGTACACTTGAAATGCATTGGATCTTTCTGATCAATGTCACCCCAATAATTTTTAATAATAATAATAATAAAATGACATCAGGTGAAGGCAAAAAAAAAAAGAAAGAAAAAACACAGGCTGAAAATACATAGCACATATTAAAAAGTAGGCTTTCTCCATATAAGTTTAATAAGGTTTATATTTGATGGTACTGTTTAGCATAAATACATTATAATAAAATAAAATGAAAATGAGCACTTCATAAAACAGAATGAATTTTAATATAACCAGGAAAGACCATCTAACCAAAAAAGGTTCATAAATATATATTGTATGAAAGAGATTGCATAATACCTTCTGTACCTGTGAATGGATATTTCTCTACATTGTTAGTCTCAATATCTTAATAGGACTTAAACATATTTCTTAGCAACATTATATAAAATCACCATATTTTTAAAATCACTTATTAACTGTGGGAATAGTCACAAGGTTGTTTTGCTTTGACTACATGCTATATTAGATTTAGTTCTAAATCTAGACAAATTTTGGATTTTTTCTTAATTTAAATTTAAATGATAAAATTAGATACAGTAGATAAGGAAGCACCAGCCTATCTTATGTTATACAACTGAGGTCACTATCACAGGTTCTAGTACTTTCATCTGCTTTAATAGTAAAAATGACCTAGTTTATTTCTAAAATGAAGCAGACATTCTGTAAACTGTGGTCCTTTGAAACTTCCATTTAAATGGAATTTAAGTTCTCCATAGAGATAGGACAGGATGTTCAGTTGAAATAAAAGTTTCAAATTCTTAATTTAGTCCTTTCAGCACAATCACACATACACTGACAGCTGCATATTGGAGCGAAAGAGGAAACCTGTTTATCGAGGAGTGGATTCCTGGCACCTGGTCTGTATGAAAGCAGCTGGGAGGGGCACAGCTGGAGCCAACAGTGAGTTCAAACTGCTCCACAGCCTTACATTTTCTCTGTAGCAAATAACTGCTCTCCGCTTACCCTAAGTCCTTTTCTCCACCTCTCCTTCTCACCTTGAGTGGAAGCAGAGATTTTACTCTGGGGAAGCAGTGTGACTTTAGCAGGTAGCCTGAAAGCTACTCCTTATTTCTGCAGCTTCTAGTTCTGCCTTCCTCTAGGGCTGCTGCCTGTAAGAATTATTTCCATGCCTTGCCAGAAGGTACTTTCTAAGTAATTAATCCCCTTTCATCTCCCCTGCTCTCTCCACTTTTCTCAACCCCTTTCTCAGTCCTTCTTTCCTCTTTCTCTGTCCCTTTAGATATATACTTTTTCTTTCCTTTTCTTACCGCTTGGCTCCTCCACAGTTAGTCTTTGCCTCCCACAGCCATCCTGCCAACTTTGGCTTGCACTGAGTTTCATGTAACTGGTTCCTACTATTTCTTGGCCTCACAGCTCTAGTGCTAATTTCATCTGCTGAGTCAGTCTCTGAATCCCTTAATCTTAACAGTTTTAACAGTTAGAATCTTTTTGGCCCACTCATGAAACAAACACTAACTGGAATGGACGGAGGTGAGGTCATTTCCATTTGTTTTGTTTTGTTTTTGTTTTTTAAATGTTTACGTAGCTCTCATCTCTTTCAGACACTGGGAGAGGTATTAAATTGAGACTGGAGGGGAAGGCAGGGTGTGGGTCCCAGGTTTGGCTGTGATTCAGGCTATAGGCTAGGGGTAGAACTCTGGATTTAAAATGTTACATTAATGTAGCAAAGTACCTAACTTTTGCAAGTATGACGCAGTTTATCGTTTACTACGCACTTGTGGCAGAATGTCACTATTGTTCTCAGATGTATAAAAAGCCCATGCGGTCCAGAAGTGTGTGCTCCCCATAATAAAGTTGGTGCCTGCTGCTTCATTCTCATGCTGGCTCCTCGTGCATTCTTTCAACTGGGCATCTCACCACCGAAGCCCTTTCTTCTCGATCAGCTCAGCGCTGACACAGGGTATGGTGGAGGAGTGTTTATCTTAAATTATCTTAGAAAGCATTGGGGAGGCAATAATCAAGGCTAGAACAATACTTAAACTTTGTATGTATTATTTCTAGGTAGAAATGATAATATCTGTAAATACACTCAACTGGGCATCCTAGAATTTTTGGAAGATAATTCTACTCACTGTTTTTGAACAAGTTCTGTTGCTGAGGTGTACTTGTTGAACTGCCTCCATATCAGCATATTTGCTGATCGTCACCATTTAATGGCTGAGAAGACCAACTACACTAGAACATTTTAAAAGAGAAAGAAATGGTCTTTCACTTGTAATTTTTTAAAAGCAATGACTCTACTTAGCAATCATCACTGAACACCATGTAAACAAATACTTTAAATTATTTGTGATTAGTTGTAGGAGACTTAAAATAAGAAGAAAATATGTTGGCCAAATGGGGTGGGGCAGTAACAATCCAGGGTACAAAGGACAGTTTCCCACCTAACAAAGAACTTTCTCCTCTAGTCACATTAGATGAGGGCTGACACTAATTCCTTAGTGGAGCGGATCTGGAAAGTGATATTAGAACCTACTCTATAGTATATGCTGTAAGCATACAGAACAATGATTCTATTATTTGCCTAGAAAATAAAATGTCAGTACATAGAAAAATCAGAGAAAAGAATAATTGAAAAGTGTAATATTATTATAGAATAAAAAAATATATAAAAAACAGTGAAACAAAAAATAAAGGAAAAAAGAATAAGCAAAAAACATATTCAAGATACTTTTTGATAAAGATTTTAGAACAGTAAAGGAATAACAATGTATTACATTAATGAAGTTAAGAAATAAGAAAAGAGAGACTAATACTCCACTAGAAAAATAAAGCCAAAACATGGTCAATAAACATGAGATGTGCAAGACCTCAGTACCAGACAGAATTGCATATTAAACTATCAGGTTTTACCTATTATCATGTCAAAAATTTGAAGTGATTGACAACACAATGTTGGCAGATGGTGAGTAAAAAATAGATAGTAATATGAAATCTTAGCAGCATTGTAAATTAAGACAATTTTCCTAGATGACGATTCAGTAATGTTCTTTACAGTTAAGAGGTGCCCAAACCATACCCTTTTACTATGCCAGACCAATTCTCTGGACTCTTCCTAAGCATAAACGTTATTTAAATGTAGATATGTATGTACTTATATGTTCAGCACTATACTGTCTATAATTATATACATATGTAAGCAACCTAAATGTTTAATAAATAATGGGGCATTACAGTTATGATAAATCCATATAATGAGGAAAAAATGGTGAAATAATCCAGGTTCAAGGTAGTATTGTAGAATTTAAACCCAATTGTTGAAATAGATAGAATATATACATAAATAAAAACTATAACTATAATCAACAAAATTAGTTCAGGTTATTTTTATTGTATTCTATCTACCTCTTGTGTTATATTAATATTATAAGTATGCCTAGTTCTATTAACAAAATGTATATGTGTAAATATTTATGAAATTAAACTATATAAATTTCACTTTACCTACTGGGAGTTCAGTTATTCTGAACAAATCATTTTTATTTTATCCTAAAGGCTAAAGTTAAAGAGCCTTTCAAGATTCCCATACATAATAAGAGTAATAAATACAGTAACCAGCATTCTTTAAAAAAAATATGTCTCAATGAGATTTATTCCTGCCTACAGATTACATGTATATAAGATTTTAGACATCATCAGTAGAATACTAGAAATAAAATAAAAAGAACAATCTGACTCACACAAAATAAGGAAGGTTTGCCTGGAATCCTACAGTCCTTTTATCTTAGTACAAACACAGAAGCATTGAAAATTGTCAAACACAAGCTAGCTATAATGATTAAGAAGGGCATGTGCAGCCACCCCAACAACCAAGACAAATGTATTAAAATTCTCAGAGAGACTAAGATCTTAAAAGTTGACTGAAATCATGAGAGACCTGGCCAATTCCTACCAACATATCTCCAGATAAGAAGAAATTCCATCTAGCTGATAATCAGACTTGCAAAATTCTCACCTCTGTAAGGTTATAGAGTCAAAACAATAAAAATATGATCCAGAATTACTGAAAGTGAACTCATGATTTACAGAGTCACAAATGCCTCTGAAATAGAACATGAGAGCATTTGAGGACAGTTTTCCATTTCTGGAGTCAACATCATGGAAAAGAATTACTCTGTTATCTTACAAAATGCAGTTTGATGTCAATGTTAAAAACAGAGAGATATAGGAAGCAATGTTTGACCCAATAATGCAATGTCTTTGCTATGAGTAGATGAAGAAGAAATCAACTGTGTTGAAAGTGATTCAGGTAAATGGTGGCAAATTCACATAATATGAATGAAATTAAAGTCAGCTTTATGTTCCCAAAATAAGAAAGACTCATGAATGAGAAGTCCAAGCTGACCTCTAAAGACCAGCTGACTTGAAAAGTAGGCAGTAGAGGGACTCAAGGAAGGGAATATAGTCAAACTGGCTACTTTCCATATAAATGACACACCTGCCACAAAAAAAACATCAACCTGTCAAAGTGCTTAATTACCTTAAATTACTTCTTTACAAATCTGGTTAATACAAATGATCTGAATGTAAAATACTGCCTTCTCTTCAAAGTCATTCCAAGGTTTGAAATTTATATAGTTTAATTTCATAAATATTTACACAGATGCATTTTGTTAACAGAACTAGGCATACTTATAATATTAATACAACACATCCCCTCAACAGCATAACTTCTGCCAGAAACTATTTCTTTTCTTTATGTTTTAATATTAAAGGAATGAATAAAAGAAGTAGTGCTATTTTTTATAAGCACCTACGTAAATTATTTTATTAACTTTCTACATTCTGGCAATGCTGGATCAACACAACATTTTGAAAGGCTTCTTTCCATGTGTGATGTTGTATATTCTTTTGCATGACAGGAAATACTTTAACATAAATAATGGTTTCAGGGGATAAGACAATCACCTCTGATTTACTCTAAGTCTTTGACCACATTTGTTTCAAGATACCAATACACAATTTTTTATAGTGGTGAGCAACACTGTAAACTTGATACAATTTTACCTACTGAGATTCTATATTGATATGAATGTTTACCAAATTTTCCCATCCCAGTGGTCTTTCTAGTCTAGGAAAATGTGCTAAATATATTAAGAGGAAGGCAACAGAACTCAAGGATAATAGCCTAAAAAGCAGGGTCAACATGAATTGTATTCTGAGACATTTGTCATGTTTAACTTTCAGGGTTTTTGTTCTTAGACTACTCAAGAATCCTGGCTTGGCTAGTTATGACAGATTCTCAGTTCTTTTCATACATGTGTCAAATAGCTTTTGTTGCCACAACTCAGCAAAGTTAACTAATGTCAAAGAACAGTTATGCTCTATTGAAAAAATTAAAATTTTGACCTATGGTTGCCTTTTAATGTCTGAATACACTACTAAAATTGCTTTGAATGTTGAGTAAACCAGTGCCTGAGTGGTTACATGTGTAGATTCATGTGGTTACATGTAGGTCCTGAATCCATATTTCCCAGCCATTCTTACTAAGCTGAATGACTTGATCTATCATACTCATTGGTTTTGGCATCTCTCATTTTTTTTCCCAATTTTCTTACCTCTTTCATTCTCTTGTTAAAGAAACTTATTTGAGGCATGCCACCGTTTAGCCGCAAGCACAGGGTCACTTCGGCTTTCATAAATCAAGCATTTTATTTGCTATATATATTTGTTAACATATATATGTACAGATTGTTACTGATGTGTCCCTTTTATCCCCTCAGTCATCAATATTTACTTGATGAACAGCAAAGACAGAATCTGTGGCAAAATTATTATTTTATAAATGCTTCATTTGAGTAGTAAAAATATTAAAGGCATATTTTTGGTATTTCTGAAATATGAAATAGAAATCATATCAACTACTGACTTCTTCAGAAATACTCTCATTTTTTTCTGCCCCAATATTCTTTAAGAATACCACACTCCAGTCAAGTAAAAGCTTTCTATATACATAGTGATGCCTACTGGGGCCAGGGAGAATGAACAATTCGCAAATCCCCCAGAGATTCTGATATTCTGCCATGGAGTGGGATGAGATTGAGGGTACCATACTGTCTTCCCATTTCTTTTCTCTACCAAAAGGCAATGATCTAAAGATAGTTAAGTCCTTTATTCTTGCTTCCAAGTGTGCCTGCTCAAATGTTTGTTTTAACCTAAATCACTTAATTTCATTATGCATAAGAAGTGTACTCTAGCTCATTTGGTCCCTGGAGCTCAACTTATCTTCAGTCACCAAAATGTGAGAACATTTGAGCAGCATTCAAATTGGCAATTGCCACTAGCTTTTGAACAGAATACCAGCGGAACCAAGGAAAGAGATTATTAAGTATGACAAAAGATAAAACGTATATTTTGAACCAGGCATAGAGTTGCTGCATTTCCTACTACACCTAAAATTGCAGTGCAAAATTGTCACTGCTTATGATTTTTAAAATGCTTAAAAAAGAGACTTGTTTGGGAAAACCTCAAACCTATTCTCCCACTCACACAAATGCTGAATATAATGTCTGTTGAAAATATAATAATATGGCTTTCCTAATTTCTAGTTTATCAATTTATACCACTAATTTAGATTTCATGGCTAATCTTTTCTATTTCTATTTCTATTTCTCACCTGTATTTAAGAAATATGGGAGCCATTTACTATGCTAGGAATTTTAAAGTGTATAAGATAAAGTTTCTCTTGCAAAGACTTCCAAGTCTAGTTGAAGAAAAACAAAGATTTGAATCACAGAGCAACTGTTATAAAGATGTGCATGGGAGCATGGGAGGTAATACTGAATTAACTTGGGAAGTTCAGAAAATGCTTAACAGAGAAAACAAGTTAATTAAAACTTGAAGGTTAAAAAGAAATCAACAGGAAGAACACTGGCAGAGAATAGAGAGATAAGTAAAGAGGTTCCCAAAACAGCCCAGGCGAGAGACCATGAATGCCTAAAGTATAGCAGATGGCACTGGGGACAGAGTGCAGATAGTGCCAATTTGGCATATGGTGGTGATAAGATTCAACACATCTTGATAAAAATTTGAATGGAGGTAGTAGAAGGTATGTGGCAGAGAAAGAAGTGTAAACATTAATTTCAAGGTTATGATTTTTAACACATGATAAGATGGTGATATCATTATCCTAGTTGGAAAATATAAATGCAATATCCGATTTGGAAGGAAGGGTAGAGATATGTAGTTCAGTCAGGAAAGTACTAAGTTTAACATATATGAAATACTCAGGTGGAAATGTCCAGAAGACAGTAATTGTAAACTGGTGACAGGCAGCCCTTCATTCTTTCTGGCCTTCATCTCAATTCTCAGCAAGTAACAAATAACCTCCAAACACCAGACATTGCCATGTCTGAGTCTTCACAAAGTGTAGAGAGCACCCAAGCCTACCCCAGAGAGCTAGTGGTAAGTCTCCCAAGGAACCCTATCATTCCTTTATGGCTGAGGGGCAAACAGAATTATTTCCCAAGCCAAGAGAACATCAGAAAGCAGCAACAGACAGTTTTCCAATAGCCAGAAGCTTCTGTCTACCTCAGGGATTAATTCCCAGGGGATGTATGTATGTATGCATGTATGTATGTATGTATGTATGTATATAATGTTAGATTCTTGGAAACCCTACTTAAGCCAAAAATGATAAACACCCAAATGGGGAGGAAGCTAATAACATTAGCTACTCTAAGGAAAGAAGAAATGTGTCAGTTATATACAACCAAGGTATATAAGAGATATAAAGATTTAGGGAATATCTTATATGGGGCCCAGGGCAGGTTGCTCCCAAATATCCCACAATGGCATATTGTTTATTTTAAATTAAAATCACTTGAAAAGCAGCCTGAACCAGAGGAGCTCCCTGACTCCCCTCTGTCTCTAAATGTAGAAGATGTCATGTGAAAGGTACTCTCTGTGCCATAAAAGGGGTAAGGAGAAATTAGATATGAAAGAGAACCACCTTATGGCCAAAGAAAGGGAAACCAGAACTCATAAACCTCTGTGAACACTCCCTGGTTACTTTTACTAATTTACTGCCCAAAGCCGACATTCTACTTAAATTCTTTACTGGGTACCCTAAAACCTGTACTCCTTTGTCTTTCAAATTTCTAGAAATTTGTTGTTTCTTTATGTAAAGGTCATATAAATGGCCTGCTCCACTTCTCTCACAGAAAATTATTCTTTTATTCTCCTGTGTAACAGTAATAAAACTTGCGATTTTCTCGTTATTCTGCCTGTACCAATTTTGTTAGGAGGCTAGCTGCTAGAACTCAAGCAGGGTAGAAGGATGATTCCCTCTTCCTGACACTGATAATGCTAGATAAAAAATGTATAATAAATCAGATATTTTCCTTAATCAGGTTTTTTGGCCCAAATAATTGTTTTATTTGATTATGCTATAATTATAACACCAAAATTCCTTAAACTTTAAGGTGTCTCGTTAGAAAAATAGAACAGGCACTATTTCTATTTTATATATAATCTGTACTTACTTGCCAAAAATATTACTGGATGTAAACTGGCACGAGAGCTACTTAATTCTTCTGTTAGATATCTTAGTCTTTCTTGCTGTCACATTATCCTACTAGTCCATAAAACAAAAAAATAAATAACTTTTTTTAAAAATGAGTGACTAAGAAGTCCCAGAATATAATTCTACCAAACAAAGCTTAAATACTTTGACCTAAATCTGACAACTAACTGAACAGTTGTTTTTTTGTGTGTTTCTTTGTCTTTTTCCAATCTGCAGAATTTTTCAGATGGAAATTATTAGAATTTCTATCAAAACTTCTAAGAAAATGTTTTTAGCCTTAAATGCCTATATTCTATTTGTGGAAAATACAATAATATGTAAGTGTCAGAATTTTACCTTGTTTAAGGGCTTTCATATTTATAACATTTAAAGTTCCAAGAAAGCTTAACAAGGCAATCAAGGTTTTCATTATCAGCAAGAAGATTATAAATATTGTTTCAGATTAATCATGGTAACCATAGTTGTTTCCCATCTGTGATTTCCCTACTACCTAGATGCTGTTGTTGTTTTCCATTAGGTCACATGATGTGTCACTGCCAAGCCAGTGCACAGCTGTAGTAGCTGGCGAAGTTGCCCCAAGTCTGTTGGAAGGTAGTAAATAGTCTGAAAGTTCTCGGAGAGAGCACATGGGAAGAAATGCAGTAATGTTGAACAGGAATATAATAATAAAAGCAATAATAATAACAAAAAGATTCAAGTGAAGGAAATACAGAGACAACTTTTAGCTAAATACTAACAGGATGGTGTCAAATATATTTTCATACTATTTTGCATTCCTATTGCTTCCATATGATCTCTAAAAATCTAGACTTGAATATAATATTCAATTCTGTTTAATTTTTAATAAATATATTTGATTCATATTAAAGAAGTTCCTTCTAAGGATTTTGGCTAATATGTATAAACTTAAATCATTAGTTTTTCCTCATAACTTATAGACATGTGACTTTAAGCACCAAAATATTTTTGTTTTTAATCCATCAATTTTAATGGAAAATATTCTTAAATATGAAATAATTTCCCCTGACCTCTCAATCACAATATATTGAATATCATTTAAATCTGGTAATAATTAAATGTACTTTAAGACAACAAAGATTTTAAATCACTATTTTCTAGGGCCTTAACTGTTATGCCGAGGATACATTTTTGTATGCTTCTTACTGTTTTTCTCATGCCATCCGGATGTCAAGCTAACACTTTTCTTGTCATTGTGGCTCCTGCATTCTAATTTAATACTTGTAATCTGATCTGCTTTGGAAAAGATCAGGGAGCTTATTTGGATTGTATGTAAAATAAGGATAAATGGGCTTTGGGGTTGTACTAGAAAGGCTTGTTTTACCAAAAATCTGTAGTTTTTTGTCATGTCTATGTTGGCTGTTCTAGGGCTGATCTGTTAATTTTTCAGTTCTCTACATTATTCTAGATGGATGCTATTAACAGGCAGCCAGATATAAAAAGGTAGCATGCTAGGTATATACTTACAGTTTAAGTAATTGATAAAAGTATTTTAACCAATGATTGTTTTGAATCTATACCATGTTATTGGTTATAGGTTTCATAAAAACACATACAAAGTAAAAACTATGAACATGAATTTCACTTTTATTTTCAGATATGATGCCCAATAATGTGTATGTTAAAACTCTGATGCAATAATTGTATTTGAAACCATACTGAATGTGAAAGTAAAAGCCAGAACCACAAATTGGCACATCTACCTAAAGATTTAAAAGATACACACATATTATAAAAAGAAATGTATAAGTCTCAAGAAAAGAAAATGTGTAAAAAATGTATGTCTCAGCTATATGCTGAAGTATAACAGGATTTTATGCAAGCCTAAAATTATAGACTGAAGGGACCCTGACATGGTATTGAATCCATACTTTTATCTTCCCAAGAATATATCTGTTCCAGTCTAACAAAAATGTGTTCTCTCCAGCTCAACAGGGATTATTTCTTCAATATATCTTTGTAATGCTCATTCTCACTGATCCAGATTTTAGATTTTATTATTGTTGTTGTTTTCCCACATCCCTTCAGAGTTACAAAGTTCGCAATAATACAGTATTTGTGAACACCCTGGCAATAAATCAGAGACTTAGGTTCCAGGCTTGGATCAACCATGTATGACTTTCTAAACTTTGTCAAATTACTTCTTGAAATTTATTGTCTTTATCTAAAAAATGATAAAATAAAATATACTTGAGTGTTTTCAAAGATCAAATAAAATGTTCTTTTAATCTTGTAGCATCATACTTAATTAGCACATAGTAAAAGCTAAGCAGTAGAGCTGAGTGAGATTCAAAGTGAGGCAGTCTGGATCCTGAGTTCATCCCACAAATGACTTCCCTAAGCTGCCACATACATCTGTATCTCCTAAAATTTCTTCCCAAAAGGTATAATATCAGATCGGTCTCTGTTTATTTCCAATACTTTTCTGGCCAAACAAAGTCATTCTCCATTCGAATTCTAAATTCCAAGGGCCTGTTACCTTTTCCAATATGTCATCTACTGAAAATTTAAGGAACAGGCTATATAGTCTATTCCAGTAAAAATCAAAAGTGTTGTTCCAGACTCAGATGGGTGACAACAAATCCCTGTAAAGTTCTGTTTCTTAAGATCTCTAAGATGACACATATTCTTAAATAAAATCTCTCCAAGAATGTTCTCTCAAATATAAGACACTTGCATAAACTAGATTATATTTGTGCATTTTTGGCAAGTGTTTTGTTGTTGTTGTTGTTATTGGCAGATGCCACACACATATGTTCAGGTACAAAAAAGTAGATCATATTTCCTCAATTCACTTATGAGACTGTCATCCTAAAAAAAAATCGAGAAATTAATCAGAATCCAAATAGGTGGCACATACCATCTGACCACTATTCTATCAAAAAATAAAATGCTTCTAGGACTTGGAGTTTGCAAATTTTGGCGGATAAAATTTTTCTGAATTTAGATATGGAACACCTTGGGAAAACCACTTAAATCAGTGACGCCACAGTCACTGAAGGCCATCGGCTACACATATTACAACATTTATGCAAGTTCAAAAGACACACTATTAAATATGAGCCTGGAAAGAACTCTTCTCCCTAACTCTTAAATTAACCAACTACAGACAAATATAAACATCCAAATGAAAAATAACAGTTTCCTTCATGAGAATAATTAAAGAGTACTGCTGTCTGACCAGCATAAAATATATTGATTCAGGTTAAAATAAGGTGACAAGAAACCTATTATATTTTAGTACTTGTAACAGAGTAATTAGAATGTCAAATCACTTCCAAAATGGAGAGAAAAGTAAGGTGACTATAGTAATGAATATTTAGGCCTCACATATATAAACATGCACACTCTAAAGTTTGGTACTAAACTTTAGCAGATTTTTATAAAAAACAGTAACTTGCCATTCTCATCACTTTGTTCAGGTATTCAGCTTTAATCTAGAAAGTGGCTCCATATGTAACCTGATTCAGTATAATCATAATATTTAAATTGGTTCATGGCTGTAGGATATATATCATTCATAATTTCAAATGTGAAACTTAGATGTTGAGAATGTCTTTTAAGATCCACCAGGCGATGGTAAAAATCCCCATCAAAAACTCTCCCAAGATATAAAGTGCTCAGTTACTGAACTGATATTAGAAATTCAGTTCATATTTTAAGCTCTGATATATTTACATAGTTTATTAAACAGTTTAGACTTGTAAAAATTTGCCTAATACACCAAATTATAAAATGTATTAACAATTACAATACAAATAAACTGTGTCAAAGAACATGTCATTGGCATAAATCAAGAGAATTCTCAGGAGTAATCTTATCTTACTAGTAGAAAACAGGCTTCCTGGTGGTTTCAAACACCAAACATTTATTATCTCAGAGTTTATGTGGGTGTAGAATTTGAGCGTGGCTTAGCTGGGTGGTTCTGACTCTGGGTCCAGGCTGCGGTCACCTGAAGTTGGCTGAGAAGGAGTACCTGCTCCCAAGATGGTTTGCTCACATGTCTCTAGTAGAATATCTTAGCTCCTTGCTCCGTGAGCCTCTATAAAAACTGCTGAGTGACCTCACAACAGCAGCCGGCTTTCCCTAGGATGAGTAATCAAGAGAGAGGGAGGAGCAAGATGTCTGCTACAATCTGGTCCCACCATCACTTCTGCCACCTTCTAGTCATTAGAAGGGAGTCACAATGCCCAGTCCACAGTTAATGGGAAGAGGATTCAGCTCTACTTTTTGGAGGGAGGATTGCTGAAGAGTTGTGGACATATTTTAAAATTAGCACATGCAACATTAAAAGTTGGTGCACAAAAACATATATAATATCAATATTTAGAGATGGAAAAGAGTATTTCTGGAAGAGGGAAGAGGAAAAACAAAGACTTTGAGGTAGAAAATAGTATGTCAAGTCCAGAAAGACAGATGCTGGATGAGGCCAGTTCTTCCATGGCACTTACAGAATGCAAAGATACAAAGGTTTGTAATCAGAAGAGAATAACATGATCATTGATCATTCTGAGAAGTAACTGTAGGAATACTGGAGAAAGCAGAATTACTATGTTACGAGATGAGTTAAAGGGACTGTTGCAATTAACCGGAAAAGTAGAGAGCAGAACAGGCGGTAGCAATGGAGAAAATCAGGAGGAGGTAGACATGGCAGGAGTCCAAAACTCACTGCCTGATGACAAAACTGGAGGTATGAGAGAGGGATGAATCATATGTGATTCTGAGATAGTGTGGTCTTGGTGTCTAAGAAAGTGATGATACCATTACAGAGACATAAAATAGGAGGAAAAGTTTAGTGAGCTTCACAAACTTCTAGCTACTATTTTGACATATTGCATTTGAAAGTCTACTGGGCCACACAGGTAAAAATGTTGGACTGTCAGGTAGAATTAAATGCCAATGTTCAGGAGACCAGAATTGTAAATAGCAGCAGTAGTTGAGGGTGTATAAGTGGGACAGCACTAAGGAATAAAAAACAAGGAGAGAACAGACCCAAGGATAAAAATCTTTTAAAAATTCACTTGTGGGAGAAGGAAAGTTTAGCAAAGGACATTAAGGAACAATAGTCAGAAGTACAGGAAAAGAATATAGAAAGAGAAACATCATAGAAACCAATGGTCAGGGAATGAAAGGTAAACACTACAGACGGAGAAGTGGAAGAACCTGTGAGTTATTAGAAGGTCTCTGGTGTGTCTTCATCATGTGGACAACAGTGGCCTAGGAGGTCGCAGGTTAGGAGAGGAATGGAAGAGAAACACAGACTGTAGGCTTGGGAGGAAAGAGAAATAAGAAAGTAGAGATACTTAATGGAAACTACTTCTTAAGTAACTATAATGGTTAAAAAGTAAAAGAAAGCTAGAAACAGGAGTGTCATATTAGAAAGCAGAAGGGAAATATAAATACAAATTAAAGGTATAAAAATCAAAGTAACAGAATTGCAGGGGCAGGGGAGGGTTTAAGATCAGAGATATGTTTTCTCCCTCTGAAAACAATAGAAGATAACTGAAATTAGGCTTTTGAGGTAGAAAAGCTGGAAGCTTAAAACAGGGGTCCCCAACCCCAGGGCTGCAGACCAGTACTGGTCTGTGGCCTCTTAAGATCTAGGTCAACGGCAGGAGGTGAGCGGTGGGCAAAGTCAGGGAAGCTTCATCTGTATTTGCAGCCACTCTCCAGTGTTAGCTAACATCACAGCCTCAGCTCCTCCTCAGATCATCAGTCATCAGATTCTCATAGAAGCACCAGTTTCAGATGCCAAAAAGGTTGAGGACTGTTGATTTAGAGAACATCACCTAGAAAGTCCCTAATCAGGAGGGAAGCATCAGGGATTTATCCAGTGAAGTAGCCCTTAGTGTTTGAGGAAAATAAAGATATTCAATCCAGTTTTAAACGTTAAGCCCCATGATAATTGTGTAATTTTAAAAACTGCTCTTATCACTGTTTTTTTTTCCCCTCTCATTAATACAGTTATATGAGTTGAACATATTGTTACACGGGTTATTGCCAGAAAAAAATTTTTTGAACTTTTTTGACTTCTGGGGTTAAGAGGAGAATTTTGCATGTGTAACAGATGAGTACATTCTTTGGGTCACATTTCCTGAAGTGTTATTTTTAAATAATTGTTTGAGTTCTTAATTTCTTTGGTCTCACCCTTAAAAAAGAAAACAGTGTGGGTGTATACATTAATGTGAAACTAAGCTCTAGGAAATCTGTGACTTTAAACTCCAGGGATTTTGCTACCGTGAAACTATGTAAATAAATCCTAAAAGCTGTTGATTGAATCACAATCAGTCTACCATTACCAAAAAATGAGGTAGCTGGCACAATAATCTTTATTTTATTTTATTTTTTAGGAATGAGCTGCATGGTTTTTCAAATTGGATTGTTAACTGAAATGTAACTTAGAAAAAAGGTTGGTATACTTGGCTTAGTGAATACATTTATTATTTGAAATTGACAAATGATTTTGAAAAAAAGATAAAATGAACATATACTAAAAAAAATTAACATTATATGCACTGCATAGAAAAATGTGAGAAAAGGCATGAGAATAAAAAATAAAATATAGTTTCCATCCATAAAAATGTTAGAAATGCTCAAAATAAGAGTAAACTAAAATTAGCCTTTAAATGATTCATTGAAAGAGCAATATTTATATTTTAGTACTAGGCATAAATTTTAAACTATTTTCTCTAAACATTAAAATAGTAATAACTTATTATTTAATTTTATTTTAAACTCTTTTAATAGATGTATTTTTCCTTAAATTCACATGCAGATTTTATGATATTTAATCATACTATTCATTTAAAATAAAATAAAAAGGACTCCTCTAATTCAAGACTATGACAGGTTATATTAGATCAACTCTCCTACTGTAAACAATAATAAGGGTTGGGAAACAAAAATAAAGGCAGACAGGATTTGTGGGGCCAAGATCATAGATAAAGGAGAAACAATGAAGCAGACCAAAATTTTCCTGCCATTTTTTCACCTAAGTTTTTTTCGCATTTGTCAATTCACAGAACAAGGAACTGAGGTCAAACAGTAAACTGTGGCCAAGTGCTTTCAGCAACAACGGAGGGATGAAGAATCACAGAGAAAAGGAAATTACAATAAAGTAAACTCAAGATTCTATTCAATTACTGACTGACTTTATGATATTTGCCAAATCCTAAATTGTCACTGAGTAAAAGGAAAAGAAACGAAATAGAAGGAAGCTGATAAGAGGGTAAGAAACTTAAAGCTTTTGACAATAATACTAGGAAGGTAAAAATTGGAGTCAGATTTTTCCAAGAAGATAGGCTCCTGTAACCACCCCAATAATGAAAGGAAATCCTAGAAGAGTTACCCTAGGAGTAAGTGAAAACTAGAAACAGACCACTAATCTAAAGACTAAATCTCATAATGTTAAAACCTATCTGGAATAAGTCCCTTACACTTACTTTAACTTTCAACCCAAAGGAAAAACTAAACTAAACTAAACTAAATCCCCAGTACCAAATGACCAAACACCATGAGAAAAAGATAAAATAAACAAAAACAGACAACAGAAATAGACCTACAGGTGATCCAGATACTGGTATTATCAGAAACAGACTTTAGAATAACTGTTATTGAGGTATTCAAGAATTATATAACTGAGCAATACCAGTAACAAAATTAAGACTATGACAGATGAGTTTAAGATAGCTATATAAGAAATATCTAAAATTAAGTACAGAGAGAAAATTATGGAAATTTACAACTGAAATGATAACGTATGTTTTAAAATAAATCCATAGCAAGAATCCTGGGCCCTTTGACAGAATGAAGAATATATCTAAAATGAAAGGACAATAGCATAGTGACAATGGCATAGGGGTAACTAATTAAAGTCTGGCAAAGGAATTGATTAGAGCTCAGCCAAATAAGTAAAATTCAACACTGACTGTAAAGGATGAATGGGAGGCAAAGAATATGATAAAGGATGCTCCATCTAGGGGAATGATCATGTACAAAATTAGGAAGGACTAAACTGCCATGGAATTGCCCAGAAAATTCTGTAACATTGTAAGGTAACTGGAGGGAAGTAGAAGAAGATAAAACAGAAAGATAAGGATGCATGCTGAGCCTCTTTCAACATGAAGAGCCACATATAATATGTCATGCTTATTGATTTGGACTCTATCTAGTGGCTAATCAAGAGTTGGATGTAATAGTTCCTACACAAAAGTTCTGTGAGAATTCATTTGATTTGCCTGGTACCAGCAAGGAATGGTCTGTCAGAAGTATGGTATACTGATGGTTACATGCTCTGTCTGGGCCCACTGCCTGGGCTCAAATACCGGTGTTGACAGTTCCTACTTCTAAATCCTGGTATAAATTATTTAATCTCTTTGGCCTTTACTACTGAAAGGAGGCAATAGAAGTATCTATCTTAGAGAGGGGTTGTGAACATAAATGCTTATACATATAAAGAGCTTTGAGCATTGCCTGTCAGGTACCACTCAATAAATGATAGACAGTATTAATGTCATTAACATATTTAATTCTCCTTCTCAGTAGAAAAGAAACATGATGTAAGAGTCTCAGAATAGAAACTGAGATGCCTGAATACCATATGACTTGATAGTTACTAATTAGTTTGGGTGATTTTGGACTTTTGGACTTTCTCAATATCCAACTGCTCATTTGTAAAAAGAGTACATGGTCACAAACTCCAGAATGACTGATCTCCTTCCTAAGTGAGAAAAGCAGGAGGCAATTTTTCCTTCCTTCCTTCTTCCCTCCCTTCTCTTCCCTTCCTTCCTCCTTCCCTCCTTCTCTCTTTCCTTCATCCCTCCTTTCCTCTCCACCACCCTTCCTACATTTTTTCCTCCTTCTCTCTCTTCCTCTCCTTTTTTTTTTTTCAGTAACTGCTCCAGAATTTCCACAGGCTTAAATACAAATTCTATGATTAAGGTATTGATTTTCTTTCAAGATTATGAATTTTCTAACAGAACATTCTGGATTGATAATTTAGTCAAATGGCAATGTGCCTTTCAATTTATTTCCTAGTTTGAAATATTTGTTTGAATTCTTGGGGGGAGAATTGAAATGTGATTATTAACAAATTAATCTAGCCTGAAGGGATGCTGGTTTGTCAAAGAAAATGTACACTTACTGATTTGTCTGCTTTTAAAGCTTCAAGAGCCAACTAATTATTGAGTGGCTAATGATTACACAAAAACGGTTATGAGGTTCTTTATTTCTATAGAAACATTACCATAAGACACTCATTATATCAGTATTGATGTACTCAGGGGTAGAAAGAGAAGCAAGGGTGGGTGGAGGTGGCAGGGATCTGCCCTGCATGGAGCAGGATCTGTCCTGGAGAAGCATATTACCACTGACATTATTTAAAGTTGCCAGCCCATGGTATAATAAAAAGCAGACTGCCTTTTAGCCAATCTTAGCATTCATTTTAAATTCTCTAGAGACAATGAACTTCCTCAGTAACTGCGCCAGGGCAGGCGATTCCCACTGCTGCTTCCTTAGTTATGCCATTGCTTATCAGTACAGTAAATCAAATATTTTATTATGAGAAAAATTCTAAGTGAGAAAAGCAGGAGGCAATTTTTTGTACATAATCTCAAGTACGATCTCAGTACACTGCATATGAACGTTCTATTTCAGAGGTCTATGTAAGGTATTAAAATGCTACACATACATATGCACATGTTGTTCTCTCTCTTACAAAGAAGAAAATTTCTAAATTTTATTCTCTTTAACCCTTTCCTGTGTTTTTCCATATTTTCTATAAGAAATATATGTACTCTGATAATAAGAAAAAATAAACCCTTATTGTATACATTTGTTGAACTAGTAAATTTTACTAGTAAGCAAATACTATTGTATTTGCCAATAAATATTTTGAAGGTATTTTATCTGTAGAAAAATTTTTCTACTTTGAATTTTCAGAAAATGTCTCTATAATACCCTGATACCTAAAGAGTAAAAGCATGGAGAAAAAATCCAGACTCTTTCTAGTACATAAAACACTCACATAAATAAATATCCATAACCACAGCATTTTAGCTATATATTTTCCATGATTCCTTAGGTACGGCCCCCAAATATTAGTCTATAAACCACTTACAGTGTTGCTTCTTCCACTTGTATGACCTAACAAATCACTTTGTACATTCCAGTGATGCCATAAGTATTTATAGAATTAGCATTACGTGTATGTAGAGTTGAAACATTGTACAGAAATAAATTGTATTGACTTAAAATGAGATAGACATTTGAAAAAAAAATAGATTTAAGGCCCCCAAAATCTTCCTTAAGATACAGAATTAAGTATCTTAGTTACATATTTTTTTTCCTGTTCTAGTAGGAAATTGATGGCATATTCTATTCAAGAAGACATTGTTTTATACTGAATTTTGGTCAGCTCCAGGCTATCGTTAGCTTGCTGGTGAGCATTATCCTAACATATTACAATCTGTTTTATATTTTACTTCACATTTCAATTAACCAACAAAATGTTAATATATCCAAGATCAAGTTTGATGGCATCACTGACTAACTGAAAACATTTCACGACTTCTCACCATCCATATCCACAAAGCTGGATTGAAGGGTCTTCACAATTTGATCTCAACCTACCTGTCTCATTAACTGCCACCTTACTTTTTTCCACCAAACTCTACTCCCCCGACATTCCCTATTTGAAAATGCTAAGCTCTCCAACATACATCTCCTACTCAAAATGTATCCACCCCCAAATGACCTACAAAAAAAGTGACCTTCCCAGTTTCTTATTCTGTCTTTCACTCACCTGACCCAGCATATAGGAGTTGCTTAAGGATTGATTGCCTTTGGGCGGTTTACTTCTCAGGAGGTTATATAATCTGTTTATCGGGTTCTGGGTCAGCATCCAATCTTTTTATCTCACATTCTGTATTCACCCATTTCTTTGTATCGAATCTTATCCAAGTTTCTTCTAAAGCCATCCCTCACCTATGCCCTGAGAATCAGACTGATCTCCAAATCGAGTCACTTTATGTTTAGATTCTAATGTGAACCCTAATCTCTATTTAGACATTTCTGTAGGTTTTGGTGGCTGGGATTAGTGGTCAACTATTACATGGATGTGGTGAAAATGATAACTTAAAGCCTTTATAACTTGGCCTCTGTGTCTGCTTCTTAATTCCACCCTTCTGATGACTCTAACACCAACTTCAAATGATAATGCCATCAATCCCATTGCTCAGGCCAAAGTTTCTAGAGAAATCTTATATTCTTCAACTTATTTCACATCCCACATTTTACTGCCTTCAAAATCTATCCCAAATCTAACCATCACTGACACTATCCTGCCATCTAAGACACCATTATCGCACACTTGAATTATTTTAAAAGCCTCTGATATACTTAATCTTAAGCCCCTAATGTCAATTTCCAATACATAGCAGATGTACCTTCTTAAAATACAGCATATTTGAAATTATCATGTGTCTCTTTTGCTCAGAATTCTCCAGCGGCTCACCATTCTGCACAGAGCATAAACCATGATCCTTATAATGGTTCAGGAGAACCTCCATGATATGGCCTCCCTGTTACTTCTCTGAACTCACCTACTCATCTCCCCTTTGCTTTCTTTGGTCCTCTCACTGTTCCTCTAACAAACAAGAAGCCACGTTCCTGCCCTAAAGCTTACTGTATGTCTAGTCAGCTCTGCCTAAAAATAGATGCATGGCTCATTCTCTCTCCTCAAATCTTGACTCCAGTGTCACTTTCTTGATGAGGGCTACTCTGAAGACTCTATTTTAAATTGCAAACTAACCCCACCAGCACTCTTAATCTTTTTACCCAACCATATTTATGGCTTCTTTTGTTTTCTCCATAGCAGTCCTCATCTCTTATGCTTTTAATCTTTCTCCTCATTTGTATGCTGCTTTCAAAGGTTGGGTTTCTTTTGGTACTTTATTCTCTTATATATCCCCCAAATTTGGAATAGTATCTGACACACAGTAGGCATTAAATAAATATTTGCTGAATAAATCAATAGGTTGCCATACTTTTCACTCTTTAAGGCTGGCCAAAGACTGATGCCTCTCATAGCTGAACCCAGCAGAAGACAAAAGACAACTCCATTGAATGACTGTCCTTCTCTTACTTTTTCATATTTTCCCTATATTTAAACTCAGAGAACTCATTTCTTTTCAGTGCTTCCTGATCTAATCTGCATTCTAGGTACTATTCCTCGTTTACTTATTATAACCTTCTGTCAGTTCCAAATATGTTACTTCTGACTTCTAATAGCAACCCTATAATGGTCTTGTACCTGGCTCATTTGGAAACCAATACTTCCACACTACCAACTAGTCTCAATCCTAAACCCTCTCAGCAAGGTCCTCCAATACCCCTATTTAGGAATCCTCAGTCATTGTTACTTTCCAATTACAATCATTGGGGATCATTACCACTGACTAGAGTCATACATATCACAAGAAAGCAGATAATTCAACTGTAAAATATGAATGATGAAAGTACATATTTCACAGGGTAAGGTTGTGAAGGTCAATTTAAGGTAATGCAGGTGAAGTGTTTAGCATAGTGTATGCCACTTAAGTGCTCAATAAATATTACTTATAACTATTACTAAATTATATAATATAAATCCATTACTCAAAATCAGAACCCAGTTCCAGTCCTGATGATAAGAAACAATCAATCATTTTCAAAATAATTTGAACTGTGACTAATTAGAAGAAATGAATAATTGATATAAAAACATATACCACATGATGAATCTGTGGCAACTATAGAATAGCAAGCAGAATCTTTTAAATACAAAATGTTAGTCTGGTATTACAGCCCTCGTCATCTCATAAAGGCTCCCACAGCTAACCTCCATTATATTTTATATCTCATTAGGAGAACAGATAAGTAAAGGAAAGCTATATTCCTTATTCTTCTAAAAATTACTTTTGATAAAATGCCTTAATGTGTACCTGAGGCCCTAAACTTTTTATTACATTAAGCTGAAAGCTACCTTTTATTTATAACATTTTAAAGAAGAATTCTTAGACTTGAGTTCTCTTCTTCCATGTTCCTTTCACTCCCTTCTACCCTTCTCCTCTGCAGGATTATTATTTATTTTTCTGGCTTGGCCCTAAAGGCATCTGAGTTTGTAAGACTGCCAAATACTATCTCTATGAAATCTAGGTGTTATTTAGACATTAGGAAAACTCAATATTTTATGAACATAATTTTTATAATAATTAGCTTTGCCATTCCAAAAAATTACTAAAGGTCTGTTGTCAGAAAAATATTATAAATTTCAAAAAGTAACTAAATAAGTATATGGTTTTACTTTAATCATATGAGAGAAAGGAAAATGAGTAAATAGAAATTATCATAGAAAATTAGCACTCCAGAGATCCAAGAACACATAGAACTATTTTTTTTGACTCATAGTAACAATCTCTTAAATTTTAATAGAAAGAGTGTACACACCACATGCCATCCCTAAAAGAATTGTTTCTCACAGCTTATTTTGGAAAACAAAAATTAGAGTACCAAAGGGCAATAATGGAGTAGAGAAAATGGTTTTAAAAATACGTCCCTTAATTAGATAAATAATATGCATTATGAAATAACTCACATTTTAATTTTTTTCCCAAATAACTAATGGAGGTATAGAGTAATACTATCAAAGCAGAGTTTCTGGTAAATTTATTGTCCCTGATAGTAATTTTAATATTTCTTTTTAAAGCAAAACTCTTTCCCAAATTGCCTATTTTCAAATGAAATTCTGTCAAAAATAAAAATTAAATAAATTACTTAATCTTTAGATTTTACCTGATAACACACTGTATGGTAAAATATCTGAAACTTAAAATTACAGAGGTCTTTAGTGTGTAATCAAGTTAAAAAATCCTAGATGGCATTCCTAGTAAGATACTGTCTTGTTGGATACTAAAATTGGTAATACACTGCTCTTGCTTTTAAGGAACAAATGCCAAATCACAGTGATGTAAAAATACAGATAGATGGATTTTTTTTTTTAACAAAATAATGGTCTGTAACAATGTTAAAGGAGGAGGTTAAGGAATTGAAGAAGTTGTCATCTCAATACCATCCATAGGGCATTAAATGTGTGGTAGGTGTTATGTTAGGTATGCCAGCTACTCCATTCTCATAAGGATACTATGAAGTATTAGCATCTTCATTTTTCAGATGGCAAAAATAAAGCTCAGTGAGATTATAGTGTAATGTTAATAGAAACAGCTGTTTTAGCTGGATTTACCCCAATACTGAATCCAAGATTTGGGGCTTTCATACCATTCCATGAAGCCTCTTTTCAAAAAAGCATCACTTGAATTTGGGCAATTTAAAAATATAGAACTGTAGTTTTTTTGCACATAAAAGTAATCAAGTCAATCATAGAAGCCCCAAATTCTATCTTGCAATAAAGTTAAAGAGTCCCTACAAGCTATCTTCTCCCTCTCCTCTATTGCTTAAGTAATGGTGTTAAAAATTATATACTTGATACCATCATGGTTATTGATAGTAGTGGAGGAAGGGAGTATGTGAATGAACTGAGAAGAATATATAATGTATTTTCTCTCTGTATAGCACCTGGAGTTGGTGTAGAAAGAGTATTCCCATACAGAAACAGAAATACAATAGCAAAGTCATTGCAATTTTAACAAGTTCCCTCCCTCCTTCTTCTCTTTCTCTCTCTCTCTCTCTCTCTCTCTCTCTCTCTCTCTCTCTCTCTCTCTCTCTCCCCTCTCTCTCACACAGACACACACATTAACATAAAGTGTATTATATTCAGAGAAGAGGTGTTCAAAGTAATATCACAGGATAGTAATGTCATTAAATTTCATTAAGTGAAAGATATTTCTTGGAAGAAACTAATTTTGACTCAAATTCAAAGAACAAAAGTATTCACAGTGAGAGTTGGAACAGAGAAGGGGCAGAGAGAAAATTCTTAACAAAGATTGGGAACATCAGGTGAAAGATAATCCCAGTTTAATAAAGGCACAGTTAAATACATAAATATCACTTAACTTGGCAGGATACGGTTGCAAAGTCATGCAGACGGAAGTGACACACTATGACACAAAATTTATTCATATAATGACCTAATTCAACAAAGAGTATAACATTAAAACAAGTGAGTTGCTACGTGCTATTAGAGATTTAGATGGAAACATTAGATTTAAAAAACACTCAAAGTCTTTATATCTTTTACCAACTAAATGAAGATACCTGGCAACATACGATGACTTGTAGAATGCATACTTAGTGGTAAAGCCCTGGTATCAAGCCTCTAGTCTAGCACTACTTTTTTAACACTAGTAAAATATCAGGAAACTCCCTCATCATCTGTTCACCTTTCCAGTTGCAGCCATGGGGCCAGCTGATAGTTAATGTTTCTCTGTATTACTAATAACTCTCTGTGCCAAAAAAAGACACACCCAGGAACAATGACTCAGGGAGGAACCAAGACCTGAATGCAGGAAATGTAGTACAGAGCACCTCAGGAATTACTCTGCCCTAATTCTCACTAGACTTTTGCTTATGTATCTTCTTGAGTCTGTATTTCACAAGAGTAAGATTCACATCTCACAGGAGCAGCTAGCCTAGAATTAGGAAACAGAGAGGCAAATAGTATTCTGGTTAAACATTTACATATTCAAGACTATCAGAAGTTATAATTTATGGATATCTACTACTGAGTGACTAGGAGAAAAATTACTGTAATGAAAGATTACTTTTTTAAAGTAATTAGAGAGGATACTTGTCTTAAGAGGCATCCACAGTAATTAGGAATACATGCATATATCATCTTGGGAACACCTGAGAGACAAATAATAACCTGGGAAAAGTCTTACTAGACACTATCAGACTTTACAAAGTTGACCCAAATGTAATTATGTCAATCACATAGTGAAAAATAGAAAGGGGTTAGAAAAAGAGCCAGTAAATATTGGCCTTTTAAGCACAAGTAAGATGTTAAGTGCAATTAGATTTTCCCAAAGGAAAAATTCTCAAATAACCAATTAAGTAAGCATACAGATAAAAAAATAAATAAAATAAAATAAAAAGAAAGAAAGCAAAAGAGAATTTAAAAAATCTACTAAATAACTTCTAAGTTATAACTAGAAGAAAATAAATGAATCAATAAAAACAAATCTATAGATTTCTAAAATATTATAAAAGCAGAATGATTCAGGGATTGTATTACTTAAGATAGAAACTTTGAAGATTAATAAACAGAGGCTTAAGTTGGAGTTGGGAGGGCCTGTAGGGAGAGCACTCATGCCCCACTTCTCATTGTCAGTCCCCAAACATAAAGAGACTTATTTTCCATTTCAAACAGGAAGATGTTTTTCTACTACTACTCCAGCAGAAAGGAGGATGTTCTCTTTGCCCAGCAACCACTCAGCCAATGAAAACTGTTACTACTTAGACAATGAAAAGCCACTAAACTTCAAATTCTCAGTTTCCTCCAATGGATTCTGTTTATGACATTCCTTCTGAGTCCCCATTTCCTCTATATAAGAATGTTTCTCTCCTTTATTCTCTGGACTTAAGCATGGTTTGCCACTAGACTACATGTCCCAAATTTCAATTCTTTGTTGTCCTGAATAAACAAATTTTCGTTGAAGAAATATCTAGCTATTTGTTTAAGGTCAATAAATCAAACACAAATAAATTAGTAAAATTCAGAAACAAAACATTTTCAGTATAGATAGATAAGATATAATATCATTTTTATTTCCTTTCTCAAGGAACTAGAAATTTCACTTGGTTATGATCAGACTTCAAATATTTGGACCTCTAAAAAAATTGGTTTTGGATTCTTTTTCTTATTTTAAGATTTCTTCATAAGTACCTTACCTCAATTGCAAACAGTGAAAATATATTTAAATTTTTTTTCTGAAATGGCTTTCTGGTTTCTGCTTTGCTGATTGCTTGCCCCTACTTGTTTGGCCTCATAACTCTAGAGATTCATGATTTTGACTACCAGAAAAATCTCCCAGAGAAATCTGGAGGCAAGAAAGTTTCTTCTATCCATTAAAAAAATACATTATTCAAATATTTTATGAGAAAAAGAGTCATCCTCTTTATAACGATGTGACAATTCATTGAGAGTTACCAAGAAAGAGAATTTATCTTTTGAAAATAGTTTATCCTGATAACTAATAAGCTTCCATTAATTCTGAAGGATTATAAGAACCTGACTTTGCTGAGTAAATGATAATCATGAAAACCACATTTAATCTTTAAAAAGCTATGTTTTGACAAGCTTCCACTTCATAATAATATTGGATCTTATTTTAAATTTTTTTATAGGACCTTGTCTGGTTATGAGTTAAATAGTCTAAAATCTTGGGAAAAGGGGTCAATAACTTTTTCATTTCTGGAGTAACGGATCATTCAAAAATTTTTAAGTAAACAGTGACATATGAATTTTTAAAAATACTTCAGAAATATATATTCCATGCATATTTTAGCCCATTCAACCTCAATATTTATTGCATCTGGAGAGAAACTAACACATTTTCCAATGCTTTTGGGAAAAAAATGGTTATCAGTTATGATTTTTGTTCATTTGCAATATGTGCAATTTATAAAGTTCAAATAATTCTCTTTCTTTGAATTCAGCTTGGATATGTTTATACAAATTGAATAAAATTTTAAAAATTCCTTCCTTATTTTATGTCACTTTTATTTAGTGAAAGAGAAGCATAACATTGTGCTACTGTTTTATGGAATGAACTTCAAGTTCTTCAGCTTGTTAATGCAAGTGGGAGTTCCCAACAGATGATGACCAGGCAAAGGATATTACTTTTAGAGTCTCTCTAAATAAATAGCTGCCACATTAAAAAAAGAAGAATACATCAGTCATAATTAATATTCAGTTTCCAGTGAGTGCTAGCCCAAGAACACATGGTATCTCCTGAATTTCATTTTTTCATTACAAAATTGCAGTCTCTCAAAGGAAACACGCTGTGATGTAGGCTGATGAATTCATAACTGAGTTTATCATCATAATAACATTAATCTTTACTAATGTATTTTTCAATTTTCAGTTAATACTGTGGTTCAAAAATATACTATATTCCCAAACAGAAATTAGCAGATATTGGCACTAGATATTTGTTAACTTTAGTTTTACAAGGACTTGTATATAGTCTTGAACTTTGTTCTGCTGTTTTACAAAATATAATTGTATAATTTGTTCACAGAGTCCAGTATTAAAAATATTCAAGGATCAATTCAGAAAATTGAACTGAAAGTTCAATTCATTCAATAAAAATTTGAACACCTGTCGTGGGCCTGATTCTATAGTTAATTTTTAACAACTGAAATAGGTTATTAGTGCTTTCTTTAATACAATCCTGCTAAAAGAGTTAACATAGTTAAAAAGTCAGGTTATTTTGAGCTCAAAGGGTTTGAGGGGGAAAAAAATCACCTTATTTTTGCAAAGCCTATATTTGACATCAGCTTCAGAACATTGTGTCTCCCTAACATGATTGCAAAGCTTTTAGTTGCCTGTCTCGCAATCAATCGTGCCATTGTGGTATTTTAGGGTCTTGTGTTTCTGTATTTCATAAATATATGCTTTTCAAGCATTTCTGTGTCTTATTAACACAAAAGAAAGCAATTTCATGTATGTGTGCATCTAAGGTCCCTTTAGATCTAAATCTCTATATTGTATGGTATCCATAACTTAGAACTAGACATAACATTTTGTCCATACATTTTAAACCACTAGGTTGAGCTATATTAACAGCTAAAGAAATTTTGTTATTCTCCAAATTGCCTATCATGGTGCTGATGGGGAGAAAGTAACACATTCTCATAGAAACTAACACATTCCTACATAGAAAATTCTCAATACTTTTTATTTAATTGAGTAAAAGAAAATTTTACCGATTAATATGAGTTCTAAAATAGGATTTCTGAGATTTATAAGCCAACACAAAAAGCATCAATGCCCTAAAATGTTAAGTAGCTCTTAATTCAGTATTTTACATTTTCATGCCTGATTTCAGGGGTCTTCAACTCCTAGGGCCATGGATTGGTACTGGTCTGTGGCCTGTTAGGAACTGGGGTGCACAGCTGGAGGTGAGCGGAGGGCAGGCAAGTGAAGCTTCATCTGTATTTGCAGCCACTCCGCAGCATCACTGCCTCAGCTCCACCTCAGCTCATCAGGCATTTATTTTTTCTTTAGGCGAGACAACCCATGGTTGACCTTACAGATTGCAAGGACCTTGTCAGTTTACAAGCTCTTTTTTTTTTTTTTTATGCCTACAGCACCTGGTCTTCCTAGGTGGTCTCCCATCCAAGTACTAACCAGGCCCGACCCATCAGGCATTAAATTCTCATAGGAGCACCAGTCCTTGTTGCCAAAAAGGTTGGGGACCACTGCCTGATTTTGTACTGTTTTCACACAATTCAAAAATTGAATAAGTAAATCTATGGTTTATTTAATAGCATAAACTATATCCGGAGAAAGAATTAAGGCTCAGTCTTGTTGAGCTCAAAGAAAATTTCAACAAATTTACTGATAACATATTACCTTTCAGAGATTAAGAAAAATATAAGTGCTTTGAACTTATAAATGCATCAAATCATCATCTCATTCACAGTTTACACACCTTTGCCATCCTTCATAGGCATAAGGTCTCTTAGATGCATATATATTATGAAGAGAAGAAAATCTCCATGTTTAGCAAAGACCTAACACCACTCTCTCAGACATATGCAAAATATGGGAAATATAACCTTTCTATGTATCCATATGTATATTTCCTGAAAATAACAGGCATGGTCCATACACATAGAGATTATTTTAACACATGTTATATTAGTCTGATAATTTTCTGCACGTTTCAATTATTTTTTATTTAGAAATAGGAATATCATTACCTTTCTTGCTTCTTTCATCATCTTCCGAATTGTTTCCTTAATTGTCAGTAGGTGTGCTCTTGGTGGATGAAAGAGGAGGTCTATGTGGGTTCCTCCTAAGAGTCCAGGCATCACATACGGCCAGCCTAAATCAAGATTTGGAGCTTCCACATCAGACTCAATGGGCCAGTAAGTCCCAGAAGATGAGGTATCATCGCAGGAATTATCAGTATTATCAGTACCATGTGATGTACTATGTGCAACTTTCTGGACGTTTTTCAAAATATAATTAATTTCTTCCTCAGCTAAAAAGTCCGATACTCGTTCCTTGGCAAGAAATTCTTGGTATGCTTCTAACCCATGTTCAATCAGCAAATCGATGGCTACTCGATACCATTCCTTGTAGTGAGGCTCAATGTAATTGTCTGATTTACACTCATCATTCAGTGAGGACAGCATTGATGAGGTCTCCATGCTTGCAAGTTTTTTTCAACAGCACATTCAAATGTCCATTTGTGTAGCAACAAGAGGTATCTGGGTGTTTGAAAAGAAGGAAATCAAGATCAGTTAGAAGTCTGTAATCAAGTTTTATAATCCATGTCAGTTATTATTTTTACATTTACTCATTTCAACTACCCATAGCTCAATCTGACATACATTTCATATCCAAAGTGACATTAATTGTACCATCATTCAAATAGCTACCACAAATAGATTTCTTTTTGTAGATTGCTAGTTTATTTATCGTTTCCAAGGTACCTCTACTTTCAATTTCTTATCTAAGGAAATACACTTTCCTTCTTTGACATACATAAAGTTCATCCTTCTTTAATCTGAGACTACACAAGGTGGCATTAGTTTCTATAAGACTTTTAGATTTTGGTTTTAAAATATTTTAAAACAATTAGAATATAATCAGTACCTGGCTAGCCATTAATACAAGGTTTTACTGAGTACTTGTTATGTAAATAATTATATACTGATGAAATATAAAAAGGTCAAAACACCTGCTTTTCAGGAATTTATTAATTAGCTGAAGAGGTAAAACACACATGTAAAACTATTATCACTTTGAACAAAACCATATATTGCTAAGGGCCAAAATAAATACTACAAATCATCAATGTGTTTAGATAAAAAAAAGTAGAAATCATTATGGAATAAACAAGATAAGGATAGCCCTATGCAAGAGGTAGGCTTAAGCTGAACCTGGGGTAGTGATTAAGAATATGATCAAATGGCAAAAACAAATATTTTCAACTCACGCAAGAGTGAAAATCAAGCAAAAACACAGAACGGGTATGAGCTTGTACATTCAAAACAGTGAAAAAACTTGGTCTGCTAGAGAGCAGGTTCCTTTCAGCAGTAGGAGATAATGTTGATAGATATGATGGAGCCAGGTGTGGAGGGACACAGGAAAATTCTGTGATTCAGCGAAATCCTTTTAAAACAACTAGTCTGTCAGTATCAGAGGGAATGGAGAAGAGACAAGTAGATAGGAGAGTCTTTCAACATTCAAATAGCCAGCGAAGAGGTGACAAGAGTATTCAAAAGATGATTCAAAGAAAGAACTCCTGCGGTTTGATGGTTTGACAACATATAGGTGATGAAGAAATTTAAGACATCAAAGATAATTCAGAGATCTCTCCAAGGAATCAAAATCTGCCTTTTCAAGCTCACACCCTATCTGTCATAATGCCAACAAAATGCTATTCATTCAATCGCTCACTGTGTGAGATAGTGGACTGTACTTAATTGCAAAAAAAATAAGGGACTTTCCAGTCTTTTGAAGTCATGCTCTCCATTGTGTGGATTCAAACGAAGCACAATTCTATGATGTGCTTACAAGCACAAAGGGCTAATTTCTCCAAAAACATCTTTGTTAGAGGTGCTGCTTTAATTTTAAATTTTCCATTTAATAGCCTCTTCAGACTCAGACCTGCCAAAATTCAAATCTGATTTGGGATGGTACCCCAGGAAGCCATTATCTTTATATACGCATTAGCTCAAAATGCGTAATAGGAGTCACTAAACACACAGCAAAGTTGTGATGAAACAGACAATAGGGCCACAGGTTCTGATGGGAAGGATGGGATCAGAAAAGATCCATCATATACTAAGGCAGAGCTGAGAAGTAAGAAAAATAAAGGGTTCACTTTACTGTTTTAGTGGAGACAATCCTATCCCTATCCCTAGTCTCAGAATATTTACCAAGACGGTCTAATAGTATAGAAAGTCTAAAGATTAAATCTGATAGAAGAATTAAAACAGAACATGTTCATGCTACTAGCATGTAGTGTGTGGAGGCCAAGGATGTTGCTAAACATATTTCAGTGCATGGACAGCCACCCAGATTAAGAAATTATTTGGCCCAAAATGTCAATAAGTGCCAAGCTTGAGAAATCTTCACTGACTTGCTCATTTTATATGCGTGATATCATACTAATAACCTTTTCAATGTCTATTAAAATTCATTTTTGCATATGATGCTCATTTATAACAAAAAAAAGGTTTCTGTTTAACAAAAAAAAATCTCTTTAAAGTATACTTCCCCAAGATTTAGTGAGATCTGATTTTCATTTGATAATTCTAGTCCATGTGGGGTAAAGCATCCAGTGATCACATGAAAATCACATTATTATTTGTACTTGTTAAAAAGGTAGGTGACTGCTGGTTGTTCAAAAAAAAATCTTAAGTTTTTTTAGCACTTATTTATTACTTTTTACATTTTCACTTTTTTGGCTTATTTATTACTTTTTACTATTTCACTTTTTGACATGTGATATTAAACACCTATTATCTATTTGGAAATAAAAATGCATAAGAAACTGTATTTGTTTCTGAGCATTATCTATCAAATATATACTTTGCAACTGCAAAGAATTCATTCTTGAACTATGAGTAAACTAAGAAATCATAGAGATCAAAAGAACTATGAAAGCAAAACTATAAAAATATAGGTGAAAAATTAATTATGAAGGCAAAAACAAAGATGAGAAAAAAAGGGAAACACTATAGGACTAATCAAATAGCAATTCCAGCCAGAGGGAACGCCAGAAAACACATCATAGAAAAAATGCAATGGCCATAGGCATGGAAGTTGATATAGTTATGTGCAAGAGTTAAAATACTGTCTTGCTGGAGAGGTAATACTCTACTGTCTAGAGATATGCATTTATCACAAGAGCTGTTTATAAGGGATACTTCTGAAGAAACCGTCTACAAAACAAATTACAAGGGGGAACACCAAGGTAATGGCACTTACATAAATGGGTACTGCAATAAAATAGCACCTGTATTTAGATAAAGACCTAACAGTAAATTCTCAAGAGTTCAATTGCTGAACTGTAAAGGGCTTACTTTGAGAACAAAATTATTTGGGTATGCCTTTAAATATATAAAATATTATTTTATTAATAATCATTAAAAACTCCTAGAAAAGATTTTAACATACACAATAGAGTTAATGAGAAGAGAAAAATAGTATGTTGATGTTATGTAAAAGCTGAGCAGGCTGCTAGGCTCATCTACTTGTTAAGTGACCCACTCCAGAAAAAAAATACCCTTATAAAATATAGGATTCCATCCACACTTCAAAACAATTACAAATTATATTAGATGTTGAATCTTTAGTGTCATTTGTGGAAAGTAGTATTGCCAAGTACTGAATCTGTAAACACAAAGGCTATAAAACGAAGCATAAAAAACAGATTTCAAAAACAGTTTGGCAGTTGAATTTATAAAACTAAATATATTCAAATGACATACAATGCAGCAATTGCCCTCTTGAGATTTATCCTAGAGAATGAAAACTTATCTTCACACAAAAATTTGTACATAAATGTTCACAGCAGCTTGACTCATAATGGCCCCAAACTGGAAACGACTCAAATATCCTTCAGCAGGTGAATATTAAAGAAACTGTGGTACACTCATACTATGGAATACTACTCAGCAATAACATGAACAATTTGATACAGGCTGAAACACAGATGAATATCCAGAGAATTATGCTGAATGAAAAAAAAATCTTCAAAAATTACATGCTGCATGATTCTCTTTATAAAATATTCTTAAAATGAAAAAAAAATTATAGAAATGGAGGTCACATTAGTGGTTGTCAGGGCTCACCGCACTAAGTCATTCTGAGGAAGGTGTATAGAAGAAAGGAAGTAGATGTGTCTCTAAAATGACAACAGGAATGATTTTTGTAGTGATAGAAATGTTCTGTATCTTGACAGTGTCAAAGTCAATATACCAATGCAGACATAATATTATAGTTTTACAAGATGCTGCCACTGGGGAGAAACTGAGTAAAGGATACAAGGAATCCTTCTGAATTATTTCCCTCAACTGCCTGTGAATCAACAATAATCTCAAAACAATAAAAGTTTAACTAAAAAAAAAAAAAATTATACTGATGAGCAATTTCATGTGCCTTGAATACAAAACAAAAACAAAACAATATATAACATAGAAGGTGAGAGATTGTTTGTAAGGTCAGACTCCAAGTTCAAAACCAGCTTCCCCAATTATTGTAAAGCTCTTGGAAAAGTAACCTATGTCCAGAGCCTCAGTTTGGTCATGTGTAAAAAGGATAACAGCAGACTTCACCTCATTGAGTCATTCTAAGAAATAAATGAGGTAATGCATTTAAAGTATTTAGCTTTTAACATTATCATCATCCTCATTATTATTATTTTACATTTTAACAACCCGTTTCAGTGTAAGTGCTATAAAGTTACAAAAAGGTTTGATCGTAAGAGTTTTTTAAGATTCAAAAAAATGTAGTGGTTCTGTCATACTATTAATAGTCATTCATTATTTCATCAACTGCGATATTAAATAAACAGCCAAACCTAGTGTCAATTTGTTAATGATTTCTGATATGAGGAGATTCTTTGAAAAGATTTCTGAGACAATAAGTCAATGGAAAAATGCTTCAAAGAGAAATTACAATGTTCTTAAATCACAAATAGTCTGAGGTTATAATTACTTAAAGTGCAAGTAGATGACCCAAAGTCAAGACTCTGAAAAGAAATGCAAACAAAGATCACAGATGCTAATATTTCTGAGGTCCCTTTTCTGACTGTTGTCTTAGACTGTATCTATTTAACTACTGAAAGCTGTTACAGAACAAACCCTCAATACCAGTGAATGTGATATTATTTGAAAATAGGGTCTTCTCTGTAGATTTAATCAAGTTAAGATGAGGGCATATTCAATTAGAGTGGGACTCAATTCATTATGACTGGTGTCCTTACAAGGAGAGAGTTGATATAGACAAACACACGGGTACAAGATCAAGTAATCACAGAGACAGAGAATGGCAACACCAAAGTTAAGAGAAAGGCATGGAACAGATTCTTTTCTAGAGCCTTCAAAGAGGGCATAGTCCTGATGACACCTTGATTTAGGACTATGTACCGGCCTCCAGAACTCTGAGAGAATTAAGTTCTGATTAAAAAAAAATATATTGTTGTTTTATTTTGTTACAGCAGCACTGGGAGGCTAATAGAAATGCACATAAAAATCGTCTTTATTTTTAAACTTTAAGAATTTGAAACAAAGAAAGTTTTAAAAAATTAATTTTCCATCCAGAAATTATTTCAAGTATTGACATAACTTCAATGTTGAGCAAATTTTATTAAGAAACATTTTAGTCTTTTAGAATCATAATCTATGGTATATAACAGTTGAAAATTCGATTTCTTCTTGCTTCTAATTTTTAGCTGCCAAGATTGCATTTGAATTTGATAACCAGAAATTTAAGATGACAATTAAAACATTAAAGAAGCTACTATTAAATTAAAAATTCACTATAATACTGAAGTTGTCAAATACAATTAGATATCTAATTTGGTATCCGAACTTATTAAAAAATTCTAAGCTGGCTTCATAATAACACTTATAACAAAATTACCTGATGGCACAGATTACAGACTTCCAAAGTATAATTTTCAATAAGGCAAAGATTACATGAACATATAACACACTCAGTCGCAGGATGCTGGGTGCAAACATCTTCACACGTAGATCACCAAAAAGAATCACCCATTTCAACAAACTTACAAAAAGGACAAACCTAAATATTCCAATTAATTTTATAAATCTCAATTTTATAAATCCTAAATGAACATTCTATTTACTGAATAGCTAAACATTTCCTAATTTCCTTAATTTCTATTAATTGGGTAATGGAGTGACGATACCACTAAATTATTTTATTATGCACTAAAATAATTCAATGGTTTGTTTATACTGATTTAATTCAATATATTTGTCAACCAAAGTATAACCTATAGTTCAGATAGAAGAATATAAAGGCCCCTAGTACATATTAATGACATTAAAACATAATCATTCACTGTCATTTGGAAGCACCAAGAAATTCCTGTAGAGAAATTCATTAAAAAAACAATAAACCCTTTACTCTGAGAACATATACTCAATAGTCCAAATTGCAGAGGAATGTATGGCTTAAAATGCAATTAAAATGAAAGAAAATTACTCTTTCGCCAATACCTAAACTATTCCCAAACTGTATTTATCTTATATAAGCACTCCAGAAGCTCAAATTAATGGGACAAAGTCATCTTGATGAGCTGTATCTTGCATTGTACCCAGGTGCTTCATCTTATCCTGGTCTCAATCAATATGAGTAACAATTACTTGGATAAATAAATAGAAAACCACTGATACAGTTTGCAGAATTGAACAACAGTATATATGTTAGATGCCAGAATAAATATTCAAAATGATCTTAAAGTGGGTGAAATAAATCAACATAAAGAACAACAAATCCTATAAATGTAAAGGTTTGATTTTTACATTAAAAATTAACTCTACAAGTACAGGACTGAGCAGAGCTTGAGGCAGATTATGTCATGAAGAAGTGTCAAAAAATTGGAGTGTTTAATACAAAGGGAACACTAAGAGAGACACATAAGAGTAGTTTTCAATTATATGAAGCAGCAAAGTAGGGCCGAATGACAAATCACAGGTTGGCTTAATGACATAGAGTGGGTAAAGTGGCCCAAGATTTGACTTCTGCTCTGCCACGCATTGGTTGTGAGACCTCAGCCATGTTATTTGAGGGCTCTAAACCTCAGGTTCCACACCAGGAAAATAGGTAAAATAAAAGTACTTACTGCAAAGGGTTTCCACAGGGACTAAATGAGATAAAAGCCCTCAACTCTCTATCAGCCATAAAAACTGCTAAAAAATGGTGAGGTAGTAAAATAAGAGGAGTTTATTAATAAGACTTTTCTTTTGCTTTCTTACTAAATACCTTCTTTCTGTATCTATTCAAGCAGAGGACATATTTTTAACAGTCTTATAATGTGTAACAAGTTGGATGTTGGAGCACCTTTTGCTTCAAAATTCTAAGATATTTATTTTGCCTGCAAAAAAGATTTGTGATATCAACAACTTAATAATCCCTTGGAAGTAGCGATGTGGTTAAGAAAGTGTTTCCTACTCTGATGTGACAAGGAACTGCCTACTATCCCTCTTCCCAACTTTTTCTGAGTTAGCCTTTTTCAAATGCAAAACAAACAAACACACAAAAACAAAAACCAAGGAAGTCAAAGCTGCCTCTGGTAGTTGTAATAGCATGGAAGAATGCTTATGTTATAATACTATATGTATAACAAGCAGGCTACCAAACTACATAAGACAAAATTATAATTAAAAAAAGTTTGTCCAAAAGCCAAAAGAAAAATACATGTATAAAAATGAGAGTCGCTGTCTCTGAGTGGTGCTTTTATGGCTCTTTTCTGTTTTTATCAGATGTTCACCAATAGATATGCATTGTTTTCCACTGTGGAAAAGAAAAATTTTAAAAGAAGTACCCTAATAGTTTTTTTTTTTTTACTTTAGAATATCTTTCTCTTTTCATTCATGTACTAATTTGACTGTAATAATTAAAAACTCTGCATATAAAATAGTTTAACAATCCTTACAAATCAACACATGAGCAAGTACTGAATACCCAGAAACTAAAGGTATATGGGTACAGGGACCATAAAGGAAAGAAAAAATAAATAATAACTACATGCACTTAATGAAGTCTCAATAAGTAGCTTACTGATACACAGTGTCACCCCTAACTCTCAGGGGCTAGGGCCACAGAGATTCCTGAACGTACCACCACTTCTCACACATTTAAACACATTACTCTCTACCTTCAGTAGACTATAAGCTCTGTGATGGCAGAGATTGTCTCTGTTCACACAATTATAATGTAATAGAATGAGAGTTGGTTAATGTATGATAGGCAAAAAAAAAAAAAAAATGCTGAAGTATCAATTTTTTAAAAATAATACTCATGCAGAACTTTTTAAAATTGAAGCACATATTTGTTTATGCTAAATGGAGGTCAGATTTTTGATAATATAAAACATTACCCATTTATAGGCTTTTAAAAGAATAGAAACCCACTAAGTACTATAAAAGTAATTAGATAAATCCATAGATAGCTATCAAAAATATAAATACTAATTTCAAATGAGCACTTCATCAAATAGATGTTATCAAGTGTCATTTGAGGATTCTTCTTAATATTTGTATTTTGAAAAGTTTAATTATGTGAAAGTCGTTCTAAAAATAGTTTCTGTGCATTTAAATTAATCTTAATGAAATAAAGTTCTAAGTCTTATGGTTTTCAATATAAATGGTGATACAAATTAGTTGTAAAGCATGACTCATTTCTTTTTTTTTTTTTTTGGTGTCAGTTCTGTTATTACATGAACTTGCTTCAGCAAGAAGAAATAATTGAGTGTTTAAATGAATTACGATTATAGATGTTCAAAACTGGAATAATCTAAATACTCCAGAGCAGCCCTGAAAAGTTTTGAAGTCCGTATTTTACAACTTGGTAAAACAGAGCAGTGTTATTTAAATTTATCCAACAAATCATCCAAATATGAACCCAAATTCTGGTTTCAAGAAATATGTGTATCTCTCTACTTCAAAGGTAGTTCAAAACTTGCAACAGGCTCAGGACCTTCTTTTTTCTTAAGAATGCTACAATGCTAGGGGAAATGATTTTTAACAGTAACTATTGTTAGTGCCAACAGTATCTGAAAATCATTGCTGAGAAATCCTCAGTGCTGGGTTCTAAGAAAGAACACTAAGAATTTCTTTCAAATGCCACCAAAGCTACTTATTTTACTGTTGTCCAGGCTTGGATGTTTTACTCTACTGTGAAATTTGAAATTTGGATTTGAAAGGCTAAAAGAGAGAACTCACACATGTGTCAGTTCGTACACACTACAGAACTCAATGGGAAGAAACAGTACCTTGCATCTCTGACAGGATGTGATAACTACTTTTCTACCTCAGCAGGAGAAAGAAAAGATTCCTTCTTACCCAGTAACATTTCAGCCAGTGGGAGACTCAGTCAGTAACTCAGCCAGTGAAAAGTCACTATACTTTGAACTTCCAGTTTTATCCAATGGAGTCTTTTTCACAATGGCTTCTCCCAAGTCCATAAGAGAATTCTTTTTTGTTTCTCTGGATTTGCCCTTGGTTCACCATGAGACTGCATGTCCTGAATTTTAACTCTCTATTGTACCATATTACTAGAGAAATACTTGATTATTTGTTTAAGGTCAACCCTAGCTTCATTCTTCTCTATTGATATAATCCCCAGGATAATCTCATAAAGTCTTACTGCAGGAAATATCATATATACACAAATGACTTGCAAATCTTCAGACCTGATTGTTCCCATAGGTTCCAGACTCACATACTCAAGTGGTTTCTGGACACCTTCCCGGGATATCTAAGAAGATTTCTTTATATTTAACATGCCGACTTAATTCCCACCTAAGGATCTTTGCACTAGTTGCTCCATCTGCCTGAAACTCTCCTTTTCATTCCTATCTGACTCATATGTCACCTCCTTAGAGTGGTCATCCATACTATACATTTAAAAAAGAACTCACCCTCTCTACAATGCTTAATTCTATTATCTGGCTACTTAACTTATAGCACTTATCATTATGTAACATAGTAAAGTATTTGTTTACTTGCCACTGGCTGTATCCCCCTCATTATAGTGGAAGCTCCTCAAAGGTCACCAAGCTGGTATATTCTAATTTATCAGTTCTGCTGTCATGTTGGTTATTCCATATTTTGAGTATCATTGCTGTCTTGGATAAGATCTACTGTCTTGCATTTTAAGTATGTTGGGATATGTTTCATTCTTCCCTCACTTTGTAATTATAAAGAAGAAATGTCTGTCTGTCTGTCTGTCTGTCTATCTATCTTTCCATCCATCCATCCATCCATCCATCATCCATCCATCTACCTACCCACTCATCCATCCCCTCGCTTGTTTGCCATGGTTCTTCTCCCTACTTCACAATACCTATCCACAGTTCCCTGATTACCACAGAAAGTGAGGTTCAGGATCTTTTAATTTCAGCTTCCAAACCTTAGTATAATTTATGACAAAAACTTGATATATTTAAATGAGAGCACCACAGGGGCCCTATGGAATGAAATATTGAATATGTGTCACATGCACTCTTTTCCCACCTTCTGAGTCTATTTAAGACAATAAAAAGTCAAACTTAGAACACACTGACACTTACAGACAGATACGTGCTATAGAAAAACATAATGAATGTATGTTCCAATATGAGCTTTTAAAGTGGCTTTTCAAATACATTTAACAAAAAGTATGCTTCATCTATGAAAGAGTGAAAGTTTGAAAATAAAAAAGCCTTAAGAAAATGTACTTTGTGTAGGTATGTTGGGAACAGCTATCAAAAGTCAAGCATTATAAATATGTAATAAAAAAAAGCAATCTTGGACTGTTAAAAAGAAGAGGTTTAAAACCAGTAATAAATGTTGTGGAAATTGTACAAGAGGACACAAATGTATTCAGTTAAAATGCCAAATAATATTAAATGTCAATAATATAGATAGCCTTAAATGATTTAATTTTAATTTGTATAAAGAGTTACATACATGATCAGAACATCTAAAACAACCTCAATCCTAGCAATTCTTGCTTAGTCTTTTCTTTTGAGATTCATTTTTAATCTAGCATGCTTAGATAGCTATATCACAATCAAAATAAAGTGCTTCTCTTATTTTCCCCTGGAAATTCGAAAAAAAAAATCTGATTGAAAAACTATCCCATAATAGTTCATACCTTTTATCATTTTTAAAAGAGTCTTCATTGGATTCTCTCACTTGTTTACAGAACACTTGCACACATGGAAATTAATCAATAAAGTGTAAATCAATACATCCTTAAATGTATAAAATGCTGTTGGATTTATATAGAGAGATTTCTAGGTCTTGTGGATTAGATGTGAACAGTAACCTGAGTTTCCTGCAATCTCTCTTCATGGTTGTGTTTAATTCTTGACAGTGTTTCTAACCTGGGAGACTAGAAGACTGAGACAAAGCTGATGTTTATTAAGCTATAGTCACAGTTGCCTAAACAAAACCTGAAACAGAAAATGCACATGGCAGCTTTATTTCACTTATTTATTTTTTCTTAAGGCCCAGTGTCAAAGTAATAGTGAAGGAGAAGGGATGGCATGGCCATATGGAAACATGACTATCACTGGTGACTTACAAGTGAGTCAGTGTTCTTATGTGTTCAGGTGTGTAAATCTTGCTCTTTCCACTCTTTTGCTGTTTCAGGGTTCTAACTAATTTCAAAACCAGGACTCCTCTCTTAGTCTCTCAACTTAGCTGCCTCCTCCCCTCCCCCCCAAAAAAAAACAATGTGGATAGTATTCTGACTGTAAACATTTTTAAGTGGAAAGAACTTGGCACTCTTCCAAAGGTATTATCACTGACTATCTTCTCTTTGCTTCATCTTCTATACAAATCAAGAAAATTACCCACAAGAAATGTATATGAAATAAATTGAACTATTTAGGACCTCCCCCAAAAGAATAGTACCACTATGTTGTGATATGAAAATCAAAGATAATAATTTCCTTAATTCAAAAAGTAACAATTTTATTAAATCATTTACTCTGTGTGTGACCCTCAAACACACCTACTTAGCATGCACAAGGACTCTTGCTCCAACTTTCTGGGGAATCATATTCTGAATACAATGGCCGTGAAGAGATTTTACGCTATTTTAATAGTTCTTGTAACTCTTCTACATACAAGATTTAACCTTCTAACTGGGAGTAAATTTTCTCTATAAACAAAATATGGAGTTTAAAATAGCTTGAAGACCCTATATTAATAACAGGGCTCTGCATCAAGGTTTTTAATGTGCTCCAGATGCAACTGATTTCTCAAGAGAATAAAACCTTTAGAATGAGTCTACTAGAGTTGGTCTTGTATTCCCCAAATCAGCGCTTTTACAATAAAAGCAGGCTCTATATTACTTTCAATGTATATAGAATGATGTTTTTTGCCTGACATTAATAGAAATAGGAACTGTAGACATAAGCTGTAATTTTAATTTTCTTTAATATTATATTCCTACTGAGATTTTTATAAGAGGTCCAATTATATGTATTAAGTGGTCCCCTACTGAGCTCTTTTGACCTTTGAATTTATCTGCATCAGACACTGACTGTCGGAATACCTTTCATGACAAATCCAGTCTTTAATCCATCAATTAACAAATGTTTCACCAAACTGCACAGTGAGGCTATCAGCATGTCAATAAGCAATTTCAGCAGTTTCAATGACATCATTATCTTTCTTTTTACAGTCTAATTTGAATTCTTATTTGACTATTTTATTGCAACTTGAACTTAAAAGTTTTTGGAAAATAGAAAAGTGAAAGTCTTGATGTTAATGATAAAATGCTTATCTAATAAACTGAACTGAAAATGGAAATCACTAATGTGTCAAAATAGGAAAATCTTTAATTTTAATAGAATGATCATTGTATATATTTTCTATTATGAAGGAAAACCACAAATTTTTAAAAAATGTATAAAATGTTAGAGATATTGTTAAATATCATTTTTAACATTCTAAGGATAATTGGAAATTTTATTTATAATCTATACTTAGCTTTTAGAGAATAGAATTTCCATAATATGCTTGTTATTTTATTTTCAAATCATTTGACTTTCATGGATTTTTAGAAACATATAATGTGCCAAAGTAGAGAACTGTATCGATAGAGAGACAACAGACATAAATTTAAAAATATACAAATAAATAAGAGAACAGAAGGAGAAATAGACAAACAGAAGTAGGGAATGGGAGAGAAGACAAAGGAAAAATGAAAGGTGGGATAAAAAAGACTACAAGAGAAAAGATGAAAAGATATGAGTAAAGAAAGGAAGGAGGGACAAAGGCAAAGAAAGAAAGGGAAGAGAATCACAGAGAAAGAAAAGGGGAAAAAAAGGAAAGAGGAGGAACAAGAAACTAAGAGGCCATAAAAGAACAAACAAAAAGAATATAGGGACAATAAAAGATGAGAAAGGGGGGGGGGAGATGAAAATAAAAACAACAAAAACAAACGAATCACTGGAGAGCACTGTAAATGGATCCTCACTTTAAAAACAACTTCTCTTTATTCTGCCCTTCTCTAATAAATAATTCAGAAGCTAAATTTATTTGAGAAAAAAAGACAATTTTTTAAATATCAAGAAACAGATGTTGAATGAGGCAGATGAGACTAAGTATTTGGAGAAACGTACTGTTAGGAATTAAAGCCATCATTGTTTGTGCATGTATATAAATGATAGCCCAGATAAACACCCCATGGTGAGTGATTCTATTATAGCCAAAGAGGTGGAAGATACCACTTGTAAGTGCTTTGAAAACTGCCTTTTCTTATCCAAGTGAGTAATGCTTATATAATCAGAGATGGCAACCTGATGACAAATAGAGAACTAAACCCCTGTGAAATGAACATTTAACAACAGAAGTAGAAATACTGAACTTCCCAGAGATACTTTGGGGAGGCCTTAATTAACATTTTTTATGGTACCCTTGATGAGAAGTAATCACAGAGAATTTCAGAGCAGAATGGGAAATGCTGGTGATTATGTCGTCCAAACCCTTCACAACTGTCAGTAAAAGAACCTGAGAGGCCAATATTATTTAAATCCTTTTTAAAAATCACAACTAACTCGTCTGCTAATGTTCAATTTTTCAAATGATTTGTGAACATATACAACATATCATGGGACCTTTAGAGAATATGAAGGAAAAATTAAGTAAATGGATCTTATCCATTTATTTCTGTTTGTGCTTATAATGATTATTAAATACCTAACCATGAGCTTCCTGTGACCCAGAAACATCATTTTGTTACCTTCACAACCTCAGGAGGGAACACATTGCTTGGTGCATAACTGTCAATACATCTTCATTTAATGAGTGGATAGAGTATGAGGGCACAGTTGTACACTTTAGACATCATGACTAGTTTTTGTATAAAGTCTTTAAAATGGGCCACTAACAGAAACATGAACATTACACCTGATTCTATGCCAGTAGTCAAGAGGTTGACCATTATGACTTTACCTTCCTCAGAGATAGGTGCAGTCTACAAATTACTTGATAAATAGCTCAAAAGATAAATGTCATATGCCTTTAGGGGACAGCTGGCCACACTCCTAAGGACTGTGTGAAAACAAAATACAAACAGGGCAGTAATTAGTTGTCCCCAGAGGAAAAGCTTCCTCATAACATTCATGATCATGTGATTCAAGCACTTCTCAACCTAGACATGCCCAATGGATGAATATCCCTTATCTTTGGATCATCTCTCCAATCCAGGCTCATCTTCCTCAGAGCATCACAGCTGCTGAAAACATATTTTGCCTCTCTGACCTCCCACACCTACCTTATATATTTAGCCTCCTGACTCCTTAATAACCCTCATTCCTAATCCTGGAGCCAACTTGTTCCCCCTCTACTTCAACTCCACATATACTGTTTCTACTGGAGCCGATCATTTCTCCGGCTCCTGTGTCAGTGGCCCACAGTGCTCAGTTTCCAACAAATGATAATGCCAATCTCTTTGGGAACCCTACTCCACCCTTGTGGGCTGGGATACCCACCTGAAAACACCTCCATAGGAAAGGCACTGCCTAAAGGTTCTAGTACATTTTCTCAAAGAAATGATGGATTTAATTCTTTTTTTTTTTTTTTTTTTTTTTTTTAGGTGAGGCATCCCTTGGTTGACCTCACAGATTGCAAGGACCTTGTCAGCGTACAATGCTTTCTTTTTTCTTTTTTACGCCTACAGCACCTGGTCTTCCTTGGTCTCTCATCCAAGTACTAACCAGGCCCAACCCTGCTTAGCTTCCGAGATCAGACCGGATCGAGTTTGTTCAGGGTGGCATGGCCATAGACTGGATTTAATTCTTGATGGAGCTTCGGTGTAATCCATATAAAATTTAATCTGTTATTTTCAAATGATAAATTGACCAACAAAGTTCTCAAATACATTCCATTTCCAGATTAGAAATAACCAAATGAACAAAAGCACATTTCAAAATTAACAGTAACATTGTATTTAACAGTCTCTGAGTTGTGAAACATCCCTGGAACATTCATGGTTTGCAAGTTATAGAAAGACACATATAAACTTACCTAACGAGCTAAACAAGGCTAACTAGTAATTTTACAAATAATTAATTTAATTAAACTAAGTGGAGCCTTTTGAAAAAAGGTTTTCTCCAACCAGATTTATGTTAAAAAAGAGGCCTGCTTTCTGGGGTCATATTTTCACAAGATTCTTCAGACTTAAAGTACAATGTTACATCTTAGAAATTTGTTATTGTATAATTTAATGAAATGGGAAACAGGTAGGTGAGTTGCGGCAGGATAAGTCATGGTCAAGAAAATACACAATTGTAAGGTGTTATAGTACCAAGAAGGAGATATAATAAAAGAATAATAAAATTAATTAATCCATCCCAAAAGAGTTTACTCAGTTAAAGTAATAATTTCCAGAGGGTAATCACAAGAGATACCACTGAGTCAGCACCAGAGGTGTAGTTTGTCCGCATCTATGCAATCCCTTTCAGCAACTGTTCAATTGGTGATGCTTCCCACAATAAATTCCCGGCATCTGTGGTCTAGAATGTGCCAGCTATAAAGGCAGGTTACACCCAGGCCCTCAGGCAGGCTCTGTAGGGTGCAGTCAGCATCATTAATAGGTGTGTACCCACACCACGTGTGTCCTAAGCCTAAAAGCAAGGGGGAGTGGAATTTGGAACTGCAAGGTGTGGGGACTCTATCATTCTGAGAACTGTAGGAAAACAAGAGAAAATAAACAGATATCCACCCCACCCGCCTTCATTCTGTTTCACACCATTCTCACTCTTTAGATGTTTTGAAAAACCAAAAAGACCAGCTTTCTCTTCCTAAGTCCCTTTCATCATTGTCCTTTGCTTGTCAAAACTGATTCAGCCTCAGTCATGGATTTTCCCTGGGGCTCTTGCATTTGTCAGGGATGAGAAAGGGAAAGAGGTTAAGTGCCTGCCAGTAACTTGGTGAAACATCTAGCAAGAGGAAATGGGAAATGAGCTGTTGGATATCATGGTTTAACCTTGACCACTTGCCGCCAATGTGGCTTTTTCTTAGTGTTGTGGCCTCCTCAGCTCTCGATTTCCCTTCCAGTCTGAGACCCTGTAACCTCATCACTCCATGCATAGTCAGTATGCTATCCTGTGTTCCCATAACCTCCAGACTCATCCGACAAAGCACTATTGTCTCTTTATTTACCTATGATTTCAAACAACTAACACATGCACATTATCTGCCTCCTCGCCCATCTTATATAGGTAATAATTCTCCCAACAAATCACAAAGACTAGGCTTAAAGTGTCCAAGTATCTTTCCAGGAGCAATCTCCTCTAGTCGCACTCTCCTTTTAAGGCCAACACAACTTACAACACTGGCTCTCAAAATCTGATAAAGTATGTACCAGAATCACCGGGAAAGCTAGTTAAGGACACAGACCCAGGCTCAGGTCAGTCAATTTAAGTTTGAAAAGCACAGGTCTCCACTAATCTGCAGGAAGAGAGGAATGGGATAAAAATAGAGATTTTGTCACGCAGTCTTGCTCCTCACAGGAGATCCAAAGAACACCCACGCCCCTCTACAGCCTAAGCTCCCCACTTTTTCCCTGTAATTCTGAAAGCCCATGCCCCCATGCACACACATGCCCTTCCACTTCCACCTCTGACTTCCTCCCACAAGTCTCTTCCCAGCCTCTCTCCCCCGCTTCCACTCCCGGGTCCTCCGCGGACTCCTTTAAGAAAGAGAAACAAATCCAGCGTCCGCGGTGGGCGGCGCCTGTGCCTGGGAAAACCCGAACCCACCACGTCTGAGACAAATTTTCAAACTTCCCAACTCACTGTCACGTATACAATAACGAAAGAAGAGTGGGCAAGGCTGAGGAAACCAAACTCTGCCCCTAGTAAATTTCTGACCCCGCACGCGCTCGCGGGAGGAGGTCCCCGACCTCCCCTCAGCTGGCCCTCCCAAGGTGGGCGCTGCCCCAGGCCCCCGCCGCACCCGCTCCCAGGCCCGCCAGTCTCCCTCCCGCCGAGAGCCGGAGGGGAGCTGAGAGCCCTGCTTACCGCCAGGAGCGCTCCGAGCCGCGCGCACCCGCGCCCGCCGCCGAAGGTTTGCCGCCCAGGAAGCGGCGAGCGCGAGGGAGGGGAGAGGAGTTACCTGCCTAGCGTCAGGTCGGCAGAGGGAGGCTTATTCCCGCCCGCACTGCACCTCCTCCACCCCGCCATCACTCCACCCCACCCCGGGGCTAGGTGCAGAGCTGAGTGAGGGCGGGTGTGGGGACCAGTTGCAACAAGTCCGAAGTCGTGTCACACCAAACCCCTTGCAGCCAGTGCTTCGGAAAGTGCTTCGGAACCTGTCTGAACTCAAACATCCAACCCTCTACGGGCAAAGTATAAAGCATTTCTTTCCTGCCCGCCCTCAAGACTACCCAACAATTACAAGTCCCCACATCTCGGCCCGGACGAGCTAGAGGCCGGGGGGGGGGGGGGTGGGGAGGACGGTGGCGCTCACCTGGGAAAGAGGGTGGACCTCGGCGGAGCGGGACTGCGCTCCCATTCCCCTCCCTTTCTTGGCTCCCGAAGGCGCAGAGAGGAGGCCGAGTGGGCCAGTTGGGTGAGAGTGTGGGTTGTACCACCCTCAAGAAAGTGGGACGGATTCGGCCCACATTTAATAATTACAATCAGCAGCCAGCAATGCAGACCCCTGTCGAACCACCTGAGTGTATCCAAGCTTGGAAAAGACCAGGAAGTGGAAAGGTGGAAGAACAAGTGCTTGTACATTTCCCTTTTCATATGAAAGAATTTTAACTATCATCAAAGATTTGGTTCTGACTTTGGACTGGACTGTCCTGGAATGACAAGACATTGTTCTAAATAGAACAGGTCACTCTATGGAGCAAATGTTATGAAATTAAAGACTTTATAATTTGGTTTTAATATAAAACAATTACAACAATAAAATTCATTTCTTGTCTTCTCTTCTACACCTCAGTAAATGTTATGAGTGTTTCTAATAATTGTATACCCGTATCGTCCTCAAGATACAGCCATTTGCAGCAAATGTTAAAAATGCAGCCTAGTACTAGAGGAGGCGTGAAACAGGGTAATAACAGACATGTTTTAAGCTCTTGGCATGGTATGTAAATTATCATAAAATGGGATTGACCTTAAAAATGACTTTTATGGCTATTTTACTCTGAATAAAACACTTGGGGAAAATGCTAAACTGTTGGGATTTGAGTTAGGACTTGACTGATGAGACTGGAGAACAAAATTTACGTATTCTAATTGAAGAAATAGAGCAAAGGTCAAAGGCAGAAAGTAAAAACAAGTTCCAGGACAATATAAAGCTAAGCTTCCGCGATATGGCATCTTTATCTATAGTTTCTTTTCAACAGCATGTGGAGAATTGTCTTGATTTACATATTTAACTTTCTTCTGTTCCTGCTAAGTTTCCATGTCTGACCTTTTATTATTTTTGCAATTCTGGTCTTCATTTTTGACATGTAATTGTCCAACTCACTCAATTTATGTTCTGGTATTCTTTTACAGTGTTCAGAAATAATGCTTGAATTTCTTAAAGGAGGAATACTTATGAGCATTTTAAGACCGCATTCATAAACATACACTAATTTTATTTTTAAAAAAGCAAGAATATTTAGACTCAACAAATTAAAATGGGCCCATAGGAAGTCCAATTTTATTACAATATGTAAATCAAAGGAAATCACAAAGATATCTACTAGGGTGTTAATTATTTAAAGCAAATAAATGAGAGGAAAATGTAAATGAAGAGGGAAAATTCAATAAAGGCATTATGCTAAGGGCTTTCCATCCTTAGTAGAATAGGAGAATGTATAAAATTGACCTGACCCCTTAAGGAGCCTACAAACTAGGTGAGAAGAGAGGACACATGCACGCACAAAAAAAAGAGCTAACAGTACAAGCCAGGGTAAGGAACTTTAAGTGGTAAGTACTTAAATCCTCTAAGAAGTAAGAGAAAGAAATTATTAACTGCTTAGATCATTAGGGAATCCTAACAGAACTTCACAGAAATGTTGGAATTTGAATTGGGTCCTGACTGATGAGTAGACTTTACAGAAGACTGAAACTGACATATGCATGACTAGATGCTCAAAGAGCAGAGTAAAGGCAGGATGTGAGAAAGTTGCAGGATCATACAAATCAATTTGGCCATGGGCATGGTATAGCTGTGTTGCAAGATAAGTTTAGAAATAAAGTTGAGAGTCATTTTCTCACCTACAGAATGAGGTCAGTATTATCTACTATCTAGGATTGTTATGAGAATCATGAATTAGAAATAGCTTATGTAAAACCCTTATCACAGCACCTGATATATGGTATGACCATAATAAGTGTTAAGTATAACATTATACTTGAGGTCAGTTTGTGAAGAGCCATGATTGCAAGCTATAGAACATTAACTTGTTTCTACTAATGGTGATATAATGACTCATCTAACAATTGGTGAACTTCAGAATAAATTCTAGTCAGAAAGAGGAGTGAGGCTCCCTTGTGGTATGAAAATGGTGACAAGGGTGAGGGTAGTGAAAATGGAAAGGAGGAGACCAATTTGAGAGCCAATGAGATTGAAAACCAATATGATTTGGGGTCATATTGGATGTAGAAGTTAAATATAAGAAATAAGAAATAACTAGAGTTTTGACCTGCCTAAAATTATCCATAGAGGGAAGGAAAGAGTGAAACAGCCAAGTATGTGAAAAGTAGGAAAAAGCAGGAACAGGGTCATGTGAAAGGTTATTTTTAAGATGTTAAAGACCTCTTTAAATAGGTAGAGAAATACTGCAAAGAGGAAATAGCAGAGAATAGAAAGAATAGTGGGTAAGGGACAAGGTCCAGACAGTGTGGGCAAGGAGACATAAAACTGTCTTGCCATATGAAAACTGAGCTTAATAAATTCTCAACTTTAATTTTTTAAGCAGATAACTTATATTAAAAACAGAAACTAAAATCATAATTTTACAAATAATACTTAAAATATAAGTAGATGAGTGAGAAGATTGTACCTATGATTAAGAGGCTCCCAAGACAATATTTACTGATGAAACAACAAGCCAATCTTCATTAAATTTTTACAAAATTTATACAAAATTTAATTCAAGACAAAATAGTGGATATATTAAATTACATTCAACATATCTTGATTTATCTTCTATATTGTGTACAAGTATACAAGAGAATTCAAAAGGAGTATCATATATTTTTCCTGCCCTAAAAGTACTTATAATTTAACTGAAAAGACAAAATATATATGAAATAGAAAACTTCATCTCTTTTATACAGATGCATAAAACTGCAAATAAAAATAAAAGATACATAAATCATAAAAGAGATGAAGCAACTACAGTTTATTGGGAGACAAGAAAATTTTATTCTGGTGACTTTTTTTTCCTGATTGTTTATATTGCTTTTTACAAACATGTATCTTCAAAAATTCTTTAAAATATAAAAAGAAGCTATTTCATCAGGTTATCAGGTCTCAGTCATTACTTGTAGACTAAGCTCAGAGTCCCTTCAAGAGCTTTGAAATATTCATATGTTAATACACTTCAAGGCACTGGCTTCCAGGCAGATAAAGCCTTTGACACAGGAAGAATGCCATTACTAACAATAAAAAACTAGATGTACTTAACAAAAACATTTTTCTCAAGTACTTGGGTGGAAATTAAGAAGCAAAATTCATGTTAGTGTTGGTAAAACCCACTACAGGATGAATCATCGCATCAGTTTAATAGTCTTATGACATTTCATGTAAGACTGCTGTGACAATTATTGAAATGAACTTCATAATCATTTCATTTATCTTGTTACATAAAGTATTATGCAAATGTCATTAATTCAACACATACTTATTGAGAGTTTTTTTGCAAGAAAAGCATGGTGCTTGTCACTAGTTGGGGAAGAGGGAGGAAAGATTACTAAAGCACAGCAGAAATAACTAGGAATCATTTATCTAACCTTTGACTTGTCTGTGTGTGTATTCATGTACATAAAGATGGAAAAACTTAAAAAGATATTATGAGAATTTGTGAAAAGAGGTGTGGAAACAAATGTAATTAAGTCAAATTGGATAGATCTGTAGATTAATGATCGTTTTCTGTTTTTTTTCCTCCATCTCTAAATATTTTTAGAAGAATGGGAAACATTATTATACTTTGTACTTTTTACATTCCGTCAAAATTATGGTGTAGTAATGTGTAATTATTTTTTAAAGCCATAAGTATCTATAAAAGAATTAGATAATTGTAACAAATTATTTTAGGAAATTAGTTAAAGAAATAAAGTGATAAAACAACAGAAAACCATGGCCCTTTATTTTTAAGTAGCTAAACTCCTTAGAACTTTCTTGTGAATTCATTTCCTTTTTCTCTACTGCTGTTCAAACACATGAAAAAAATTTTGATAATAAAATAACTTTAAAATCTTACAAGTATGATTGGTAAAATGCATATGTAGAAGTAAAAAACTTTCTAGTAAATCAGTCACAGAGAAGTGATATCTCCAGGGGCCAGTCCCCAGAAAAGCACTAACCATCAGGATGCAGATAAGGAAGCTGCCTGCTAGGCCCTGTTTGATCTAAGAGTTCCCTGATGACATTTACCTTTGTATAGGACATTTACCTTTGTATAGGACATTTATCTTTGTGTAAAATGTTTATAGCCAACATCTGCTTTCTATAATCTGCTGCTTCCTGTAATCTGCTTGCTTGCTTGTTCAGAAGACCACCAGAATATGGTCTTAAGCTTTATAAGCTGCCTCCTCTGGAAGCTCGGGGATGATCTCCTCTAACCCTGCATGGTAGAGAGTCAGTCCTCAGCCGGCTAATAAAAGCTCATAATTCATCTTAATTGGCTCCGTGGGTCTTATAATTGATCGTGCCCACAACACATATTCATGCAATAAGAAGGAGAGACACAATGTAAAATGATGCTAATAAAAGATATTTGATATAAAGTACTGATTAATGTAATTATTCAATTTTAAATATATCCATGTCTTTTGTTATTAGTATTTGCTAAGACATGAAAATTGCCCAGTTAAATATCTTTTAAAATACCAAACTTCTGAAAAGTCATTAGCTATTTATCATTTTTATGAATGAACAAGAATAGCCATCTTCAGAGGTATTTTATCATGGTAGTATGTAACATTAACACAATTACAGACATCCATTGTGATTGCAAGTTGTTTAAGTTAGGTAGAAATACATCCATAGAGATCATTCTAGGTATTCTCGGCATCTGTCATTATCTGGACTGGATTTCACAGAGGTAAGCTGTAGTGTAGAATATGAGTTGTACTTTTGTAATTAAAAGAAAAGAGAGATGATGAGGGGGGAGGGAAGGAGGGGAGAAGAAAGTATCAGTGCAAGTCCAACTTTAACTGCCTTTTCTGAAAAGTCTAATATGTAGATATCTGTCTGCAATTCTGAATCACTGTCTTCCAGTCATATCATGTCTATTTGTACTTCATGCCTTTGCTCACCTCTGTTCAGTGGATTTCCAGCCTGTAGTGCCTTCCTTTCTCCTTTCTGCCTCTCTGCAGGATAGCCATCATTCAAGATCCATTTTTATTCCTACATTGTCTAATTTTAGCTTTGACTAGTGTGAGCTCCTTAAAATGCATAAGCCTTAATCCCTTTATTACTTCTCTACCAACAATATGTGACCTTATAACACCCCTTTTATTATTTTTTAGGCTGTTATTGAAGTCCACTGGTATAATTCAACCTTCCCAATCCCTTATCTTTAAATCAGATTAGTGGTTCTCAGTGAAAGGCTTACTGGCCCATAGGAGACATTTGAAAAATACTACAATAATTGAGGTATTTCTCAATCTCTACTGGAATTTTGTGGGCAAGGATCTGAAATGACATATGTCCTATAATGTGCCTCACACAACAGAAAATTACCTTATGTCTTGTACAAATAACATAGCTCCCGCTAGATATCATGAGTGAAAAATTTATTAATAATTGCCAAAGACTAGACCTTCTCTCTGTTTTATATACAAATACAAGAATTTTTTTGTACAGTTTTAATATACACCAAATTCCAGGAATTCAATTACAATATGTTTTGCTTAATTTAGATATTTGTTAAAGATTATTCTTTATTTTGTAACTCCTAGCACTAACAGACTTGCATCAGAGTTACCAATAAAACTCATCAGTTTCCCTCAGCTGTAAATCAAACATTTGATGACTTCATGTTTTCTGTGAATACTTATATACTAAAAAAAAAAAAAAAAAAAATAGTATTTTTATAAATTGACATTACAATTTGGCTTAATCTTACTTTTATAAAATATGTATAAAAGTTATTTTATCAATAAATTTTATTTTGTTTTGCAATAATAAGGGGACATTAACCTTCTTAACCTTATGTATTCAAAAACATAGAGCGGTAGTAAGTCTGAGAGTTGAGAGCCACAGAACCAGATTATACTCTTTTATAGAAGAAGTAGGATGCAAGAGAGAAGTAAGTAAAGTAGAAATCTAGGATTTATTGAGTAATTCCTTTGTACCAGGTATAGTGTCAGATTCTAATGTATACTTGATACTCCACAGAACCAGCCCAGTGATGGCATGCAACTGCTAAGTGATGAAAGAACAAAAAGTTCAAAAGTAAAAATTATAGAATGATAACAATAAAGTCCTTGAAGTGGCTTATTTTTGCATGATCTTCCCTGTCTACTTCTCTCCTTCACCCAACCTTTGCTCCTCCTCTTGTGCTGTACTCCCTGCCCCCATTTTTGGAGTTCTAGCTTCATCATCCTCCTTTTGTGAATGTTTCACCAGGCTCTCTTCTTCCCCAGGGCATTTGCAAATATTGTGGGGTTTTTTTGTTTGTTTGTTTGTTTGTTTTACTTGGAAAGCTGGTATTTAATATGCCTCTCCCCCCCCCCTATTTTTTTCTCCTGAGATCACTCTCTAGAATTATTTCCCTGCTTTTTTTTTTTTGATGCATGTTTCTCCTTTAATATTATTTCATGGAAATCCCTTTAAGTCAAAAGGCAAAACTCTATAGGTGCAGAATATCCCTTTGTGAGGATACACTCTATTATGTATTGATTAGAATATTATATTCAGATTATCTTGTTCTGTATTCACAATGTTGCAATAAACATCCTTGTGCATTTAAGGAAAACATCTATTATGAACTCTAGAGTGAAACGCAACCCTCCTTCTACAGGAAAGTCTTCCTGGGTTCTCAGACCAGATTAATTCTAGGTTTGTAAACTTGCATGTGCTTTTTCTTCCTAAATATGTTCATAATTATAATCTTAAGTTTACTTCTGCAAAAGCCCAACTCCTCTAGTCCCCAGACAATAAGCATCCATCTCTTTCTGTCCATCACTGTATCCTTAATGAATGATAGGAGCTCAATAAATATGTAAAAAATGAATGAGAAAATGAATGAAGTGAATGAATTCATAAAGTAATATAATGGAGAGAACCCTCTCTTTAACTCCTCCAAATAATGCTTACTTACTCTCCCTTTGCCTCTTAATGACTCCTGCAGCTGACATTTATTTTCTTCCTCTTAAGAATTAAGAGTTAATATAGTGTTGAAAAGAATAAATGGAAGAGACTATGAGCTTCAAAGATCTGATTTGCACATTTCTCAATATCAAACTTCCAATATTTAAATGTATCTCTTCCTCAATGTTTAAATTATCACGGTAAACTTATTCATATTTAAACACAAGAAGACATACTTTTGAACATTACCTTTTTCTGCCTTTGCCACCCTCTATATTCCAATCAAAACTATATTTCCCTAGTGGAAATTAAATAGGAATTTAATTTAAATACACTAAACTTCATTTAAGCAGTTGTTTCTTAAGGCTCTAACTCTTCTTACAAACATAGGCAAAATAAAACCACTATAACTATGATTATTAGTTGGAAAAAAAAGAGAGAATGTTTAACAAAGAAAGAAATGTACAAAACAGGTAGGATACCATTGCTGCAGACAGATTACATTGCTATTTGTTATTATATTAAAAACATTTTTTTAATTAGAAGAATTCTCTTATGAAAAGCAGTTGGTACATTAGAGCACCTAGAATGAGAAATGATGAAAAGAAAATAGTAATTCAGATGGAACAGAGATTGAAACCCAATACCATTTCTTAAACTTACTGAGCCCAAGTTGTTGAGCCAGTTGATTTGCATTCAAATTCTCGATTTGTCATGACCTCTTAGAACAGCATCTGAAATTTTTGTGTCTCCATATTCATATCCTCAAATCTGGCATAATTATAGTAATACTGACCAACCTCAAAGAGATGTTGGGTAGCTTAGAAAACCAGCAATTATTGTGCAAAGGTCCAATATTACTATGGTTATCATCCCTGCAGACATTCCATACCTATTTCAAACATCAAAGCCAAGATGAGCTCTAAAATGAATTAAGACAAAAATGCAGTCATTCTCTTCTTGGCAGAATTCCATGCTGATAGTTTACCTTGGATAATCATGTTCTAAAGAGATCGTCGATGTTCCAAAATAACTCCACCAAATTAAGTTTTCACCTAGCACAACCTATGCAGTAGAGAAAAATATTTGTCTTAAATGAAACTAACCATATTTTCTCTTGGAATTTAAAGACAACTTCAGCATGTGTCTGGAATCTGGGGGTAGCCATATTTAGACATGTAGGCAGAACAGCAAAGAAAATTGATCTGCAAAGAGGATAAGGACACAATGGGACAGTGCAAAGTAGAGACAAAAGATGAAACTGAGTCCTAATTGCTTTGTTTTCTAGATCTACATTCTGTTGTAGGGTTAAATGCTATCCTGTCTTTGGGCTCTAGCAGATTTGTATCCATTTGTAAATAAAACTTGTGATATAAAGAAGTATAACATATGACCTATTTTAGAATCAGGTAAAGGGCTGAGAGTAATAGAGCACCAGAGAACATGGAACAGACCAAGTCAGGAAAGGGTTAGGTTTAGGAAGGGTTTTCCCACTCCAAAGGAAGAAATTGATAGTCCATAACATGCTACCATGAAGTATTTAATTAGGCTATTATTTATTAGCCCTTGATACTTAAGCTCAGTACTTACCTCAAAATGAATTACATGTTAATAATGAAACATTAGTGGAAATAGTAGGAAATAACAACACATATGAAAATGTGTTTGCACCTTGCAATTTTTAGTTTTAGCCCAGGATATTCTTCAGTGCTGCATTCAGCTATAAGCATATAAAGAAATAGTAGGTCATTGATTTGAAATATTTGAGGTCTAGACAATAAAAGAAACTAATCACAAATTACACAATCTGCAATGTGTAGATTTACCAGATACTATGGTTAAGATTGATGCACTGATTTAAAAAGCTACAGAATTCAAATATTGGGTGTGTATGCATCAAACATGACCACCAACCCTCTCTAATGCCTTTAAAGCAGTCTTCAAATATTTGTTCCAAAGGGTGATAATCTCCACATGTCATTGTTAAGCTCATTCCATCACTACATTGTCAGGAGGAAGGAGTGGGATGTGGTCAACGTTAAAAAGGCTCCACCCTCATCTCATTGTTACCCATCCATTGTCTAATGGCTGAGGTCAATCAACAGAGAAAAATGGGGATGGATGGGCGAGCACCAGTAAGAGTTTATAATCACCCTCGTAGGAAGTTTTCATGGTAAAATAGAGTTTTGGAGAGTGACCTGGCAGGCAGTGTCTTGTAATTTTTTTTTTTTAACACATTGAATCCACCAAAATGAAGTCAAAACACAGTGTAGGAGGTTTCAGGGCAATGTGAAACTCTGAGGCACAGTGACCTGTGATAACAAATATTTTGGGGAGTGTTGTCTACCTGGGTCACCCACAGATCCAAATTCAAGCACCACTAAGAAATAAGTGCTGTTTGCATACCTATGTGTGTGCATACATACACACCCACACACAAAGGAGCTTTCCTCATGCTCCTCTTGGGGTGGCTTTGAATGGCATTGCAAAGGAAAAGATTAAGATTTATTTTATTAAAGATTCCTCTTGCTTCCCCCCACAATTGTTTATCAGGTTTGCATAATTTTAGTTGATAATATACAAGACAGTGAGAATATATACCTGGACATATTGAAAATGAGCAAGAGAAGTAATGGGTTTCACTTAGAGAATTAATCTATTAAAATGTCCCTCAGTTGTTTTTGTCCACCTAACACTTTTTTTTTGAAAACCATATTTTCCCTGTTCCTTTTATATCTAATGGGGCTCAGAACCACAGTATCTCCTCATTCTGCCCACAGTGATCAGCATATAATTTAGCTTTCTACATCTAACTGACAAAAAAAAATGAGGGAATGGGCTACTCAAGTCATTGAAATAGGGCCTCTATCAGAGATTGTCCCTGGAATCAAAATCTCAGTGTAAATTACATTATTATTTTTTTAATACTAAAATATCTTATCCTACTAAATACATAAAGAAAAATATAACAAGAAATAATATCACCAATGTAGCTAAAGTTCCTATGACCTCACAGAGGTAATCACTCTCCCCAGTTTGGTGTTTACCATTCTTATATCTGTCCTGATATATTTTTCTTTATATACATATGCATCCCTAAATTGCATAGAGGATTATTTTGTAAAGTTAAAAACTATATCGACATGTCACAATGCAATTAGAGAATGTAGAATCCATCTTTCTTCAGAGATTGTTAATCTGAGGTGAGGGAGCTTGGAGTATTGGCCTCCTTTTCTAACTGCATGAAGAAATGCTGAAGGAGGAGGAAATTAAACCAAGTTATGAAGGAAAATAAACCATAGACAGTGGAGAGGGGGGAAAATATTTACTAAGACAATTGAGTGGTGGATATAGGCAAGTATAAAACCATCAAACCAATTTCTGTTTTAAGCTTAATCTGACTTAAGTTAGGTTTTATCCCTTGCACCCTAAAGAGTCCTCATATATAAAAACTGGAATCTTGACAAGGAATACTGCAGGTATCAAAGCTTTGACATGGGAAACTATCTGAGTCCAGATGTCACTGTGGCCAGCAATGATTTTTGTCTCTGGATAGGAAGTTATGTTGTCTCTGATGTACCCTAGAATTCACATCCTCTGCCTTCCTCAGGTAGAACTTTTAGGGACTTAGTAAACATATGAGGGTGTTGGAAAATATTGGTCATTTTTAGCAGCCTCCAGTAAGATTCTGCAAGAATGGGATAAACTTTGATTCTCAAGCCACTTATCTGCGAGCAGAAAGGGAAAAACATTTTTATTTGTTAATAAAGCACAACACAGAAATCTGAGATGGCTGAGAGCCATAAAACTGGTATCTTGTCCATTATAAAACAAGACAAATCATTTGCTTAAAAAAAAAAAAGTTAGAATAAGCAAAAGCAGGGTAATGGGAAAATAAGATAGGTACTGAGGAGCGACTTAAGTCATAGACTCATCTTCCAAACATTTCTTAATATTTGTACCCAGATTGATAGAGAAAATGCTCTCTCTAGGTAGTAGGTAGTGTAAAGCAAGTGAGATGTAGAAGGGTTGGGCAGAGATGGGTTTCCCCTTACCACCACCAGCTTAGGGCTCAGTGGAAGCCATTTAGCAAGGAGTTCAAGAGATGAGCAGAGCACTAAGAACAACTATTGCGAGAAACCAATAGTTAAGTTTCAGTGCTTTTGATTCAAGATTTCTACTGATGCTTATTATCCTGTGGAGATTTCAGAAATAAATTAACCAGTAGAAGACTGGTGATTTTAGGAAATTTGTCAGAGAATCCTCTGACAAACAAGCCTGAAAACAAGGATCTATTATTGTTCAACCATTAATCATATATTCATGTCATTATAACTATATCTACAGAAAATGGGTGGATGAAGCAATTACAGTCCTACAAAGGGAATCCTTCCGTATACTCCTTTCAGGCACGACCAGTGAAGAAAATGGACCCTGGAAATTCTAGCTGTCAGAACAATGGAAGGCAGATCTGTGACCTAGAATTCACTTTGTGGTCAAGGAGGCGTTCCTTACTATCTCTTTATATGAAATGTGATTTATTTTAAAGTTCAATGACAGCTGTTATTTCTCCTTCTCTTGCTTTGCACAAATGGTAGTTTTGTTACAGTTACCTTTTTTCCCCCTGCCTGTCCCCACTGTAGATTGTACGTGTTCAGGTAATTAAATATATCATGGAGACTCACATATCAGCAGTTGATCAAGAGAGAGTACACATCAGTAGATGTGTCATCTGGGGATGATATTGATTCATTGCCCTATGGAGAGGGACTAAGCATATATTTGGTAACATATTAAATTATTATAGCATGTTTAGTGAAGACATTTAATAATTGATTACAATGTGTATAATGGGCAGCCAGAGTTGGGATATAGGAATGGGTTGGACAATATTTTTGTCAGCACTTTTATCTTTGTGGAATCATTCTTTCCCCAGTTGTCAATCATAGAGCACATCCCTATCTTCCAAATATATGCCCAACCTCATAAATAAATGCATGACACAGGCTTGGCCATAAATAGAATTCTATTTTTCTTAAATAGAACAATTGACCCTATGACCAAAAAAAGACCAATCACAAGAGCCCTCCTCTCGATTATATATTTGGATAGTGGAGAGAAAACTGGAATAGTACATCATAAATCTAATAGTACACCCATCTCCCCTAAACACATGAAAAAAGTCCCTTTTGAAGCAAAGAATAAGATGACATATAGAGGAAAGCAGTGGAGGTAGAAATATCAATATTGGAAAATTGTTTAAACTCTGGAATCTAGTTGTGACTGAATCTAAAAATACCCTTGGATTTCCCAATTAATAACTTAGAAAATTTTTCTTTTAAAGTTAGAGTTATTTCTCTCCTTAAAAAAGTCTTGATATATGCTCTATGGCATGCCTCTGAGTAAATTAATGAATTTCACATTAGGTTTCTGACATTTATGTAATAGTTGAGTGTGTTTGTTGCTAAGCAACAGTTAGTTGAATTGTGGATATGATATCTTTGGATATATGAAAAGAAAAAAATATATGTTGAGAAACAAGAGTAGAACATATTATGTCTTCTTTGCTTGAGCATTTTTGTAGCTTTATATATATATATATATCATTTAATATTTACTATAACCTCATTAGATAGATATTATTATCCTTAATTTAAATGAAATGAATGTTAACATATATTGTTACATGCTTAGTTGAAAAAATAATTCAAGCAAGTTATTACTATAAATTAAAAATCAATAAATATTGAGTTTATTTAAATAAACTATGATATTATATTAAACTTCCAACAGAAAAAGTGACTAATAATCCCAGGAAAAAAGCAAATTCTTTTTTGGTGTTGGTTATTCACTAGCACAGTATGATAGTTATTAAGAGGTAAATACCAACCATCAGGTGGTATTATGAGTCATTTTGACATGAATTATTATTTGAACCAAAAAAATAAAAAAAATATGATATCCCACTGATACTGAGCCTGTTTTAAGTTTTCATAGAAAATCTTGTAAATATTTTCAGGGAAATAACACTTACTGCGTTCTGTCTTTAGTGTCCAGTTTTGTTTTTCCTAATTTTTTTTTTTTAGCTGAAATTCTGGCTTTAAATTTTAAACAAATGCTTACATGACTCAAACAATTTGATGTAACATGAAAGAACAACTTTGCCCCTAGCTGAACAGAACTCATGAGGCTGCCTAAATAAAATGTCAGGAACAGAAATTAACCATGGGAAATCTGACCTATGACATGACCTACCATAATATAATTCAACACAAAGATGGGGTTTTGAATCTAATATATCATTGTATCTTCCCTTGCACTTTTGTGCACTTTATGTAGTACTCACTAGATAGTTTTTTAAAAAATCAATAAAAGGTGGATCCAATTTTGAACTGTACCAAGGGATGGCTTTTATGTGATCCAGAGGTTTTTATTTTAACAACTCACTAGAATTTCTTGTTAATGTTCCATAGGTCACTGTGATAAATTTTTCCTGTATTACTCTTTATTTTCATGTCTGTATCCCCTATTAGACTTATGTTATGTTATTAATATCATAGACTGTACCATTTTTAATCATCTTTCTTTCTTTGGTGCTGAGTACAATATGAGCACTTGATAAAAGTAGGTAAAATAAATCAATATTATATCAAACATAAGATCATTTCAAGGTTTTAGTGCATTCATATAACTAAGATGATTCAATTTAAAGAATGCATGATTAGTATGGCCACCTATTATCTCTTTTGGTAGTCATCTAGAATTTTTTAGTCACTCTCCAATTCTTTGAAGAATCCAGCACCTGGACAACTCTCTAATTTTGGTGAGTGCAGTAGCCACAGAGATGATCTTTCCAATATATCCTGATCCCTAGTTTTTGTTGTTTTGTTTTTATCTCTTCTCCAACAATCCTAGCCTTTAACTTGCTTCAGATAAACACTCCCATTCATCATGGACCTCATCATTACCAGTAATGACACCCTCTCCATAATATTAATTTCCAATATCACACTCTCTAAACACCTCCTTCATTTTTCTGTTTGTTTCCATTAAACCTCTGATATCTAAAACTTCGACTCCAGTGAACCTTCAATTCATCAACTCTAACATTATTTCACTCCCTTTTGCCTCACTTCTCTCCTGGCTTAGATTCCACAGTTCATCATTACAATCATTCTCCTACATATACTCTCGATTTTCTTGACTCTCTTTTCCTTTCTTGTATTCTCCTGGCCAAGTGCCCAGTCCTGGATGAATATAACTCTCTACGTATTCTGTATCTATGTCCACTGAAAGACTGTAGCTGGAAAAAAACTTAACACCATGCTCACTGCTCCCAGTTTCCATTTATGATTACTAACCTCCTGCAGCCCCTAGGACAACTTTCCTAATATACTTCCCTTGTACAATTCATTCTTACCACTGTTATACCTATGTCCCATCTTCTTCTCTGTCTCCAAACCTCTAAAATCCCTTCTACTTTCCCACTCTCAGCTAATAAATTTGTCTCTTATTTTACTGAGGAAACTGAAGAAATCAGAAGAAACTGAAGAAATCAGTAACCAAGTATAAAAACCAACAAATTAAATCTTGCTTAAAACTTTGGATGAATTATCCTTATGCCTGCAGAGGTCAATCCTTCCATACATGCACGATTCCATCCCTTGTCATCTACCCAAAGACAGGATATGGCTCCCTCTCTCCTGTTTTATCATTTCTACCAATATTCTCTATTGAATATTTTCCATGAACATACAAGCACTACAACATGTTATAATATTTCCCATCTAAAAAATAATAAAAATATTGAAAAGCTACTTTCTCATTTCTCTGCTCTCTTACAACAAAGGTTCTAAAAGTTGTCTGTTCCAGGAGTTGCTAATGCCTATCTTCTTTCTTTCTTAAATTCATTCCATAGGCCTTCCTCCTACTACTCAATAGAAACAGCTCTTGAAAGATTGTTTATGTCATTCACATTGTCAAATCCAAGAGTCAAATTTTGATTTATATTTAACTGGATCTATCAGCAGCATTTGTTACAGCTGATCATGTTATTCTTGAAACACAACCTCTACCTCATGCTTTTTGACCTCCAAGATCCCTTACTGGATGCTCCTTTTGAGGTTTCCTTGCTGATTTATCCTTATTTTTGGGATTTATAAACATTGGTACACCTCAGCTCATCCTTCGACCTCTACTTTATCTATACTTATTTCTTAGATAATCTCCTTTGAGTGCGCAATGTCATCTTCATTTCAGTCTTATCCCTTTGATTGCAGAGTCATTTATCAGATGCCCTAACCATATTTCAATTTGGAAATATAACAGCATCTAAAACAAACATATTCAAAATAAAGTCTTCGTTAGGACTGCCCTTCAAAAACAGAACAAAATTAAACAATCCTGCCGCACTTATAATTTTATCCAAATCAGTAAATACTAATTTCATTTCTTTTTATTTCAGTGAAAAGTGTGGATGCATGCTTCATTTCTCCCTTTATAATATGATCTGCATTCAATCCACCAACAAATTCTGTTGGACTGTATTTAAAAATATATCTTGACTGTCACTGCTTATTATTATTCCACTTATTATTATACCTCTTAATCTTGGTCATTTCTTACTTGGACTATTTCAGAAGCCTCCATAATTGTTAACCCGTGTTCACCTTTGTTCCTATGTTTACTAAACTTAGATTCTGCTTTATTTAATATAAATACAAAGCAGTAGCATGAGCAAAATAGAAATTTCCAGGAGATTCCACAGTTATCAGGAACCTGAAGTTCTTTTATTTTACTGTTCACACTGTACTAAGAGAATCACCTCACAATCTAAGATGTATGCTCTAGCCTAGTCACCTGTCTACATTCTGAGAAGCACGGAGAAAGGAAAGGACAAAGAGGTTGCTCCAAACTTTTAAAGATTATTCCTTGGAATCTTCCCAGAAAATATCTACTCTTTTATTACTCGTTGGAACTTTGTCACTTGGCCATGCTTTAAGAGAAGTGGGAAAGTGTGGAAATTCTCCAAGAGTGCGTTGAGCTAGTAATCTGTTACCAGAGAATTAAAGGAAAGAGAATATTAAGAGACAGCTAGTAGTTTCTGCTACACTTTCCTGTAGTGTATTCAACATCTGCAGTTGCTTTCAGCAAGGATAATCATCCAGACATCTAGTCACTGTATGACTAAAATGAGATTATTACTTCCATTATTGGAAGAGCTTGTTAGTGGGTCTTTCTACCTTGCTCCATAATACCTCTCACAGAGCAGCCAGAGTAAAGTTTTAAAAATATATCTAATCATATCATTTTTTTAATTATAAAACTTTCTAATAGCATTTTATCCCACTCAGAGTAACATCTAATTTTTATACAATAGCCTGAAAGGTCCTACATGAATTTTCCTCTGGCTCCCTGTCTGTTTCCCTTGCTATTGTCTTCTACTTTGATCTCTATTCTACATGCACATCATCCCCATATGTTTCATACACAGTCCCACTGTAGTCCCTTTGCATTTGCCAGTCTTTCTGGATGGAATATCCTTCTTTCAAATATTCATATGCCTTACTAGACATGACCTCATTTCTAAAGGCTTTCTCCACCACTCTCGTCAGTTTCTAGTCCCATTCACCTTTTTTATTTTTCTTCATATACTTATTCATATTACATTTTTGTTTATTAATTTTTATGATTTTTTGGTGATCCCTTTCTATTAGCACGTAGTCTTTTCAAGGCCAGGGACTTCATCATCTTCATTCACTATCCTACCTGGAAACACCAAGAATAGCATTTGGAAAACACAAAGTATTCAATATATAATAAAGGAGCAAACTAGATTTATTAAAAGGAGTTAGAAAAAATATCTACTGTAGAAAAAATTTGAGCAAATTAACTTTGCTTTTCTGTACACATTTATAAGAATATTAATTACTCATATAATAGTAGCTCTATAGGTGAGTTTAGAAGTGCTGATACATGAATGTTCTTGATATTCTGATCTCCTGTGGTGAAATACAACAATTAAACACATACCTCTCATATAAAATGTTTATAAAATTTCAATAGATTTTCCTTGTAAAGGGATTTTGTTCAAAGAATAATCATTCTCAAAGTTAATGAGGTTTCTTAGAATTACACTTACATAGTTACAAGACTCACTAAAGCCACATTTCTCATGGTGAGTGAAGATTTTGGAAATCTTCATGCTACTTCAATCTTTGATGATGAGTGTGTTGAAAGAGATTTTAATAGTTTTTTCTCCAATAATTTTATATTGCTAATATTAAAAAAGTTTCATGATTTTTTCTCAAAATAAATGTTTGGTTAAAAGCTTTCCTGATATTCTTTTTGGTGCATCTGTTCTATTATTTACAGCTATGCTGAAGCTAACTTGACTTAATCTAATTCAATAACCTGGCTTTTATTTTAATACCTTAGATTGGTTGGTTATCTCTTAAACCTTGATTCTGAATTAGCTTTTTAGCTGAGTTCCAAGTAAGAACTATTGTTTTTCTTTTGTTCCAGTCCTAAATAAATTGTGTTGCTCTGCTTCCTGGAGTCTTTTGTTTGTTAATTAAAACATATGAAATGTATCCATCGGGTACTTACTATTGAATCTGTATATTAGCTTAATGCAATAGATACCATTAGCTTATCCTGAAGATGAGTAATCTGAAACTTATACTATCTTTTCATATATTTAAGATCTATTTGCATTTCCTATTCTGTTAACTTTTTTTGTTATACTCTTTGTCCATTTTTCAATTGGTTGGTTATTATTTTCTTATCTATGTAAAAGAGCTTTTTAAAAATTAGGAAAATCAGCTCTTTGTCTGAAAGTTATAATTATTTTCTAGTCTGTCTTTAAATTGGTTTTTCTGATTGTGATTCTAGCCATGCAGAAAAACTTTTATTTTCAAGTAATCAAATTAATTAATCTATTATTTTATGGCTTCTGTTTTTTTTTCCATAATAGATTTGTAAAATTCTTTCTCATGATGAAATTTAAAAAATTATCCACACACCAGTTAGGATAGCTGTAATAAATAAATAAATAAATAAATAAATAAATAAATAGATAAATAAATAAATAAGTGTTAGAAAAGATGCAGAAAAACTGGAACCACTGTGTATTGCTAATGGGAATGTAAAATTGTACAGCTGCTATAGAAAACCCTGTGGTAAAGAGGGTCAAATATATAGTGATAGAAAGAAATCTAACTATGGGAGGTCAACACACAATGTAAATATATATATGCCTTACTGTTAAAATGTACAGCTGAAACTTATTGGATTTTGTTAACCAATGTAACCATAAAAAAATAAATAATTAATTAATTTTTAGAAAAGAAAGAAAACCCTGTGGTAGTTTCTCAAAAAATTAAACAGAAGTACCATGTGATCCAGCAATTTCACTTCTTGGTATATAAACAAAAGCATTAAAAGCAGAAATTTCAACAACATTCAAGCAGTATTATTTACAATAATAAAAAAGTGAAAAAAACTTAAATGTCTATCAAGAGTTTAATGGATAAACAAAATATAACTATTATTTAGCATTAAAAAGGAATGAAATTTTGATACATGATACATGGATTCCCTCTGGTAACCACAAAAATGTTGTCTATGGCCATGAGTCTCTGTCCTGTTTATTTGCTGTTTCCAGAATTATAGATACTTTTTTGAAATATGTACTTAAATAAAAAATAAAGTAAAATTTACGTTCATTAGTTTTAACAGTGATTTTGCTTCAAGAAGAGAAAAGGAGGAGCTACTCATTAGGCTCATTTTTTGCAAGGTATCAACAAAAATCAAACTGAGTAATCACATTAAAAATAAGTCAGGGTCAGGTTTTTGTTTTTTAAGGTCTCTTTTTTTAGAAAATGCCAATTTGTTAACATCTCTGGTGTTAGGTTCTTTATTAGTTGTACATTATATCTAGCTAAAATGTATTCTTTCAAAACTCATAAAAGAATTTAGGGGTGACCTCTAATCCCTGTTTTTTTTTTCTTTTTTCATATACACAAGAGTATTAAAAGACTATATTTCTTCAAAGACTACAACTTCAACTATAATGATTCTTTTTACTACCAGGAATTTCAACCAATATTTTTATATAAAATCCAAGGTTTCTATCATATTTTATCTTAACACTCCAGGTAGTGATCCTATATTTTCATATATTACTGGTAAATTTCAATTTACAAATAATACTATGTATCAATATGTCTAATACAAAGCAATCAAGTACGAGAATAGAAAGACATAAAGTCAGAGAAATTGCTGATACCAGATTATCTAAGGCCTTGCATACTCTAGTAAGGCCCTTAGATTTTTATCCAGTGTGATATAGGAAAGTACTAGAGGATTATAGTAGAGAAGTAATTTATATTGAAGATATGTGTTTGATTGCCATGTTTGGAAAATTCTTTAGAAAGGTAGGGGCAGAAGCAACTGGACCAGTTAAGCAGCTATGTCAATGGCCCAAATAAGACATCATAGGTACATGGCATAGGGTGGTGGCAGTGAAAGTGTTGAGACATCTTTAGATTTGGATATGTTTTAAAGTTAGGGTCAGTGAGATTTGCTGATAGTCTATAACATGTTAAAGAAAGAGAGGATTCAAGGATGACTCAAATTTTGGAATTAGGAAATCAGAGTTTGGAAGAAATGGAAGATTAGATAGAAAACAATGGAGTGAAGTAAAAAGAATCTTCAGTGTCAGGTGGACTAGTTTGGACTTGCTCCTAGCAACATTACAAAGCCATTGTAGGTTCTTGGGTAGAAGAATAACATGATGTAAGAGGTACTATCAAAGCACCTAGCTACATTGTATTGCTAGGGTGAAAAACGAATGATGAGGTAGGACTGAAAAGCAGGACTCTACCTGTTTCTGTCTGAGGATGGTAGGACTTGTTCTTCCTCTTTCCACCTTTGGTAATGGAGGCCCTCACGTCTAGTGCTTTCTCATCTCTATTACATCTGCCCTCCAGTTCTCTCAGGAATCTGTCAGAATGAGAAAATATTAGAGTTAGCATAGTGGGTCATACAAACCCCTCAAAACACAAATCGAGTTCCTGTGCCTCTCATAAAGATGTCCAAGAAGCATGGTGAGCAGATTGGTAAAAGTTCTCAGCCCAGAATCATTTTGAATTTGATTTTGACTTTACTACTTATATCTGCCCAACCTTGAACAATTATTTAGCTTCCCCATATCTCAAATTTTTCATCTGGGAAATGAGGTTAAAATAGTCTTAACTCATAGGGTCAAAATGAAAACAGAACGAGTATTACAATTTAAAGGATTTGTAATGCTGTCTATGACATGGTAAACTGTTCAATAAAGGTGACCTGATTTTCTCCCCTTAAATTTCAAATAAAAAAAAAATCAATGTAGAATACTCCTTAAGATATGTTCTCATATTAATCCTGGTATGGTTTGACTGGGTTTTACGGCAGATAACAGTAAAAATACCATTTCAAAAGAAGAATAACAGAATTTAATAACAAGATAAAGAAAATAAAAGTATACATGATAACACTGAGTGATTAAGAGAATAGTGGTATTTTCAACAATGAGGAAGTTTGGAAAGAACCCTTATTTTTAAAAGGAGAAATGGGCAAATTCCTTTGGAAATGTATTTATTTCAATCCATATTTTTGGATAACCGTATGATACAAATTATATTTACAATTAAGATAATTCCATAATTGCCTGTAACAAAGTCTCTCTCTAACTGAAATACAGAGATTTGTTGTTTAAAAAAAGGAGAACAAAGTCCTTGAGGAGGATAAACTGTGAATAACAACTTTCAAATAAAAATTTATAAGAAATTGCTCACCATTATTATAAGGCTGTTTCCTGTTTTGAAATTCCCCAAAGCATTTCTCATGATGAAGCTTTTATTCTTTTTTTTTTTAATTATTGGGGTGACATTGATTAATAAAATCAAAGTCTCAAGTGTACAATTCAACAATACATCATATACATATTGCATTGTGTGTTCACCACCCAAAGTTAGAATTCCTTCACCAAATATCTGACCCCTTTTTACCCCTATTTACCTCCCCACTACACTGCTTCCCTCTTGTAACCACAAATCTGCTGTTTCTGTCCATGAGTCTCTGTTATATTTGTTGATTTTGGTTTTATATCTCACGTATGAGTGAAAATATATGTTTTTCAACTTTTTCGACTATTTCGCTTAGCATGATTATTTCAAGATTTTTCCATGTTGTTTCAAATGGTAGTATTTCACCTTTCCTTATGGCTGAATTATATTCCATTGTATGCATGTACTACATATTCTTTATTCAATCATCTGTTGTAGGACATTTTGGTTGCTTCCATGTCCTGGCTATGGTGAATAATGCTATGAACATTGGGGTACATATATTTTTGTGGATAAATGTTTTCAGGTTTTGTGGGGAGATACCCAGAAAATGGATTTCTGGGTCATATGGTAATTTTATTCTTAGTTTTTTGAGGAATCTCCACACTGTTTTCTATAGGGTCTGTGTCAGTTTACTTTCTCAACAGCAGTGTATGAGGGTTCCTTTTTCTCCACAACCTCTCCAAACCTTGTTATTATTTGTCTTATTGATGAGAGTCATTTGTACAGGTGTGAGGTGATATTTCATGATGGTTTTGATTTGCATTCCCCTAATAGCTAACGAAGTTAAGCATCTTTTTATGTCTCTTGGCTTTTTGTATGTCTTCTTGAGAGAAGTGTCTGTTCAGATCCTCTGCCCATTTTTTAATTGAATTGTTTGGGTTTTTCTTGTTAGTTGTATGAGTGCTTTATGTATTTTTGATATTTGGCTCCTATTGGAGCTTTTATTCATATTACCATGCAGACTTACAAATTCAGTGTATTGTGCTAAATGGCTGATATTGGTTCTGATGACATATAATCGCATGATTTTAATTTAATATTTTTAAATAATTATTAACCAAAAATATTTTCATCTTTATTAATAAGAAAAATTTAAAATAAAAAACTTTGATATTTGAAAAAAATGTTAAGTAATTAAGATAATATTTGGGCATAACAAATGAGGTTATAATCTTTTAGTTAATAAGGTCATTTATGACATTTTCCTATACCTACTACTCATTTGAGGGCCTTTATTTTGTATCATCTTTGGTAGGCAGAATAATGGCCCTCCAAAATTATCCATGCCTTAATCCTCATAATCTGAGAACATGTTACTTTATACAGCAAAGAAGTATTAAGTTAGTAGATGGAATTAAGGTGGTTAGTCATCTAACTTTGAGATGGAAAGATTATCCGAGATAATTAGAGCAGGGGTGGAATATAATTACAAGGGTTATTATAGTGTAAGAGGGAGACAAAGGAGAAAAATTCAAAGAGAAAGCAATGTTAGAAAGATTAGACTGACCATTGTTGGACTTGAAGATGAAAGTAGAACATGAACCAAGGAAAGTAGGTAATTTCTAGAAACTGGAAAAGACAAGGAAACAGATTCTCTCCAGAAGCCTCCAGAAGGTTCAAAGACTGGTTGACACTTGATTTTAGACTGGTAAGGTCAATTTTAAACTCCTGAGCTCCAGCAGCACCAATAGAAAACTAATACAATACCTCAAAAGAAATTGCAAAACATGTACAGAATAAAGTGTGAAAAAAAGTTTGGGACTCTCAGAAAGTTCAAAAGATAAAAAGAATAAAAATAAATGTTTTAATTCAAATTTATAAAATTCATAATACTGTTCACCAAAAGAATTGAAGTTTAATATTATACTTACTGCTCAAATTAATACCTATTACATTTTAACTCCATTTTTTAGTTCACTCATTCCATCTCTAGAATTTTCACAGATTTTGGCAAAAATATTATAACAGTGAATACCAAATATAAGAACTTTAGAAAAAATTTTTTATAATATTCTTGGTTACTACATTAAAGTGGCATTCTTTTTAAAACTTACCAAACCAGTCATAAAACTCTACCTAAAACAAATAACCAAGGAATTTCTTTGATTTTATTCAGATTTACACCAGTAAGTTTTATAACCATTAGGCTATATTTCTAGCCCTGTCTCTAATTTACAATATTACTCTCAGCATATCATTTAACTTCATCATTTCTTAGATTCCACATTCATAAAGAAATATAATATCACATATATAAAAATATATTTTAATGAGAATATTTTGCACTATCTTTGCTGGGAGTAAAGGGAGAAATATAACCATATTACATTAGGACTATTAAGTGTGAGAATCTAAAAAAATTGTCCAGACTAATAAAACTTGGTAAAAAAATAATTAAAATATTTCTTCAGGAAGGCACATATACTATCTATCTATCTATCTATCTATCTATCTATCATCTATCTATCTATCTATCTATCTATCTATCTATCCATTGTGTTGCCAATCACTTCAAAATATTTTTATGTTAGTTTATTTTCATAAGAATAGTCTTGATACAATCTGACCTTAAATAATGTATTTCTAACATGTATAACAAAAGTCTCTGGGACCCTATTGTAATGAATTTCATAAAAGCAATGGCTATAGGATTTATTGCCAAATTGAATACCCAAAATTTCCATATTACAAATTAATTATCTATATTGATTATTGCATATACATCAAACTCACTAGGACCCATGCTTTAAAATATAGACATAAAGGTCTGAAAAGAAAGAGCAGACATACTTTGAATAGACCAAATGGCACAGACTAAGAATTACATGAGATATTTAAAAAAGGGAATTGGACTGGATATGATTATTACTTTAGGTGAGACCTTTTTCTCAAGTTTTTTTAAAATAAGGAAGTATTATGAATTATAACATAACCAATGTATTCAGCAGAATTTACTGTATGCAAGCCTCTCCTTATTAATCAGTAGAAAAGGATAAAAGTACATTAATATTATTTCTGAAATACTGTAGCCTGAAAGCAGGACCTCAACGTCACCTTTTAAGTCTCTTCAAGATACTCATGTATTCCCAGGGTGGTCCTGATGAATTACTCAGTTCTGCTCAGTCATTTCCACCGAAAACTTTTGTAATGATTTTAAGGTCCTAAGTTAAACACATGTATATCAAAAATGGATATACCCTGTTTGTTGACAACGGTCAAGGCTGAGGTTATTAGAGTGTACAAACCAGGTAAACAGCATCTTTCATGGAGTCTGATGAATACTATTTTTGTACAAGCTTCGTATATTTTGTATATGATCTGTCAACATTTTTTTGTGAATGTTTTGTAAATACTTTCCTATAAAAGTATCCCTTTGTTAAATTTGTTAAACTGGCTTGTACTTTCCCAACTCATTTGATAAATATTTCTTGAGCACCTTCAGTATGCAAAACTTGGGCTAAGTAAATGCATTTCTAAACAAGGATAATCTCTGCTCTGCAGTCTAGTGATAAATAAGTACTGACAATTATAATCCAAAGAAAAAGTAAATTAAAAGTAAATACTTTGCAGTTCAGAGGAGATACTAGTGCTGATTGGGGTCTCCAAAAGGGTTTCAGAAAGAAAGTGGCATTGAGATGAGTCTTGAAGCATGGATATTATGTCTTAAAATATAATTTTATTAATTTATACTGTATCAAACCTGTTTATTTTATACAAATTCGAAAAAATTAAGTTTCATATAAAAGAAAATCAAATCACCTATAAGCCTATGAATCAAAATTAATATGATTATAGAGAGTCAAGTTGTTGATCACAATTTTTTATCCCCTCCACATCTTCATGACCTTTATCACGTGACTTACATTTCCTCCCACTAAAGGTTATATATACATCGCTGTGTCTTAATTGTTGATATAGTCATGTGACTTGCTTTGGACAATGAGATATTAGCAGATGTGACACAAGCAGTAGGTTGAAATGTGCCTGCCTCTTAAGCTTCTCCCATTGCCATAAAATAACAATAAATAAAGAAATAGACAAATAAACAAACAAACAAACAAACAAACAAATAAATAAATAAATAAATAAAAACCTAGACACTGGACCAAAGAGAATAAAAATTTATAGGATAGACTTGGACCTAATCAACGACTTGGAGCCAAGTTCAGTCAAGCCTACACTAGGTTAGCCAATCCACAGTTCATCAATATATCCACACATGACTTGCAAAATATCATTTTTTTAAGACACTGAGTTTTGGGGTAATTTGCTGTGCAGGATAATTTTGTCAATAGTTAATAGAATGTTTCATATGTTTTTAGATCATATTGTAAATGTTATTTTGTAATCTGATTTTATAACTCAATATTTGATGATTATCTTTTCATTCTGTATGTTATTTTAATGTCTGAATATTTTTAAATGAGTACTCCTCAGTAGAAAGCTGTATTTGTTAGAATTAGGTTTAGCTGATAGTGAGAGAAAACCAACAGTAAGGGTGTATTAAACAACAGAAGTTTCTTACATGCACAAAAGAAGTTGTGGGCTGGATAATATAAAATCTCAGACCCTGTCTTTATTTCGAGCTTCAAGAGGATGGATTAAAGTAAGTGAGGGAAAGTACATTTCCTACAAGTTGTAAATACCATTCCTACCTACATCCAAAGGGTAGAACTTAGTTACATGGTCATGACCTTGTTTGCCTTCACACACATAACATTCTCTGGGCCAATTCAGATCTTTCACTTGGATCATCAACCACTAATTTTCTTTAAATTTTAGCCCATATTGGTGGAAGGGTCTTTGAATATATCTGATGAATGCCAGATACAATAAGAAATCTCTCTCAAAACCAAAATAATCAGGTTTTTTATCTCAATGAAAGTGAAAGATTCTCATTCAATTACTTTATCCTAAATCATTCAATCTATCTGGGTTTCATTTGAATTATAAAAATCTGTCATACTAAATTGTGGATATGGCCCTTATCCTAGTTGGATAGGAGAGAAACAAAAACATAACATATTGCCATAGAAAAATGAAAGAAATTAAACATTACATAAAAATTGGAAATATTATATCTCTCTTAACATTACCTTTAAGAATATTATAAATATATTTGGCCAAAAAATCTCATTTAAAAATGATTATCGACATTTTCTAATTATATTGCTTTCGCAGAGAACCATATTGATTTCTATGCTAAAGATGTTTTACAAACAAAGTTTACATTTGTAGAGCTGTGTTTTTCAAAGTTGATCTGAAATTCACTTGGAGAAAGACTATAACTGAGTAATTTGTACTTATTGAAATACAGGTTCCTAGGCATCACCCTCAGATCAAATGAATCAGAATATCTAAAAAATCTGCAGTTTTAAAAAGTCCCACTTGTTTAGGTACTTACATGAGAGAGTCTCTTCTAAAAAAATAAATGTCTCTAGAATTACATGTAAATATAATAAATATTAATAGGTAAAAATTCTGTTTATTCATATAATTAATAATATAATATCTAGATTTTCTCAATATCTAAGTTTATAAAAATCTATCTATTTTAATTAATTAAATAAGAGATTTATTCTTTGTCTTCTCTAAATATTATGTTGGCTATTCTTTATAATCTTTAGAATCAATGTGTTGATATTCATAAAATAACTTGCTGGGATTTTGATTGGGATTGAATTGAACATAGATCAAATTGAGAACATTTTGACCATTTCAAGTCTTTCTATCCATGATCATCAACTATCTCTCCATTTATTTAGTTCTTCTTTGATATTATTTATCAGAGTTTTGTGGTTTTTCTCCTATAAATTTTGCATACGTTTTGTTAGATTTAAACCTAAGCATTTCATTTTTGGGGTGCTAATGTAAATAATATTTTATTTTTAATTTCAAATTCCATTCATTCATTGTTGGTTTATAAGAAAGATTTATTCTAACAGTTGAAGGGTTGCAACCATATTTCTTCCAGATGGTAACAGTCTTTAGTGATGAAATTACATATTAATAACTGTGGCAGGAACCTGCCTAATGAATAAAACTTCTTATTCAATGAATGTCTCTTGTAAATGAGCCAATTTGTATGGGTAACTTTTTAATATTTGGCAAGGATTGAGAGTCAAATAGAAGAAAAGCTCCATTAAAAAGCTAATGATGTGTGCCAATCTTGTTGAGACAAGGAAATAAATCATTTTGCTAAACAGCCATTTAATTTTATAAAAGAAATAAAAATGATTTTAGATTTAGGTAATTCTACATGATCAACAATAAAGTTGTTGTATTATTGAATACTTGCTTTTAATTGAATAATATATTTGATATTCCTATTGACTTTAACCTTTTCTAGTAAAATCGATAATAAATATTTGTTGAGTGAGTAATCATAAAAAAGTGTATTTTTTAAGAGTTTAACAATATCATTCAGATATCTAGGTTTCAAGTTAATACCTTCCATTACACAATATTATTCATCTTGATAGTCTTATTCTTTAAAACTGCTATCGATGAATGCTTTTATAAAGTTCATCAAAGATCTTGTTCTAAGTATTTTTCTTAAATTCTGTATTTTTCCTCAATTCTAATTTGATAAATCAACAGTTTTATGTATTAACTTATATCGAATATATATTAAATTATTAAATGTTAATAGAATATTAGAGTTAGTAAGAAATTTAATATTACCAACAACATATAAATCTTCCAGGAAGTCTCTTCATTTATTTATGTAATTTGTTAATTGCTATCTACTTTTTTCCAAAACAAGCTGCTTATAAAAATATATATAAAAAGATGAGACAAAATGTAATTTAAAAAATCAGGATATTGAGAAGAAAAAAAATGAGGGTAAGGGAGATAAGATAAAATCAAGGATAAAATTTGCCATACATATACATATGTTTGTGTGTGTGTGTGTGTGTGTGTGTGTGTGTGTATTTCTATAAGAGATGCATTACATGATTTTATCTAAGATTCTAAGAAGCCAGTACAAAGAGAAAGATGTACCAGATATCTCATTTATAGAGTCTAAAAAGAATACAAACACACTGGTGAGACATAAATATATGTAGAAATGATACCTAAGACCATTTTCTCTTATGGATTTCCTTAGACAATGCTTTATAATGGAAAGAACAATATCTTCAATTATATTCTTATAAAAACTATTGTATCAAATTTACCAGGATCTTTTTTTATAAGTTATCTCAACATAAGACAATATTCTGAAGAAAAATGTATTAAACATACTTTACAAAGAGTCAAATAAAGTAATCTTAGAATTATGGTTGGCAAGTTTAGCAAATCATAATATAAGATTTCCAGTTATATGTGAATTTCAGATAAACAGCAATTAAGTTTAGGACAAGTATTTCCCAAATATTGCACAGGACACACTTATTCTTAAGTGCGTGCGCACATGCACACGTGCACACACACACTATTCATTGTTTATCGGAAGTTAAAATTTTGCTTACTGTATTTTATCTAGCTATTCTTTTTGGCATGAATATTTCAGTTGGCCAGGTTTCCCTCAGAGAAATATTTTAGAGTAGTGGACTGAATGGCCTTCAGAACGTTTATAAAAATTACTGTTTTCTGCTGAGTTTTGGGTAAACATCTAATCGTGGCTTGTAATCTTTACAGTTGTGCAGGGGCCTATACTTGTTTAATGCCTTGCTATCACCATCTTGAAATTTGAATCATTTTTGAATGAGCACGTCAACATTTTTATTTTGTACTGAAATCCATAAATTATATAGCCTGTCTTTTATCTACCAGCAGTGCATTCAGTGTCAGGTATGGTATTGCAGATCTTTTAAGTTTCTGGTTCAGGAAAGTATTAAATTCTTCCACAATTAAAGCATTTGTAGGCAGAATTGAGGTTCTTATAGGAAGGTAGCAAAACTTATGAAGGACTGATGCCTGAACAGAGGGCTTTTCCAAGCACAAATGGAGAATGGTTCAGGAAATTATGACAGGGCTAAAGGTAAGAATAAAGAGAATTTGATATCCCTATCAAAATAAAAAATAAAGAAATTGAAGGAAAAAATTAAGAGAAAAAATAGTAATTATATTTAAATTTCACAGAAGCATTCCTACATTGAAAAATCTATTTCTAACAATCTCTAAGCTAAAAAAAACTACATTTAAACTATGGTCTTTTATTTTCTAATAGTTTTCATTATTTTTTAATTTCTCTGATGCTTTCTTTTACTGTTACCTTTCTCTGTTTTTAACTAATTCATATTTCTCCTCCTGCTTATTAAAGTGAGCATTTCCTAATGCCCATATATTAAGCCATTTGTTGTTTACCCTTTACATATTCTCTGTCTCAGAGAATTCTTTTCCACTGTCACTTTTACTAGAATATAAGCTCCAAAGAGAGAACCATCCAGCCATATTTTTTCCCATTATATTTTTAGCACCTAGTGCTGTGCCTTTGCATAAGGAAAGCAATGCATGTTGAATAAATAAATGAATTGACTTTAACTGTTTCCTCTCTGGGTATAAATTCCGAGTCTAGATCTCTGTCCATGGCCTCTCTCAAAAGCTTCAGAAATGAGTTTCAAATATTCAAATGAGTACCCAACCACTGCATCAGACTTAAAATAATCTTAGTTAATATCTGTGATTCCATCAGTGATTTTATAGTCCCTGAAGAAAACTGGAATTTTCTTTGATTTTTTCTCCTTCTTGATGCTCAGAGAAGATAACAGAAAACCTAGGGAGACAACCACAAATAAAAATAATCAAAATACAATATCATAAATACAGCTCTTAGACTATGTTCAAAATATTATAGAAATAGAGAAAATAATTAATTTGTAGGAATTCTGGGAAAATTACAGATAACGTGATGGTTGAGCAAAAGCTTGGAGGTAAGTATAATTTCAGCAGAGAAGAAAGAAAATTATTCTAGGAGGCTGATTTCAATGACTCATCGTGTAGGTCAGCAATTATTAAAAATTTTTGCAAAATCGCGAGGTATTGATTATAGCCAAAAGCTAAATATCCTATGTATGTGTTGGGTGGGGACACAGGAGGGACCAATGAATGAATAAATGAAATAAATTTTCATTTATTCTCTTTAATATTATTGCTAATTTAAAATAACTTTCTTTCCTGATTATAAAAGCAAGGCATATTCATTGTAGAAGTCTCCATTATCTGGCAGTTGGACTCACAGCAGCCCCTTCCTTGTTTCACTTGTCTTTAAATTAGATTACCCTCATCCCTTTCTGCATAGCATTTCATGATTGACTATGCTAACAATGATTGTTCCTGACACTTTCCTAATAAATGTTACAGATAGGGTATTTGCTCACAGGGTATTTGCTAGGCTTACCTTGGCTCCTTGGCTAATGTAGTGATCCACAACCCTGCTGCTTAATAAAAACATCAATACCCACACAGGATCTGATTAATTGATCTGAGGTAGGGTTCTGATGTCAGTGTAAAAAACCCTCAGGTCATGGTAACATGCAGACAAAATGAAAATCACCAAGGTAATTGATAGCTCCTTCTTGCCTCACAAACAGGTGATCATCCACATTTGGCTTTAATATTTCCATCATCATGAAGCGGGCTAAGTTATTTTCAGCAAAGTCTATAAAATATTTCTTATGTAAAGTTAAATCTGGACTTTATGTGTCTGTGTCTTTTACCCACAGAACTAGTTCTAGCCTGTGACACTACGAATAATAAGTTTATCCTTTTCCACAGAATAGACCGTAATTACTTAAATATTTGCTAACATGGTCTTCCTGAATATTTTCACCAACTTAAACATATGGAATTTTTTAAAAAGGTAAAACTGATGTTTTCTTGTGAGCTTGGCCCATTCCTGGTTGGAACACAGAGCTTGTAACATTCCATTGCTCAGAAAAGTTTACATTTTAAACTTCTTGCATTCCTGAAAGTCATAGTTTACAAACAGACTCAGATAGCTTTGGGTCATGTTACAGCCAGAACATTATTTTTTCTTGTTATCTAACAAAGAAATGCCTGGCCTATATTAAAATTATTGAAGCATTTTCCAACTGGATTTTTTTACTTTAAATAATTATTTGAAGAATAAATACAGAAGCATTATAATATACTACACTATTAACTGTAGTAAATATAAAATATAATATTTATGCTATATATTATAGTATAAATACTTTTAATATTTTTTTCTTTTTATTTTGGGGCTCCAGTTATTCTCAAAGCTGAACTCCTTTGCATTTTGTTATGTAATCATAAGAAGAAAAAAACAACCTTCACTCAGCTATCAAAAAATGTTTGAGCTCTTTCTTTGACAATGCTGAGATCTTTTCATTTTTAATAACACAAATTTCTATTTACTTAATGATTATGTTCATGTTTTTGTGGATGTGCTCCCTTACTTCATGTACTGTCTGCTCAGTCAGGAATAGAATGAGACTCTCAATTCTCTTGCTTCAGAGAGTCTTTGACTAATATTGTGGACTAAGTCTTTGATAACTCGTTTAAAATGATAGTGATGAAAACAGCCCTGCAAATTATGATCACATATCTCTCTTCTAATCAACACTGGTCCGTTAATCATAACCCAACCCATTATCAGTTATCCACAGAAAAATGCCAAAGGGCTGACGGATACTCAAGATCATCTATAACCAGTTCCTAATTTGACCTTCCTTCTTTTATTACCCAAGTCTCCCTAAAATAAATCCCTTATTAAGCCAGTGTACCCACTATCTCTTTAAATCATGTCAGGAATATTTCTGTCTGTACAATCTACTTATATCATTCCCCCACTTAACGGAATAAAGCCTCTTCCCATGCATAGAATCCTTTCTGCTATATATAACCTACTTAACATTCAAATACCAGCACAAATGCTGTTTTTTTTTTTGTTTTCGTTTTTGTTTGTTTTTGTTTGTTTGTTTGTTTGTTTGTTTGTTTATGAAACTGTCTCCAAGTGCTCAGTTTTCTTTGCCAACTGTTGTTTTTGTTCTCTATAGTGGCAGTAGCAGTAGCAACAACAATAATAATCACTATTTAATAAAAGTTACCATTTTACTGAGCATACTACTAGGCAATTCATATATATTTTTATAGATATTATTTTACCTGTTTTACAGATGAGAAACTGAGAATCAAAGAGGCTAAGCAACTTGCCCCATATGACAAAGCTAGTAAGAAGTGGAATTAGGATTCAATCTCTGGTCTTTCTGGCTCTATAATAGCCCGTCATCTTATTTCTATGATCTGCTTGGTCCTGAATCATGCAATGAGTTGTATTATTATTTGACTTTGCTATATTTTGCATAGCTGACCTTTGATTTGTAAAAAAATAATCTAGAGCAAATCACCTTCATGTTAATACTTCTAAACTAAGTTTAACTATATAAAACTCAAGACTATTTTTAAAAGTGTGAAAGAGCGTTAGAGACACTGTGACATTTACTACCCAAAGTCAATTTATATCTATTCCTATTCAATTGATATCTCCCTTTCTTTGCTGGAATTTAATTAAATGCAGTTTTAGAAAGTATGAATTTGACACAGGTGTGTAGGATGTGAGTTGGCCATAATTCTCAGGCACTTACTAAGGAATTCCCTTTCCAGTGACATCTCTGAATGGTTTGGCTCTATTTTCTGAATAGTCTGTCATCATGTTACTGTCCTGATTGCCTATGGCCAACTTCTCTTGTGCCTTGCGCAGTCTTGCCTTCTCTAAGAAGTGTTCTCTGTACCAGGCCATTCAATTACAATTCTATGTCATGTTCTCTCAGAGCTCTGCTTTTCTTTCAAAGATGAGGTCACTTGTGTACTAATGAGTACTCTTTCTCCATGCCCCTCATCCTCATGCAGTTATTAGAAGACAAGAGTGCTTGACCCAAAAGGGTGACCTGAATATTAGCAGTTCTGGCATTGTAAAGGTATTTCTGGAAGCTGGAATTTTCAACTCTCTTAAAATCAAACAACATATTCAAAACCTGCCAAGGGTCATATTGCAATGACTTAGTCTCATGACTTCTGAGAGTAAACAGAGAAAAAAAAAGAGTGTATCTTAGCAGTGCTGAAGATGTGAAAGAAGCTATAGAAAAGCACCAAGGATAGAGCTGGTTTCAGTATTGGAACTTTCCCACTTTAATACTATGCAACTTGTATATAGTAGTATGAAATATTTCTTCTCCATTCTCTTATCAAATAACACAGGGTACAAGATATTGATTTTAATAATTATATATGTAGTACTTTCTCTGTGTTTTCTTAATTACATTAAGTACATAACTTCTTTTATTTGAAATATTACATACAATTTTAAGAAATTAGTAAAGCCTCAAGCACTCTCATAAGGCAGTGTCTTATTATTAACCTCATTTTACCAAAGACAGACTTTGCTGACTTATCCTTTAGTCCTACAGAAAGATCATGAAGAATAGCACAATTACAAGAACTTAAATGTAATCTTTAGAGTCATGATGGTTTTTCTAAATAAGAAAATTGATCTAAATCTGGTGGTAAATAAGAGTATGCAGTCTATAATTAGGATTTAACTCTGCATATGAGGTCAATGGAGTGCTTGAATGAAGTATCATTGACAAAGTATTAAGTTTTTAATAGGTTCCTGTAATGATTTATTGCTCTCATCTTCTGGAATAATATATTTCCAGAATATAATTGGCACATTTTAACTCAACATCTTTTTATAAGCCAAGTTTACTTCTATTACTACCCACAGTTTTAAGGAAGGGGTATCAATTTTCTGGAACTGATATTATTTTCACTTATTGTATACATTTAAAAGAAAAAATACAGACTCTCAAACCTAATTAATCATTGATTAATAAAGCATTACTCTTAGAAACATGAATTTTAAAACAGTGAACCTTAGCAATGTGAACTATGTATGATACATATGAATTATATATTTTTCAGGAACATTTAGTAATAAAGAAAAAACTTTTTGATTAAATGACTTAGAAAATAGCCCTGCCTGCTTAATTCATTATGGATTAGTAGTGTGAATTTTAAGTACCCAAACTCAGCTACAGGTTTGTGACATCATGGTATCACATGACTGTGATGAAAGGCATTACCTCTTAAGCTCTAATTTTGTATTTAACTTTTTCAAGGTAAAGATGGATAAGGCATTAATGGTTATAAGGCTTTTAACAAAAACCTGGAACATATGAGATATTTTGTTGGTGATTTGGAGTCTGTTGAACATAGATCATATAAAGTAATAATTTAATGCTAAAGACACTATCATTTTATTTTAAGATATTGAGATGATGATACCAGTGTGGACTTTCTAGCTCTTATGCTTTTTCTGTTTCATGATGTCTTATAGTCCAAGAAAGTGCTATATTTTAGCAATTTTCCAAGTGTAAAATTTAAGTACCTTTAGTGGTGCCAATGAAAAAAGAGAGTGTCAATGTCATATATACAGTGCACTTGACAAATACTTTTCATTTGATTGATTGACTGATTGATCAATGTACATGAGGAAACAATTGGCATATTTTTTTCATTGAGCTGAGTGCATTTGACTGACAGGTGAGGTAATTCCATTGTTTACAGTACATAATTTTGGGATCCCCTGACTGATATTTTAAATGATGACTAGATTGATAAATTTATATTTTAATAATTTAAGTTATATCTAATAATATTTAGCTTTACATCTAATTAATTTTCTCTTCCTCAATCTCTGAACAGTTTTCTTCATCGTTGAAAGAAATAATGACATGGATAATATAAAACAAGAGATAAAATTTTAATGTATGTTTATAAACTAGTGTTAAATTCTAAAACTGAAGAATGGTCTATCCCACATTCTGCTCCACTGTAAATTTTCAAGGGCGCAGATCCTGTCTTATTTGACTATATCTCTTAGACATAGCTCAGTGCCTGGCATATACTAGACATTTAAAAATATACATTAAATAAAAGATTATATATTCCATATATATGAATGGCCACAAGGCCTGTGTTGGCAAACCAAAAAAGTAGCCTATTCCAAGTTATTTAGCTATTAGGGGCTCTGTGGTCCATTTCATGCCAGAAACTGACAAGTAAGTATCAGAATCTAATTCCTTATGGTTATATGTTTGTTTTGAATATTTTACTTTTAAATTTGTAACTGGAGACGAGAAAAGTGTCAACAGCTCTTATGTTTTTAGTGTCTGCCCAGTTTGTTACGTTTTACGATAGTAAAGCTTTAAGTTTCGTGGAAATTTTTCCAGAAAAGTTTTAGTTTAAATTTTTGGACACTTTCAGTCACAAAAGTTTCCCAATTTGGAAGATCTATTATATGTTGCACCTCTCCATGAATTAAATATGCCCTGCATTCTTTAAAGATAAAGATTATTGACTTATTGACTCTGATAATAAACTCTCATAGCACTGACAGCAAACTGTTATAATTTCTTCATCTTCTTTCATGTATTTTTGTCTTTGTCAGATGTATGCTGAGTGCTCATAAATTACATTTAATCTTGTGTTCTAGCCACAATCAGTGAATGATAAACAAAATAATAATAAAACAATATCATGATAGTTATTAGACTGAATTTTTATGAACAAAGACTTGTACTCATTGAGAAATTAAACTGCATATGTGGCTTTAGTGGTTCACTGTAATGTCATTGTTCAGTCACCTCTAGATTATTTGCTTTGCAGTTTATTCACAGATGAGCAAGAGTCTTTTCTGCTGTTCAGGAGAAAAGAAATCCTTTACCTCATAGCTTTACCATTTGGCTAGGGTAGAGTACAGGGCTTGCTCCTGTGAGAGTTGCTTTCTCACTAGCTACACTCTCCAGTTAGGTAAAAGTTTTAAGGCATTTGAATGTCAATTAATGAATTAGTGCTATAAGGCATGTCACTAGCATAAATAAAGATCTACCAAAAAAGTGCATATGGTTACTACCAATATCTTCTTTCTGAACTTCTACCCGCTCAGAAAATGAGAGCGTTAAATGGTTTCTAATATTATTTACAACCTATTTTAATGTTTATATATTAATGTATAAATTATGAATAATTATAGCAGTGTCACATATATCCTAATACTTTTCTGTTTTAAAGATATATTAAAAATTGTGAGTAGCTTTCTGCTTTTAAATTTAAACTGAAGAGATTTAATTGTTTTTTTAATCTGTACACATAGTTTCATGAAAAAACATTCCACTTGGAACCACATTTACGTGGATTCAATCTGATGATAACTAACTATTCTAAACTTAGGCAAGTAATTTAAAGTTTCTGTTCTTTCATTCCTTCATGGACAAAGATGGTACAGCTCTTCTTGTACCACCTACTGCATGTGGATGTTGGGAGAATCAGGTGAAGTAATGGAAGGAAAGGTCTCTGAGCCTGTAGTCTCTGAGCCTGTGTGTGTGTGTGTGTGTGTGTGTGTCTGTGCATATGTGTGTGTGTAATATATATGTATATATATGTACATATATAGATAGATAAGTACACACACACACACACACACACACAATCAACCTTAGAAAAAGAAGACAATAAGTATAAATTTCACAAATATACTTAGCTAAATATAGTAATTTCTAGCAATAGATTAAATATTCTGTACATCAGAGTGAACTCAGGCAATTCATAGTCTACAGAAATATTGGAATTTTGCTGTATCAAATATTGCTTTGAATAAATTACCTGAAACACAAATTTTTTTTTTGGTAACAATGACTTTTGTTGCAGTAGTTGATCTTAGATTGATACAAACCCACCTCCCATACAGAGTAAATTTTTCCCATACTAATCTTAAAAGATATATATCATGTCAAAAATGTATACATAAATCATTTATTAATCCATCCAATTGTTTTTAACCCTGCAAATATTTTAGTAAACCTTTCCATAATTAAATTGACACCGCAGTGAATGGGTACTGAATTACTTAAATGAAAATGTGAATGTGCTAGTTTTATTTTCTAATCTGGGTTTTCTGGCCCAGTTAATAAAATATTTAATATTTGTATATAAGTTAACTAGTGTTTATGAAAATAAACAAATTAAACTTGACATCAAATATATCATAAAGACTATAAGTATTTTAAAGGTCAGTAAAAATACCCTAGAATTTTTTTTGGTGGGGGCTCATAGTAAAAATAAATTATGTGGTTTATTTAACTAATATTCCAATCTAACTCTGGCCTCAATCTAAAAATCGAATATTTAAAAGGTTAAGATTAACCCTATATTAAAGAAAAGAATTTGTATCTTTCAATTCTTATGGTTTTAAATGTAAAGTTATTTTAAAAAGTAAAATAAAGTCCAGAGTATAAAAACTTACCAAAAATCTAATAAAAAAATCATAAGAAGTTATTCTGTGGAAATTGACAAACTGCTTGCAAAGTTTTTTACAATCAGTAAAATATCCAGAGTAATCATACAATAATGAAGGAGAAGAACAAAGTCAGAAATATTGATACTACCAGACTTCAAAACTTACTATCTAAAGCTACAGTAATTAAGACAGCATGGTATTAACTAAATAATAGACAAGAAAATCCATGGACTAGAATAGAGTACCCAGAAATAGATTCACGTGGATACAGTTAACTGATCTTAGACAAAAGAACAAAGGCAATTAGATAGAGAAAGGATTGTTTTTTCAATAAATGGTGCTGGAACAAATGGTAATCCACATGCAAAAAAATGAATCTAAATGCAGACTTTATACCTTCCACAAAAATTAATTCAAAATGGATCATAGACCTAAAGGTCAAATGTAAAACTATAAAACTCCTAGATTATAACATAGTATAACTTAATATACCTAGGTGACCATGAATTTTGCAATGGTTCTTTAGTTCCAATATGAAAATCATGGTTCATAAAAAAAATTGTTAGTTGTACTTCATTAAAATTAAAAATGTGTGCTATATAAAAGATACTGTGAAGAGAATGAGAAGACTGAAAGAAAATATTTGCCAAGACACATTTAATAAATGACTATTCTCTACAATACACAAAGAACGCTTAAAATGCAATGATAAGAAAGCAAACTTAAAAAATGGGCAAAATGCATGAACAGACATTTCATCAAGAAAGTATTCAGATGGCAAAGAAGCATATGAAAAGATACTACACATTATACATCTGAAATGCAAATTAAGACAATGAGATATCATTATACACCTGTAAGAATGACTAAAATTTGAAACACTAGCAACATAAAATGCTGATGAGGATGTGGAGTGACAGAAACTCATATTCTTTGCTGATGGAAATACAAAATTGTAGAGTCACTTTGAAAGATAGCTTGACAGTTTCTTATATAAGTAAACATAATTTTATCATATGATACAGCAATCACACTTCTTGGCATTTACCAAATGATCGAAAAAAAATGTGTCTCTAAAAAAATACAATGAATAAAGGTTTATTGCAGTTTTATTCATAATTGTTAATTGTTAATGTTCTTCAATAGATGAATAAATAAATACACTGTGGTATATTTATACCATAAAATATTATTTAACAATTAAAAAACAGTTGAGTTATCAAGTCACACAAAACCATGGGGAAAACTTTAAAGCGTGTTGTTAAGTGAAAGAAGTCACTCTAAAAAAACTACATACTGTATGATTTCAGTTGCATGATATTCTGGAAAGACAAAATTATGAAGAGAGTAGAAAGATCAGCGGTTGCTAGGGGTGAAGGTGTTGGGAGGAGGGATGAATAAGTAAAGCACAAAGGATTTCTAGTATAGTGAAAGTATTTTGTGTGATACTGTAATGGTGAATGCATCCTATATGTTTGCCAAAACCCACAGAATGTAAAACATGAAAAGTAAACTCTAATATAAACTATGAACTTTGATTAGTAATAATCTGTTAATATTGTCTCTTTAATTATAACATGTATCACATTAATGCAAAATGTTAATAATAGGAAATGCTACATATGCAGAGAGAGCTAAAGGGGTATGCGAGAACTCTATTTTTCACTCAATTTTTCTGCAAACCTAAAACTGCTCTAAAATTAGTCTATTAATAAAAAAATAGCTAATAAAAAAAAACAACCAAGAAGAAAAATAAAGTATGTTATCTAAAATGGATCATTATGTTGTAGAAACAAAATTTATTCAAATTTGCCTCATAAATATTAAGAGAAAATTATGATTACAATTGAGCCTTTGATAAAATCAAAAGTAGAAATGCATTTGAATGATATTCAAATTACTTTTGCAAAATCTTCTAGTAATTCCTGATGTCTTCTATATATTCAGCTCATTACATAGACATGGACATAGTTAAAATGAATAATAATTGTACACTACATTATTCAATATATTGAAAGCAAAGTAAAATGAGCATTAAGAATAAGCAAAATTAGTTTAAGAGGTAAAAAATACCGTGACAGCATGTTTTGATAGTTTGGACTTTGAAAATATAACATATTGAGTTACTCCAGAGTATAAAATATCTCTAATTTATTGGAGACTCCTTTTATCTAAACACAAAATACTCAATTTTTGTATTTCTTATCTTCACATATTAAACATAAACTCTTACTAATATCTGACAGAATTAAATTTTATTTATGTGTGATTTTTTTGAGACAATTCATAACTCTCCTTCAGTGATGAAGAGTTCTACATATTACACAAAATTTTAATAAAGATATTATTCTGATAGGGTAGACACCATTTTATTAATATCATCCAAGTATTTGTTATGAATATATTCATCAATATGTATTTACTACCTATTCTAGTGTATGTTACTAGCCCTAAAAAAAAATTAAAAATATGCATTTCTTGCCTTCAAGGATTTTACAGTTCTGTCAGAATACTGCCAAGTAAATAGATATATGCAGTAAAATAATTGTTAAATTTGAGATTTGTACAAAACACTTGGATCTGGTCAATGAAATTGCATTTAAGCATAGACTTTAAAAACAGCTTTAATCTTTAAAGTTTTTAGTCACTCCAGTAGCACAGGGGTGGAAGACATGTGCTAGATGGAGTAGGCATGGGGAGCCTTCCAGGCAGAGGAATTAGTAAATGTAAAAATAGAGATAACTCAACAGGCCTAGTGTGTTCAGAGAACTACATGAAATTCTTGTTATTAAAGTTCTCAGTAGGAGGCATCAAATGGAAGAAGATGAAGCTGGACTTGTCATTGACAAGATCTTATGTAAGCTTTACAATGTTTCCTTCAGTGGTAACATATTGCAAAAATATATTAGTATAATAATACAACCAAGATATTGACATCGATACTATTCACCAATATTATTCAAATTTCTCCAGTTTGACTTGCTCTATAGGTATGTATTTATGTATGTTTGCTTTGTTTTATCCAGTTCTATCATCTGTGCAGATTCATGTACCTGTCACCACAGTCAAGATCCCGAACACCACAGAGACCCCTCGGTTCATTGTTTTATAACCACACTTGTCTCCCTATTTATACCCATGAGAACCACTACTCTGTCCTTAATTTCTTAAATTTTGTAATTTCAAAACTGTTACATAACTAGAATTATACAGTATGTAGACATTTGGAGTTGGCTTTTTCACTTAGCATAATTCCCTGGAGATTCATTCAAATTTTTGAAAGTTCATTTAGTTTGTTCATTTTGATTGCTAAGTAGTATTCCATAATATAGACGTGCCAGTTTCTAACTTTCAATTTATTTGCGTTGGCAGCATTTGATTATCTTTTCTGATTCCTATACCAGAATTCCTTGTTCTTGCTGTGATGAGGTTTTTTTAAGTTGTATCTTGGACATTTTGGATATAACATTAGGTGATTCTAAGTCTTATTGAAATATTTTATTATAGTTGGCAATCATTTTGTTAAAGTTTAGCATGCAGTTCTACACTACTTTTGCTGACTGTGGTTCCAAAGATTGTTTGATTTTCAGAGTTTTTATCTTGCTATTTTGGTCTACTTGGTTTATTTGGTGAAGCTGGGGCTCCCATTGATCCTTGCTGGTCCTGCATGATGGGGCAAGAGAGGTTTCCTTTTGCTGGCTCAGCTGGTGCCGCTAGGAGTGGAAAGGGAATCTTTGACTGTAAGAACAAAGATCATACTCCAGGACAGGCAGCTTGTTCTCTCTCAGTGGTAAAGGGTACTTTCTACCTCGTGGGGAAGGAGAGCACTTGCCCAGACTGTTGAGTCCTTGCATGGCCCCGGAGCAATCCCCACTGTCAGCAGTGCTGAGTTTACCTGCTATTGTTGGCAGAACTCTTGTTTGAGCCAAGAGAGAATGAGCCTCTTTGGACCACTTTGTGTTGCTAGTTAGGTTTCACTGATACGTATTTGGCACTTTTTTGAAAAAAAAATCCAGAACTCTTCCCTTTTAACTTTAAAATAAAAATTATTATTATTATTATAATTAGTAGTAGTAGTAGTAGTAGAAGTAGTAATAGTGGTAATAATAATAATAATAATAATAATAATAATAATAATGACATAATATTGACAATTATGTTAATTATTGATATGTTGCTTTGTGATCAACACTGTGCTAATGCTTTAAATGGATACTGTCATTTGATTTTCTAATAGTAATAATAGTATTCAGTGGTAATTTTTAGTAACAATACTTTAAAATTGAGACTGCTATGGTTTAAAGTGGTGAAGAAACTTGCCCAAGTTCACCTAACTATTAAGTATTGGGTCTGTGACTTGAGCTTAATTTTTAAACTCTGGTTAACTGCCTTGCATTAAATCAACATGTAATTTGTTTAATTTGTTAGTGACTTCAGGGTGAATTCTTAAAACCCAAATAACAAGTATGTATTTACATTCTGATATCTGTTATTAAGGGATCAAATATATTTAAACTATTTAAATTCTTAATTTTACATTGAAATAACACCTGTTTTAGCTCATAATTCAAAATGAGAAACAGTATCCATAAGAAACAAAAAAATTGACCATGTCCTCATTATCACTGACTCTTACATAACTAATAAGTGTGTTACTGGTATAAGTAAGAATTTGTATGTGCCCATGAAAAAATTACATTTAACATCAATCTGCTTCCATCTTTACCCCTTCCCACCCAGACCAGGAGAACTGGAGAGGAAAAAGCATAGTAGTGTGTTCATTGAACAACACAGTGTTACAAATTAACAATTATTGTTTGCTCCTCTTCAAACATCCTCTAGAAAAAACAGGCTTTCAGAATAAGAGAAACGGCACAAAACTTTCCATTAATTAAAATAAGCATTTGGCAACAATCAGCTCTTCTATCACAGTATACCTTGAATTAATCATTAAATTGCTTTGCTGGATACATTATGTTCCTTACACTGGTTAATGATGCCTATTCAAAATGACATTCTGAAATTCCAATTCTGTTTGCACTATGCTTAAAAAAATATTCCCTTACTAGCTTTCAAAATCCTTCTTGATTATTTTAATAGGGGAGGGGATGGGTGAGGAATCTCCAAGTCATCTCTCATAACAGATGTGGATATTTATGTTTCCAAATATGTTTATAGTCTTGGTTATAACATGTGGTAAGTGTAATTATACTATTAACTTTCTTTTAAAGTTTCACAAAGAAATATTTGGAAGATATACAAAACAAATAGTCAGGTTATGCTTTTTAAATAAAATTACATCTGTAGAAATAATTTAGTATTTTGGGTAATTATTAATTCAAATATATTAAGATATAGTTTAATTGTCATAACATAAACAGAAGGTATTTGGGGTATATTATAAAATATAGTCATATTAGAATAATTTCATTAGCCTAATTTTTAAATACTTTAAATAATTTAAAGTATAAAAGTAGTCTACATTTATCAGAATTATTAGGATTTGAAAGTTGAATTTTAAAATTCAATAAACAGATTTATTGTCAAGGGTTTGGAATGTATGTTCAAGGTTAGGTTTGTAGAGCAAACAGAACTTCACTTAATCATATGTTAATTAAATCAACGGAAAACAATTTGATTGTTAGCAATAATGTTTTTTCTTAGCATCTTTCCCTAATTACCAGAGTATCCCTTATTGCACAATGCACTAATTTATAATTTTCTTTAGTGTTCTTGGAAGAGTTAAGTCATTCATGAGAATATTTCTGTAGATGAATACTAAGGGGACTATTTAGTGAATCATACAGATGTTTCAGATTCTAAGAAGAAAACACATGAATAATTTTAAAAGCAGTTACTTCTCATCAGCCTAAAACAAATATTTATTGATCACTCAGAAGTTACCAGGCATTGTTGGTACACAAGGAAACAGACAAGAAACTTGTTCTGAGTCTCACTATTGACAAGCATCAGTGCAGAAAGTAAAATTCAGTTTATTGAGTTCACACCCATATTCTTGTTATCCACAGTGCCTAGGGACTTTTACTGAATATTTTTAAAATCTAATATACACATGTGGTAACTTATGCATTTCATTATTTATTTACTTCATCTTTTTATGTGGAGAAGACATTTTCTGTATTTTTCAGATGGAGAAATAAAGGTACAGCACTGCTCAGGAACTTATCTCAGATTGCCTGCCATACAATTATGTGTTTGTTGAGGCAGAAATGTTACAATAAACAATATGCTAGGGACCTGAACTATCTTATTCACTTTGATAAACATGTGTCAGTAGAAAGGAAGAAAGAATCCTAGACCAAGAATTAAGAAGCCAGGTTCCTTGCTGTTCCACAATACCCAATAATGGGTGATAATGGCTGGTGACTTCTCGTGGGGGTTTTATTTTCTCATCTATGAATTGAGGGCAGTGGACCAAGAATCCTTGCCATCATCCAACTCTCCATTATGATTCTATAACTTCAGAAATAGATGGAGAAATACTTGCATTGAAAAACCATTTGGAAACCCTTGAAATAAATATATTTATTATCCAACATCTCCTTGGAGAAGGCAGAAAGAGATTTACAAGATTTTTTTTTAGTTGAAGAGTTGGTTTTTGAATACTTGTGAAATATTTGAATACTGTTGCATTTTTAGTAATACTAAATTTGAATTTACCAAAATTTTTAAGTACTCTATATTAATAATTTAAAATGAACCATGGTATAATCTAAGGACTAAAATTTTTTTATTCTTGTGTGTTCACAGTAAGTTTCATATTATAATAAATTTTTTGAACATTAATATTGATTTAATTAATGGTGAGAGACTTTATAATTGCTTATAGCAGACAAAAAATATGTGAAAATTTGAGACAAAGTTAAATTAAATGTAGATATAGAATCAATACAATGTTACTTTTTAAATTAGATTCTTTAATTTCCAATTACTTAATTTTCCGGCTCCAAATCCAAGGAATCAGATGCATACAAAAGGAACTTTTCCACCTATTATACAAACTTTTAAAAAAGATACAAACATGAAGATACTGTAGAGCTGATATATTGTTCTTCTTGTTAATATTTCTCTCATATTATGTTTTAACCCCAAAGGTATGGCATCATCTCTCCATTATGTGTTAAATATACCAGAATGTGAATGAATAATCAACCTGAAACTGTTTCATTGTCTTCTAAACCACTCCTTATTTTGTGTACATATTTTTAAATCTGTGACTCAAATACTAAGTCTAGACTTGCTTTCACGTCCTAAATACAGTATATTTTTTACTCTTGCCTGATGTATTGTGAAATTAGAAACTACTTACGTGCATGAGAGGCATAATAAGGGCCTACTTTTTGTCTGCTTCTTTTTAAATAAATTGTGAGTAAATGTGGCTGTCATTTAATATAGTAGGAAGGTAAATCAAAATGTAACATAAAATGTTTTCTCTTTCAAATGTTTTATGATGTACATTGAAGCAATAATTTTTGTGAGCAAATCATGACATATTGAAATATAAAAATATGATATTTAAATTTTTAAAATTAATATTGATTTTTTTTCCTTGAACAAATTTTTATTCTGGCCCTTTTCTTGCTCAGAAACCATAATGTCTTGATCTCTCTTAGCACACTCAGTGACTAAACTCTTGTACTCAGGCTCCTTCATCTTCACTCCCATCCATTTTCTCAGCTGATAACTCCAACACGGTACCTCCATCTGGGTCAGGCTAGTCTCCTTATATTTGCGATTCCCTACTCTACACACATAGGGAAACCATGGATACTTCTCACTATGGTATTTAGTATTTTGTCCATATTCTCCCTCTTCTGTTATTGTGCATAAGTGGGACCCTCTCTGTCCTTTCACCACTACCATTCTGACCCCTTAGGAAAACATATGGACCATGCTGACTCCCATTACTTTCTCTCTTTTCTTTATAAGTCATAGAGGTTTTAATCTTGTTGTCTATGATTGCAGACCCATTTAATTCTATGTATTTATTTGTTTAAAATTATTATTTCAAAACTAAAATTTTAAGAACTCCTGTGGTACTGTTTCCAATAGTCACAGTACCTTATGACAATGAGTCTTATTATGACAATGAATCTGTCACTCCAAAAAGATTAGAAGACTGTTGTGGGCAGCTATTATATCTTACATTCATTAAACAAGTGCTTAGGTAATAGAGATAAAAATAAATACAGTTAATTCTTTCCTTAGAGGTTATTATGATTGAGTGTTTATTATCTGTGTGAACTTGCATGAAAGGGTGAGAATCTATCAATTGATAAGGAAGAAGGTAGAGGAAGGTTATTAGCCTAGAGAGAAAAAGGTAACATTACAAAAACATGAATAGATTTTGTGCTTTGTATAGGTAATGATTTTTTAGGATTATGAATGTGTGTGTGTGTATGTGTGTGTGTGTGTGTGTGTGTGTGTGTGTGTGTGTGTTGTTTGTGATGTCATCTTTGGTATGTGACATGAGTAACTAACTATATAGCTTTGCTCCTCAATATGTGCTCCTTGGACTCACATCATTATCACGTGAAGCTGATCAAAAATGAGGAAACTTCACCCACACCCCAGCACTATTGAATCAGAATTCACATTTGTAACAAGATCCCCATTCTCCCACCTCACTCCCCCATCCACACACATATAACCTGGTGATTCTGAAGCTGATGGAAGTTTGAAAAACTGATTTATATGTGTAATTTAAAGTGTGTGATATAGGTCATGTGGTAGTTGCTGCAGATAAGGCTGGCCATGTAAGTGGAACAGACCATACCATAAAATAAAGACAGATATGTGCTCTATTATACAATTTGATGCGGATAAAGGCCCAGAAAAATATGTAGATCCACCCAATTTGGCATAAAATTTTAGGGAGTTTTAAAGCCTGCTTAGACCCCAGGAATGAAATGCAATTGTTACTTGTTAATTGACAAATAGATAAGGATCAAGATCAGATTTGTGTTGTGGAAATAAATGACACTGTTTTGAAGGAAGAAGAGACAACAGAGGCAGGCAGGAGTTAGAAGCTATTTCTGGGATCCAGCTAAGAGAAGTGTATGCCCTGACATATATTAAGTACATTCAATATGCAAAATCCAGTAAAGAACATTTAGATCTTAGGTCTCAGTATAAATGCTAAATATTTAAATTAAGGATTTAGAAGTGTCTAGCTAGATGCAAAGCAGAAATCTACATATTTAATCTAATCTTGTTTTCTGCTCCCAGATTTGAATAGGATACTTTCTCCTTGACTCAGAAGTCGTCATGGGTTTATGTACTATTCTAGAAATTTATAGCTTTACCTAGTACTAAACCTTTTTGCATCACAGGCATCAATTCCATTACTGCCATAGGCTATTGTTCACTTCTTCTAAAGACGTCCTTCTGCAGAGCTCTGTGTTCCATTTCCCATATACTCCTGAAGGCTGAGGAAACTGTTCTTCCCATTGACAAGGCAGTGAGTTCTGAAGGATTAAACCATATGATTTTCTATTTGTTTTCTCTAAGAAGTTTCTAGCCACTTTTCTTTTTCCTGAAATTTTTAGGTGACCTTTTTCCATCCCATCCTAGATAGCAGCCAGCGTGATTAAAAAAAAAAGAAAGAAAAGCATTTAAAATGAAAATATAAAGTAACTTCTGCAAGTAACAACTGAAGCAAAATCTTGTGATAAGGAATGTTCTCTCCTCAGGAAATTTTATTGCCTACAATGACTGCAGTTGCTTATATCTCCTATTTTTCACTTTACTTCTTTACTTCTAAATCCAGATATATAAATGATTTTCAACGTCTATTCATGTTTTTGAGTGTTTGGTCTGTGCCAGTATTCTTGATTACTTTAAGTGGATTCACTTGTTTTGCCCTGACAACAGCCTTGACAGGTTTTATTACTATCTCCATTTCATATGCTTGATAACCTTTATAATAGCACACAAATAATAAATGTAGGAGACAAGATTTTGGTGAAAGCCATAGGATTCCAGAGCCCATGTCTAAGCTGTCACACCACTGTATCTCAGTGCATGTGCTCAAAGCTATACTGCTTATCTTAACTATCTTTTCACACCACTCCACCCTGAACTGGTTCTTCCTCCTAGATTTTCTTATTCTCTTAATGATATCACTGTCACCTAGTTATCCAAACCAAAAGTCAGTCTTTTTCAACTCCTCCCTTTCTTTCCCAACTCCTTCATCTCTACTTTACCAACATTTACTCATTGTCTTTAATAAAATTAGTAAAATTATTTTTAAATTTTAGTCTATTAATATAATTATCATATGGAATGGATAAAATAAGTGCGAACTGTTGTAGGTTTTAATATTCTGTCTTCTTAAGAAAGTTGCTTCATATAAATAGTGAATGAAAAGATTGTGAATAAAAACTCAGGTGAGTAGATATTACATAATTATGGTATAAAAATGAACAAATGATGGCCACATACTATCACATACTATTTCTTAGAGTCTGTTTTATGATAGTAAAATACCTATAGGGGATTTGGGCCACTTTAAATGAAAATACTTTCAAGTTCTCAAGGCCAGGTAGTCAAAACTCATTCCATTCCTTAGGAATTTACAATGAAGGACAATGTCAAGCACTGAAGACTCATTTTATTTAAAAAAATCAACAAGTTGCAGCAGATCTTACCATTATAGAAAACACTAAGTAGAAGATGACAATTCTCTTTGGAGCCATAGTTCCCTAACGGCAAGGCAGTAGTCAAATAACATCTGCAAATAGGAATAATGTTGATATCCTTATTTAAAGTTTTGGGTCAATTTTTCTGTGATAACTCTATTCACCATCTGTCAGGTTGTTGGCATGTGAAAGGTCTCCAGAGACTAAAGAATATTCGACTGGAAACAGTGTCCTCCAATTTTCTTTTCAAATAATGACTAAGGTCAAAATCATTCTTACTAGGTCATTGCAAAATAATATCTCTGATGTGTTTGACAAGTTAGTCTGCATCAAATCAAGTTTTGATCATACTTTATAAAACTTCTGATATGTCTAATACAAAGGCTTTCTCCCAGCAAATACTCAAATGTGCTAATTAATGGTGTCCAGGACTTACTTCTCATCATTTTAGTTTTCCTTGCTAAAACTTTTTCTCTAGACCCTGACATCACTCCACAATTTACTGACTACAATCAGTTACTTAGTTTTCTCATTTCTAAAATGGGAATACAGTAGTACAGGGTTATTATGAGGCTAAAATGAGTTAGTGAGTATAGGGATTTATAATAGTTTATTTTTAAAATGTGGGGTTACAAAAGAATTTGTTTCTCTGAGTAGGACAAGAGTGCTAATTTAAGGGGGGTTATTAATGTTTTTTACATACTTTTATTCACGCATTGCAAGAAAATGCACCCATGCCAGCATGACGTCATCCATTAATGCACATATTTACATGAGGCTCTTCATGGCCCCAGGAATGTATTCAACTCTTCTAATATATTTTTCTTGTATTAATAGTACTTGTTTTCTCTCCCTTCACATATATAGCTTCACATTTGTTCATGTCATACTTCTGTCTATATAATATGCATTAAAGATATGAGGATTTTTGTTCTTTCAAACAATCGAGTCCAACAAAGATTTGTAATATATATTAAAAAAATAATAGGAAAGCACTCAGATATTTGTGGGCAAATATATTAAATGATACTAGCTATCAGCAGATCACCCACCCCACCCTCTGTCCCCAAACAAGAGAAGTAATCAATCTTTCCTCTAATCCCATGCTCTTTCCCTCAGTGGTGTTCCAGATCATATCAGTCTAGCTCGCTACTCTAATCTCCATCTGGAACAGAATCAAATTCTTACTGAAGCCCAGATAGATGACATCATAGGAATAAATTGTATTAGCCTGACATAATTGTTTTTCATGTTATCTTTTTATTTATGAGAGGAAAGCATAGTTTTCATTAGTGCACTAATCCTCCCTTTGCCCACTGTAAAGAGTAGTAAATTGATGCAGTGCATTAGTGATAGCTGTCATATGACTTGCTCCAAATTATATAGCTCTTAAACAGCCCTCAGTTTCTCTTTAGAGGGTTTTTATTGACTGAAAACACTATGCTGCTGCTCTAAGTTTCTAAAAGCCTAATGTGATCATGTTGCTTGCATCTTTAAGTTCCTTTAATATTTTTATGCTGTTTACAGGATAAGGTCAAATCTTGCTTACATGGAAACACAGCCCTCCCTGAGCTATAACGTGCCTGCCTATCTGGCCTCAACCCACCTCTCCCTGACACACATCCTAGACTCCATCTAGTTCATGGTGCTTGCATAGTCTGAATTGTAACACATTCTTTCTGAAGGTTCCTACTATATCTCTTTACCACCCCTTTCTTCCTTGAAAAATAGCATAAATATCACCTCCCTTCATACTTCTAAGTAACAAAACTTCATTGACCTGCAAGTCAGAAAATACTGTCATATTTTTGGTCGCTATTTTTTTCATGTCTCCTTCTGCCATTGACTATAAGCTCCTGAAATTAGGGCTTAGTTTCTTTGTTGGAGTTATTAATATTGGTAAACTATTTTCTCTGTAGGTTATTTCAAAGAACAAAAACTGTTTTTAAAAATTTTAGAGGAAAGTAAAGAGAGGCACTTAGGATTTTTGTCAGAATATTGAATAGAAGAAGAATAAAACCAAACAAATCTGGAGAGATGGTAAGATAAGATGAAATCTAAAGAGGTTAATTGGATAATTAACATTTATTGAACACTTCATATCAGGCATTATACTGGAAAAATTTTATGACTCAAATTGTACAATTAAATAGAGTCATAAAAAACTTAGAAAATAACTATCAAAAGTTGACTATAAAAGGGAAAACTTACAATCATGTTATCTCTATACTCATCAGATTTTCAAATAAATGAAGTCTACAGAGAAATAGATTGTTTGTTAACATATAACTTTTTAGCTTAATTTAGCTCCCAGGACTCAGGCCCAGTTTAGGACCATTTGTTTTAGATAGAGGTATAGTAGAAACTGCTGCAGTGTATATAGATTATAAAATCCTAAATTATAATAAATAAGATATGTTATGTTTGGGCTCTTATGGAAAAAATTTAGTTTGAATGGCACTGACATTTTCAAGGCTTTTTATAAAATAGTACTATGGAACATGTATTAAAAACTATTAATCATTTTTAGGTTTTGTATACTTTTGTGTGAATATAAGAAAGATATAAATAGTGGATTCTTGATCTAAGTTCAGTATTATCTACTAATATGTAAATCTAAAATTTATGCTAATGAATTAATTCAGGTTAATTATAACCTAAATATAATTGTGACTATAACTTGATGTAAAATATATATGCATAATCAGACTTAAGTATGTACACATTATGTATAAGTTTTGTAAATATATCTCTGTGTATGAATGTACAAAGACTCTCCCTAGCATTCAGCATGGTTTGAGCCATGGATACTTAGCCCCTAGTAAACTCGACTTGGAAGAATAGATAACTGTATTCTAAATGTACTGATATTTAGCAGGTCAAAAGAATAGCTACTGTTGAAATTAAATTGCCTGAAGAATGATTATAGATTTAAGTTGTATAAATTTAAATCTTAAGGCCTAGAAATGAATTGTTTGGTTAGGATGTCACCTTATAATCAGAGTCAAGAAGTTTTAAACAGAGACTCACGGACATGGACTATAGATTAAGTGGTTTCCAGAGGGTAGGGAGTGGGGGAGGAGAGGGTAGGTAGATGAGGCAAAGGGGCTCAAATATCGGGGGCTATGGGTAGGGTGAAGTGGATAAAGGGGATCAAATATATGGTAGCTGAAGAAAACTGGGCTTTGGGTGGTAAACACACAATAGAATACACAGATGGCAAATTGTAATATATACCTGAAAATTATATAATTGTATTAACCAATGTTACCCCAATAAATTTAACTTTTTTAAAAAAGAAGTTTTTTCAAGTAGAATTTATTTGAAACTAAGTAACAGGCATGTGAAAATTGATGAGACTTCATTATTTAACTTTAGTTCTAAATGTAATTCATAAAGTAGTTATTTGAGTGACCAGTTGTATGAGAAAGTATTATTAGAATGGCTATCCTTCTGAGTTTTCTTATTTGTATAGTTCTAAGTAACAGAATTTTTACTTAATAGAGATTAAGCTACTATATATATGGTCATTTTCAAAGGATATGTTTTCAGTCCCTATATTCTACAATAAAAAAATATAAAAATTTAGCAAATAGTTCTACCTTCAACACTGTAGTAAATGTCACATAACAATTAATGTGTGATATTAGATCCTATAACATTAACAAGAAGGAAAATATTTTTACATAAAGAAGCAAAGATCTCTTTAGAAATAAAATACTCTGTTAAACAAAATTTAATTGTATCCTTTTTTTGATACAGAGAATCAGTTACATTTCAAGCCATACATGTATAAATTGAAGAATTTAAAATGAATTACTATATGCCATCTCAATTTAGCTCATCTGATACATATCAATTATTATTTTTTCCCCATTCTGGGCACTTTCTCCAGTTAATGTTAATCAAGGTAAGATTGAAACAATTTGTATACAGTTGTAGATATAGAGAATACTATAATTCATTTATTATTTTAGAATTAATTTCTTCAGATAACAGTAATACAAGTCTTAGCTCTCTAATTTGATTGTTTTAAGACTGTTGAGGAAAAATTAACACATATTTGCTACATTAGTATGTACAATGAAGCTCTGCCAATGTCAAGTTGTCTAAGGGTTTTAATGTTTATGCAGACTTACATAATGAAAATTTAAAAATTTAATAATTGCATTATTAGTATTCTAAAATATTCACACAATTTCTGCATTTTTAAATGGATAAAAAACTGGTATTACAAGTTTATTTTCAAAACTTCCATACCTCTGGAAAAAAATATAACACTTTTTTAGGGGGAGCCTAAGTTTCATTAATTTAAAATAAGGATGCTTACCCATAGAGCTTGGATTTGAATAAGCCAATGTCTATAGCATCTGACACATGGTGAGTTTAGTCAAATCTTAATTCACATAAATCCTCTTATAATTTTCAATAAAACTTGAGAAAATACCATTAAGATTACTTCAGTGAAGGTAATTCCACAATAGGCAAACTAATAACTCTAAAGCCCATGCTCTTCTGAGAATTTAACATAAACTAAGAAAAGAACTTAAGAAGCTGGAAGAGTGCATGGAAGATGTGTACCTTAGAATATCACTATTATTCTGTTGGTAACATTATGCTAAAATCTAAAGAGTAGTGCAAGTGTTTTGTATTAGTTTCTTAGGGCTGCCATAACAAAGCAGCACAGATTGGAAAGCTTAAATGACAGAAATTTATTTTCTCACAATTCTGGAAGCTAAAACTCTGTGATTGAGGTGTCAGCTATGCTTATTTTTTTCTGAAGCCTCTCTCCTTGGCTTATAGATAACTGTCTTCTCCCTGTGTCTTCACATAGTCTTCTCTTTATGCCTATCTTGTCAAGATGAAGACAACATTTTGATATCAAATTGCTGAGTTCTTAAATATTACTAAAATTTCCCTTCCTTGGGTTCATGTCAACATTCTTTCTCTGTGATCTTAGTCTCTGTTTCTGTTAAGCCTCAGAACTTTGTATCTATCACACTCTGTCACATATTTCTACCAACATTTCACAGACATCCTATTGTTCTCTCCTTTTCTTTAAATGGCATATACCAATTTGTTGCATTAATAAAGAAATGTTTTCCTCACTGTGAATGCTTGTCCCAGAACTGGTACTCTTTACTTTTTGACCCTGATAGACAAAAAGTCCATTATAATTATAAAACCTGCTTTTGAGAAAAAAAAAAAACTAGTATGAATATATGGGGAGGTATATTGTTTAAAATTTATTAGCAGGATGCATGAATTTTGGTCTTCTTCCTTTTATCTGCCAGAAATCATAATCAGCTTTCATATATTGTTGGTCTTATTTTCCTCTTTATGATGTCCTGTGGATATTTTCACTTTTTACCTCCTCCTTCTTACATCTATCATCTCTCACCAGCTACCATTTCCCCATTCTCTCCCAAAATGTTTTCCTTGGTTGCAGACACAACTTATAGTACCTCTGCATGTAATAAGAAACCGCCATATCTGTTAACAGAAGGGAAAATAGCTTGCATGCCTGCTGAAGCCAAAATGTTTAAGGGCATGAGAATTTTTTTATCTCAGTTATTGGATATATAAATGAAATTTTGCAGAAATTTTCTTCTGGGTCATCAGAATTAAAGTATTCTATAGGCATTAACAAATATATTGATACCCTCTATTGAACTGTGTTCCAAAAATAAAGCTGGCACCTGGAATGGACAAAATATTTTATATTCTTTATTTTTTTCTAGGCATTCATAGGAAGAACCAGTTAAGCAATTCAGTAAATGAGAGGAGGAAGAGAGCTTTCATCCTTTTCATGTATGAATATTTTATTGCAATTGTATCCAAATTTTTGTTGATCTAATAAACACTCTTTTTTTGAAAAGGTGGATGGAATAATCACTTTCATGTTCAACAACACAAGAAAAATACAGGAAAATGGGAAATATCTAGGATGCACTGACTAGGACTTAGTCCCTTGGCAACCACTAGCTGGAATGGAATGAGCTGTACCCTTCTCAGTTGTATGCTATGAAACAAGATGAAACATCAGAGATGGAACCTAATTTCTCAACAATACCTAGATGATGTTACTGTACTTAAAAAAGTTTTAAAAGTATGTACTGAAGAAAAAACCTTGTGATCTTTCAAATAAGGACCTCATTATTTGAATTTCTTGGTTCTCTTCATACTTTTGTTAGTTATATTAAAATTAACCAGCTTCCTCTCATTTCTGAAGTTCCAATGAATTCCTATAATTCTGAGTATGCAAAGACTGGAAAGCATGGAACACAAGTTGTGTGTGTCTATGGGAACAATAAGTACATTACTAATCAGCACTTGTCTTGACCCTGTAAATGGCTAGTGAAAAAAAAAAATGATTGCCAATACAGAAAAATGACTGTCATCCTAGATAGTCCCCTTTGATTCATGCACCACATCCTTTCATTTTTATTTATCCTAAAAAAATGTCCAGTTAATGAACACAACATGCATGATGTCATCAAAATAGATGGAGTTTGTGTTGAAAATACTTTTGGTATCCATTTTGTCCTTTCATCTTCTCCAATAAGATTTTCAGATTCCCAACATTTTTCATCTGAAACATTTTTAAAGCCTTGTTAATATTCTCTGTAAATCTGATCTTGTCCTTCTATAATCCATTCTTAATACTGTCTTGTCAGATTGATCTTTCTAAAATATAAATTGGACCAATTACTATTCTTCTTAAAAACTTATAATGGCTCTACAATTCTTACAGAATAAAATCCAAATGCTATCATGGTTCAGACAATCTTTATGATATTGCAAATCATGTTTTCCAAAATCACTTTTCATTATTTCCTTTTACCTTCTCATTCCCTACAAAACTACTTTTTGTTCACCTAATATGTAATGTGATTTAATACTCTTGCAGTTCTGTTGTTTATTCCTTTTTGAATAGCTTTGCCTTTCTCTCTTCCCTGCTAGTTTCTATGACAAATTTCTGTTCATTATTTCAGATAAAATTCAAATATTATGTTCTCAGTAAAGTATTTGAGACCCTCACAATTATATGTGTTCTCCTCTGTTCCACTGTGAAACACTGTACATGTTGTTAAATTTTACAATCGTCTGAACTTGATTTCCATTTTTCAACCCAGAATTTGTTAAGAAAACAAATTCCTTAGGCATACACATCAAGCAGAACTTAATCAGTATTGAAGTTATCCCACTATCATTTCAAACTCAATACATCCAAGTCAGAACTCTATCTTCGACTTAATGTTTTTAATCTTTTGTGCTGTCAATGCTGCTACTATTCTTCTTGCCATTTAGGATTAAAATTTTGGAGTTTGCTCTGACTCAGCCTTCTACTTAATTTGAGGTGTCCAATTAGGAAATATGTTCACTAAAAAAAAAAAAAAAAAAAAAAAACCAGAACGCAGAGCCCCCAAGGTTTACTTCTCCAAGGATAGTCACCTGATGCAGTTTTCAACTATCTCTTAGTTTTCTTTGTCTTGCTTCAGTTCCCACAGAAAACAAAACATATCCTGACACAGACAGGGATGCACTGTTTCTTTTTAACAATGTGGACTAAAGACCTGCATCCATTCTCTCTTGATAACATTTAGAGCATGTAAAATAGATTCAAAACTTCAAAAGGCTAAATTAGCTGTCAATTTTAAGAAAGCATAATGAACCTAGTAATTAGAAAACTTATAAACATAATATGATTTTCCCAGCACATATTTCTGATGCTTCCTAGAAAGTTTTCTCCTTATGCTTGAATTTCTGTCACATTTTACATTCAGTCTTGAAACAGCTATATCAACATCCAACAGTTGGTATCCTTTTGTAGGCAACTTGGCTGAATTTCTTGCCTTTGAGCTCCAGCCTACTTTTGTGTATAGGATACTCTCTTATTACCCACTGTCTAAGAGTCACTGTTATTTTGACCAAGAAACTTTCTCTATAGTCCATTTAGGTCCTTTTCTGCACACTTTATTTCTTATATGACCTATAGGCAACACAAATAATAGATGCTCACATTCCATGGACCTAAAATATCCACATGGTCTCACATTTTTCAAGGGAGTTTGGTTGTATTGTCTTCCTGCATGCTCAGAAAGAAAAGAAGAATCAAATTTGAATATATAGTAGTAATTTCTCTATTTGAATTGCTTTGGTTTAGTGGAGTTTAATATATAGCTTCAGAAAACAACTATTTTAATAATCATGTTTATATGAGGACATACTATTTGAGTTAGAAACAACTACCTTATTAAATGCTTGTAACTCAATAATTTGGAGAAGGGACATTGAGTGTATCTTTTTTCCCCAAAACATTATAAGTCTCTTAGAGGCAAGGACTTTTCTTGCACTCCCATTGTATATTTAGAAAAGTTTTAATTGCATATGAGGGATGCTCATTTTTCAATTCATATAATAAATATATTGTCATCATTTGCCTAAGAATAAGGATGCATACTGAGAAATGCATCATTAGGCAAATTTGTCATTGTACGAACATTATCCAGTGCACATCCACACAAACCTAGACAGTATAGCCTAGTACATACCTAGGCTATATGGTTCAACTTGTTACTCTTGGCTACAAATCTATACAGCATGTTACTGTCCTGAATACAGTATATAAATGTAACACAATGGTATTTGTGTATCTAAACATATCTACACATAGAAAAGGCATAGTAAAAATATGACCTAAAAGATAAAAAATGGTACACATTTATAGGACACTTATTAATGGGTAGAATTTGCAGGACTGGAAGTTCCATTGGGTGAGTCATTGAGAGATTAGTAATGTAAAGGCCTAGAATATTACTGTACACTACTGTGAACTTTATAAACACTATGTACTTCACCTACACTAAAATTTATGAAAAAATATTTTTCTTTCTTCAATAATAAATCAACCTTAGCTTATTGTAATGTTTTTACTTTGCAAATTATGAACTTAAAACATTTTTTAATTTTTCAACTTTCATAAGACCTTAAAACACAAAACTCTGTACAGCTGTACAAAACTGTTTTTTAAATCTCCTTATATTGTATTCTCTAAGATTTTTTTAACTGAAAATTAAGACACACATACATTAGCCTAGACCTACATAGTCAGAATTATCAATATCACTGTCTTCTACCTCCACATCTTGTCCCACTAGAAGGTCTTCAGCAGCAGTGACCTGCAAAGAATTGCTATCTCCTATGATAGTGCCTTCTGGACCTACCTGAGGCTCTTGAGGAGGAGTCATTCTTTTCAGAAATATGTCCATGGTGGTTTGCTTGGTTTCTTTTCTTTTCCCTTTTCTTCTCTCTCTCTCTCTTTTTTTAAAAAAAAAAATTTCATAGATTTGCCTATAAGTGGATAATGTACTAAGAGCATTCCTCTCTGTCAATAAAAACTTTTGGTGTTGGAGTCCATGTTTTAAGGAGCTTGTTTTGGTCTGTAAAAGCTTCTGCTAAACTCTTCACCATGAATTTCCTTGTTTTTGTTTTCCTCTTTTTTGTCTCCTTCAGTTTTCTTTTCTCTTGCCAACAACTCCTCTTTAGTCAGTTCCTCAGGAACCACCTCTAAGAGCTTCTTAATGCCATACTCATCCACATCCTGGTTAAAGTTGTTTGTCATCCCAACTACAGCCTTGGTGATTTTTATAGCCTCTATCCTTGGAAATCTTTTGTAGTCATGAATAAACCCTTGAGTGACTTCTTCCAGATGCCATTGATACACTTCCTGGTGACATCGCCCCAAACTCCAGCAGGCTAGTGATGCAGTCATTGATTTTTTAATCCTTCCAGGATTTTACTAGTGTCTTCTCAGTGTTTTCTTTAGTTGTAACAATAGCCTAGGCAAAAGTTCTCCTTATGTAGCAGGCCTTAAAAGCTGCTTTAACAATGAGTCCATTGTTTGGATCAAAGATGTGCTATTTGGAGAAAGACACACCACTTTGATATTGAGATAAAGATCATCAATAAAAGAAGATATCTGGAAGCATTATCAACAATAAGCAAAAGCCTGAAAGGTATGTTATTCTCTAAACAGAACTTTTTCATTTCTTTTATGAAGCAATTCAGGGAACATCTCAGAAGAGGAGCTGGGTCATCCATGACTTCTTATTCCTTCTGTAATACACTGGCAATGTGTGCATATTAATAAGCTTGAAGCCCCTGGGGTTCTCACTGTGCCAAATCACAAAAGGTTTTGATTTATAGCTCACAATACTGCCCCAAAGCAAGACTGTTATCCTGTCCTTAAAAGCTTTGAAACCCTGCATTGACTTGGCCTCCAGAATAGGGAGTTTTCAACCATATTGAACATTTGCTCTGGAAAATAATTTTCCTTAACAATTAGCTCTTCTAGACTTTTCCAAACAACTTCAACTGCCTTCACTTCAGCATTCCAGTATCAACACTCACTTCTATATTATGTAATAAACAAGGATTCTTGAATCTTTTAAAACACCCAGAGCCAGCAGTAAATTCAACATCATAGGTCTAGCCTTTTCTTTTAGAAGAAAAATTTTTTCTTTGGCTGTGATCCTCATGATGCAGAGGGATAAACTACTATGTCTGGTCTTTAATCCAGTTCTTTAGAAGTTTCTCAATGCCTGATATAGGCCCTTCCAGAGTTTTTGTTAGTATTGATGCTTTCAATGATGCAGATCTTTTAATAGATTTCATAACTTTTTGTTGTTGTTCTTCAAGATTGTAGCTACAATGAAATGGGACACATCCTTAATCACTTTAAATTTTATTTCCAGGTCAGTCATTTGATATGGCCTCTTACTGGCAACTATAACAGTGGATTTTGTATGCTTAGAGGCCATGATGAACAAAATAATATGAGAACAAAGCAAGCACAAGAGAAAATTATGTAATCGAGAGACAGGGTAAAAACAAAAATGTATGAGGCTACTGGGGTTGTAACATGGCACAGTTTTACAGTGCTATTTTTTTATATATAAGTGAAAGAGTACACTCTAAAATAATGATAAAATTATAATATAGCAAATATCTAAACCAGGAACATAGTTGTCTATTATCATTATCAAGTATTATGTACTGTACAAAATTGTATATGCTATACTTTTATATGACTGACAGTGTAGCAGGTTGATTTACATCACCACCACCACAAACATATGTGTGTATGTTGTGCTACATTACCATAGCTATGCTATTACTAGGTGGTAGAAATTTTCAGCTCCATTATAATTTTCTGAGACCACCATTATGTATGTGGTCTGTCATTGACCAAAACACTATTAAGTGGTGCATAAGTATAGTCTGAATAAAAAACTGGCTGACCATATCTGTAAATGAGATGAATTTTCAGCTTTTTAAATATATTATTTCCTTCATAAAGCTCTTTATTTGCAAACAATTGTATAAAGATATGGCAATAATGTAACAATATATTTAATTGTTAACCCATTGAGTTATAATTCAATGGAGTTGAATGTTATTATGTAACTTTGATACTGAGATACTACCCTTTTAATAATTTAATTACATGTGCATAACCAATAACTAATTACCCCCAGGGAGCATAGTTTTTAAATTCATCTATCATGATTAGATACCACCAGAGCCAAACAAGTCATATTGCAGCCTGAGGCAAAAAGGAAAAAGTCAATACTATTATCCTATCTTTATTTACATTTTAATATTTTGAGCATCATGGAATTTTTTCATTAATATTGATTATTTAAAATATTGCATTAAAATATCATTTCTCTCGATTATTAAGTTATTTGGCACCTTTTTAAGTTTTATACCAGAAGTGAGTGGTTGATTCACCTTACCCTAGTTCCATTCCTGTAGCCATGCCTAACTTCTAGAGTGGGTGGGGAAGTACAATTCTGTGCTATATACTAAAGAAGGAGAAATGGGGGAAATGGTAGATGGTGCTAATGACTAACATTCAGGTCAAGTAGTAATTTCTAGTGTGGAATTGGCTGATAAAAAAAAAATAATACTGCGAAAATCAGAGAATTATTTTATTCTTCATCAAATAATAAAATTCCTCATCAAATCATTAGAAAATGTAACTCTGTAGAGTTTATAGTTCCATCACTAATAAATGTATTTTCCCAAGATGTCTGACTGGATTATTTTATTCTGAAAATGTCTATTTAAAAGCCAGAGTCAGATGCTTTTTTTTCCTCAAATGAGATGTAATAATTGCATTGTTGTTACCTTTTACTTCCTGTGGATTACTAATGTTTAGTATTTCTTAAAATTGATTCTTCAGGTACTCAAAACTGTTTACATTAAATCTGTTTGTGTTTTAGCTTATTTTGATCTGTTATTCCTAGCTCAGCATGATTTTTTTTTTCAATCTGACTAGCAAAAATTAACAATTGAGCAAAAGCAAAGAAAGTGCATAGAATTATTAAAATATCTGGGTTTTAAGAAACATAGATAATCATCTTAATAATGCCCAATGTCCTCTAGAATTGTATGTTAAAATATGTTAAAAATATTTTATTCCATAATATGCATGTAATTTCTTTCTTTTTTTTTCTTTTCCTTTCTTTTTGAGGACATGTTTTAATTGTGTGCAGTAAGGCATTTTTTTAAAGCAATGTTGGTTATTAAAAATCATACTTGGTTAACAAAAAAATTTAAAGGTGTTAACTGACACAGCACTTAAATCTTCCATCAGCTTTATCAATGTAGTTGGCTATTCTCCATAAAACTTTAAGGTCTAGTAGTAGCTTTAATAACAGAATAGAAAAAAAATTCCCTCTCAATTAAAGCTAGCTTTATTCCCTGTGGAAAGTACTAAATCTCAGAATACCTTTTGCTGTATAATCTTCTTTTCTGTGTAAATGTGGTGAACAGGTCTGTGTGGTTTGGCAAACACCACAACTTTTATATCGGGAATAGCAGTTTTCAGTAAATGGCTAGAAAATCTTAACTTCATTATAACATTAATTTATTATCTCAGTTTCTGACTCCAGAGTAGCAACATGAATGTTCAGCCATATGTGTGTGGCCTCTTGTACTCTTGTATTTACTCAGAGGTTCTGAGAGAGAAAGAGATGGTATTAAGGGAGATTTTTTTTTTTAACTACTCTGCAATTTCATGTCTTTACAGGCAAAGACTACAGTTCAGTCACTTGTGAAATACTCCCCCAAAGAAATTTTGTTACTACTATCTGTTTATTCTTATTTTTACTGAACAGTTTTGAATGTATTATGAATGGGATCAGGTCCTGTGACACTTCAGAAAGTATGTGAGGCAACTCCTTTGTTTTTTTTAACTTACCATGTCATATAAATATAAATTAATATAATTTATTTTATAAGTAGAATTTGAGATAATTTAAAACTATATAGTCTTAGAACACTATATAAAAGTTTTATCTGCAATATGTTTGTTCTGAACAATTGTATTAACTCAGTGTGATAAATAGAATATTTTATATTTCATGTTTCATTTTCTAAATGGAGTAAAATGACTCTACATCCTTGCAAGAGGTATAAAAGGATATTATTTTGATCTGAAAGTCACTGACTGAGGAGTACAAGTATTATTTGGCTTTGCACCTAATTTATTTTATGGACAAGTAATAAGCAATATATTTTTAATTAACTGTTTTGGCATATTATCAGGGTAGTAACATTACATATTTATTTTTAAATGCAAAATTTTGTAAATGTGATAGTCAAAAGCAAAATTAAGTTATTATTAGTTGAAACGCTATAATAGTTAAGGCAAATTTTTAGGGAGTAAACAAGAATGATTTTACTTTTAAGAGAAATAATAAAACTCTACAATAGTATGATCATTATAGGTTTTTTAAAAAATATGCAGTGACCCATGAATTTATAGTATCTAATAAAAAAATATTTGAAATCTAATGATTTTTTAAATTCTTTCTATTATGCACTCCTGACAAAGTATGTTTCAAGTCATTTTTTTAAGTTGAAAAAATATATAATTAAATTTCTCCCTTGAAATAAAAGTCTAAGTCATTGTTTGCATTTGTTTGCATCAAAGAAAATTTCCATAATTTTACCTTGTTTTAGCTCATTTTTGACATGACTTTAAAACACAATTTAGGCTTCTAAAAGTTTTTTTGTTGTTGTTCTCCATAGCATTAACATAACATTTAAGTAAAAGTGTTTTTACTTAAGTAAAAAATGGAGGAACCAAGAGAAAAAAAATGATTTGAAAGTGTTTTCACATCTAGTTCTTTGAAACTAAACCTTACCTTTGCTATTTATCTCTTCTTTACTCCTAGCTCTATCTTTTAAGTGTGGTCAGCTAATGATAGTATAGAATGTAAATAGAATGTACGCACTAATGATATCATGTATTTTATTGTATTTCATAGTTTATAATGCACTTTTACATGCATTATCTTCTTTCATCTTCATAACAACCTACAAATAGAATATTATTCCCATTTTATAAACTAAAAAAAGGAGAAACAGTTAATCTTTCCTAATGTCTAACAGTGATTCATTTTCTCCCCCAGGAAGGTGGAGCATAGGTGTACTGAGTTGGGGGCTGGAATTTTGATTTTCTGACTCAAAATACAGTGTCCTAAAACAGTAATAACATTTGAGATCTGATAAGAATATTACCTTGCCCAGTAAACTTTCTCAGTATTTTCTAAACTTGAATGTGGAAATTATTTTAGGTACAAATGTTTACTAGGAAAATTTTATTTTAGTGAAAAAAAATGAACATATTCTGGAATATCTACAAGTTAGCCTTACACAAGTATTGTCCTATGATGTCAGTTGCTAGTAACAACTGTGATATTATCAATTAGGTCTTTTGTAATGGCCCAGAGAAATTAAAGAGATATAAAAAATGTATCACCACTAAATGAAGACCAAATGGCATCACGGTACATAGGACAAGTGAAGGTTCCATCATACTTTAAATAGAAAATAAGAGAAATGAGCACTGAGGCATCCTCAAATATGTGAAGTGTAGACTGATGCAACACAGGAGAATTTGCATTGTAGTAATCAGTGCCATATTTACATTGTGAACAATTATATATTAGCAGAGAAACAACACTGATTATTGTATTAAATCATTTTATAAATTTAAATTTATTTAGTTTTTTATTTGTTTTTAATTTATAAATTTATTTTGGTGTTACAACTGAATAATACAAGATAAAACAATTAGATTTATGTTCTTGTACTTCGTAAAATTGAATGTAAATGAAAGGACTGAAATCAAGAAGTATTTTATTCAAGGCAATTTATAGAAATTAATTTAGAAAGTATGTTTCCTGCTGCACGGTCAAGTGTTCTTTCTAATATCAACTTCTTCATTTATAGATGAGGCATTGCATATAAAGAGGAACAGAAAAAAATGATAGAACAAGCTATTGGCAGAGAAGAAACTGTACTTTAGCCCCAAACTTCTTACTCCATTCAATGACCAATTCAGAGACTATTAGATTCTTCTAAATTGGCCATGCCTCTAGATATATGGAAGCATGGCCAGTTCAGAAGCATTCTGGAAGTCAATCTCAAGTTAAAGCAGAAGCTTTTCATTGTGTGTTGCTTCAAAGAACTTCTCAGCTTTAAGGACCTTCTCAGGAAAGAGTGTAGGAAAGCAATTAATGATTCAGAATCTGGTCCATTCCATTTAATCAGAGCAGCTTTATTTCCTTTATGGTATATTGAACTTACATTTAAAACCTTATTTGATAAAAATGTCTTGAAGCTTATTTTTGTTTGTAAACTACTGACTTAGGGGAATAAATCTAGTGGAGATATTTTGCATGAGGTAAAATAGCTCAGATCATTCTATCTATTGGTGACCTCTTTGCCATTAAATCTTTGTCAAATATTTGATATTTTGAAATGTCAATAGTCTTAGAATTGATGAGTCCTGATTAACTAATGGCTAAATGGTGAGGAAAAATTTAACTTGCATCTGCACATCAAGTTGTGGGCTAAAAGAATATAAAAATGCCTCCTTCTTTTGTTTTTTGTTTAACCCTTGTTTAGATTTACTTTCCTAGAAATTAAACTGGAAATTCCTGTGGTTAAATGACATTCACATGGTTTAAAAATAAAAATGGTGTAACATGATAGGTTCAGATTGAAAATTATTCAGTGTATTATTATGACCACCGTGTGAAATTACCTGGAACTTACTGTTACTGACCAGAAAGACTCTACCCCACAGTCAAGAAAATAGTCATATAAAAAATAGATCTTCAAATTTTTTTTACTATTGTTAATAAAGGGCCTTGTTTATTCATTACTCTGCTCAGTATAATGTGAATATTTAATAAACAGTAAGCCATTCATTATAATCTAGAGAAAACAAAGAAGTGCTGACTTCATAAATCTTTCTAATCCTTTATTAACATACAGAAAAAAAGAGAGGAAATAATTAGAATATATATATATTTACTATTACATATAATTTCCTAGACCACAAAATATTTTTACATATTATTTTCACTAATTTTAATATACTTTGAACTGCAATGTTATGCAATGAGTCTTAAAAAAGCTGTGGGGAAAAAAAAACAAACCTAAATTAAGTAAATTAGATGTTCTTTCTAAGAAAGGTTAGTAGGCTTTATAACATTATTTGGTTCATATACAATTTCTCTACTCAGGTAAATATTTTTAGGATTTTCATCCAAGAATTTCCTGATACAAATAATCAGTTTATCAATATTCAAAATTATCTGGTAAAAATTTAGATTTAGGTAAATTTCAGGTGGCAGTGCTATTTATTACCATGACATAATTACACAATGTAATTATGACTCAAAGTTCACTCAAATGCAGTCTATTTACTATATTTTTTAAATTTTCTAAAATAAAGCACAAAATGATACAAACAAGAAATATTTTTAGCAGCATTATTTATAATAGCACCATCAAATTTAAAGTAACCCAACTGTCCATTAATAGTAGAATGGGTAAATAAATCATTTGTGGTATATTCAAAATACATACAGGACAAAAATGAATGAACTACAGGTATATGCAACAAGCAAGATAAACTTTACAAATATAATATGGAGTAAAAGAAACCAGAATTAAAAGAATATATGTTGTGTAATTCCATTTATACAAACTAAATTTTAAAACAGTTTACATTAATCTATTGTGTTGAGAGTCAAGTACTGCTTCCACTAGGGGAGGACAGTGGGTACTGTTGAGACAGAGCAAAATGAGGGCTCCTTAGGCAGTGGCAGTATTAGTTTCTCTCTTGACCTGGGTGGCGTTTACATGGGTGTTTATTCTGTAAGCTGTGAATTACTTGGTTTCATATATGCGCATTTTACTTAAAATAGTTCAAAAGTAGTATTAAAGTAAAACTCAGCTAAAGGTGATACACAAAAAAATTCTATGACCAGCATAATGTGATATGAAAGAAATGAGCTGAGTAAAGAAGGAAGCAAATTGTAAATAATTCTTAAAAATGTACACTGACCTGCAAGTAGAGATATTTAGAGTCCTATTAAAACAAAATATTTTGAGGTTAAGAATATAATAATTGATTTACAGTTTGGAACTCAAATACTGAACTGTACTAACCAACACTTGGAAATTGGTCATAAGAGAGAAATTAAAAATATCCTACTTGTAAAATTCCTCACCCTTCATATCATGTGAGTGTGTGAGTGAGGTGATGTTAAAATGGCTGCTAATTGTTTACCTGGTTGTCATAGACTAAAGAATGTTTCTGAGAAACATGAAGACTATTATAGCAGAATTGTCAAAAATACCTATCCATAATAATTATTAGGGATATAAACAACTAAAAAACACTATTCGTATTAAAATAGACAGAAAGTTAAAAAATAAAAAAAAAAAGATTTTGAGATGGGGTGAAAAAGGGGTGGGTAGGTAGAAAAAATAATAATTACAAAAAAAAAACTAAAAAAAAAATAGCAATACTGATAACAAAAAGGACCCAAAGCAATGTGTAAAAGAGAAAAGGACAGACTATGGCAGCTGTGTCTGTTAAGGTAGTGACTAAGAGGTAGACTATATAACCTCAAAGATACTCAGATACTATTAAAAATAAAACTACTTAATTTAATTATCCATGGACAACAAGATCCAAATAAAATGAAATAACAGAATGGTAAGGAACAGATGAAAATCTTTAACCTAAAGAAATGACAACAAAATTGATATGGTTATATCATTTTATACAAGTTACCCTCAGAACAAATAACTAAAAGGAACTTAACTAAGAGAATACTTTTAAATTTGTAAGGCAGACAATGCCAAAGGAAAATGGAGCAGTTAGTTATAAACTTTATGTACAAATCAATATACCATCAATAAGTACACAGAGCAAAAATTGTAAGAAATCAACTTAAGAGAAACTTTAAAGAAACAGAGATAATGAAGGAGACAACATTTCTGTTAGCCTTTTAATAGTAAAAGAGAAAAAAAGTATTTGAATAGTATAATTAATAACATTGAATGAATGGATATGTAGCAAAGGACATGAAAAAATGGATATCAATATTACTAAAGATATCAGTATGCAATCAAATTTTTTCACTCTGCCAAAGGCAACATGTCTAGAAAGCTTAGAGGTGATTTTTCATAAACCTTCAGTGTACCTAATCTTATTCTCTTACTATTTAGAAAGGCACAAAAGAATAAACACATAAGAGATAAATCTTACATATGTATAAATATTAAATAACGTATTTTAAAACAGTCCAGCACAATAAAAATTAAGTCCAATACTCATTTGTCATAAAAATTGTCATTAAATTAGAAAAAGTTAACTGGATATAGTCTACTTATAAACAGCATAAGCAATCATCATACTCAACAGTAAAATTTTAGTCAATATTTTTATTAAATTAAGAAATAAGGGTATCAATTAAAATCCCTGTATTAAAAGTTTTATTATGTGACATAGCTAGTGAAATAAAACAAGCAAAAAAAAGTGTTCTAAATTTGTTATGTTTATAAATGATATAATTGTCCACATATAAAATAATTCAATTAAATTTACAATTTAAGAAACTATAAAGATCATTAATATTATTATAAATGAAAACATTGTTAAAATATCATTAGTTTTTTTTTTTTACATCGATTAGAATCATTTAAAAAAATGTAAGTGTCCGAGAAGATAATGTAGATGTACATTTCCTGCTAAGTACTTTTCCTCTCACTCAGTACAATTAATTATTAACTATTGTACTATACACAACTGAACGTTTTATATAAAACAAGCCTACAAATGCATCAAAAGATGGAGGGAAGTCAGACTGACTTAGAACATCATGACCTAAAGAATAATATCATGGTGAGTCCCTAGAATTTCTTTTTGCCTTATTTATCCTAGACTTTGAGTTCACGAAGCCAGTAATCTGCAAATGTCAATCGATGCGGACAAAAATTCCCCCAAAAGTCTTCTCTCTCTAGCCAAAGAACCAAGAGAAGAGCAACTCAGCAGGACAGAAAATTTTTAAACAACAAATATTCCAATCCAGCCAAACACCACAGAAAAAACTGCGGCTCCAGCCCCACCTTGCCAGTACTAGCTGAGTAGGGAGCATTTATGCAAGGCCGTAACAAAGTGGCTGAACACTCTTGCTGGGATCATGTCAGAAAATACAAAGTAGGGAGCCAGGATTATTATCCCTGCCTGCTGGAAACAAGGCCCCCTATCTCTGCAGAGTCAGTGGAGACCACATGAAGAATCTGAACTTTCATCCCTATCTGGTCATAATGAGGCATCCCTTCCCCTTCACACTGGGGTGGTGTCAAATGAGGCCTATTGGACAATATAAATTTTTGCCATTGCCCAGTGATAACGAGGTCACCCTCAGTGTGGTAGCAGTGGAGACTATGTAGAGAACTGGAAATATACCTTCATCATCTGCAGCTGTGGGGGCCCTGGACTTATTTCTCTATCTGGCAATAACAAGGCAGTGTTCCTTTCCTCCTACTGCAGCAGAGTCTTAAAGAACAGATAAACTAGAGTTTAAATAAGATCAAGAGTCTCAGAACACAAAAATGCCCAAGTTTTGATAGAAAATCATAATTATATCAAAAACTAGAAAGATCTCAAATTGAATACAAAATGATAAGATGCAGAGATGTTAGAATTATCATAAAAAATGTGTAGCATTTATGATAAAAATGCCTCAACAATCACAAGAATGCTTAAAATAAGTGAAAAAATAAAAAGTCTCAGCCAAAAAATAAAAATAGAGCTCTACAAAGAAGACATAAAGAAAAATTAAATTGAAATATTAGATCTGAAAAATACAATAACCAAAATGTGGATAGTTGTAATGGCAGAATAGGGGGGAAAAAAGAAAGAATCCATGAATTAAATAACAGAAAATTGAAACTGCCTAGTCTGAACAACATATAAAATAGAATGAAAACTTAAAAAAAAAAAAAAAACTGAAGCGAGCCTCAGGAACTTAGAAGACTAAAACAAAGGATGAAAACTCTGATTTGCATTATCAGAATTCCAGGAAAAGAGAAAGATGGTGGAGTTGAAAAAGGACTCAAAGAAATAATGGCTAAAATATTTCTAAAATTTATCAGTAACAAAAATTTAGAGATTCAGGAAGCTAAATAAAACCCAAAAAGATAAACTTAAAAAATTTTAATGAGACATATATAATTAAACTTCTAAAAACTAAAGACAAAGAAAAGCAGCCAGAGAACAAGACACCTTACCTATAGAGGAAAACAATTCAAAACAGCAACCACTTAAAAAGTTATACAAAGACATGCATTCACAATATTATTAACATACCAAAATAGAATTCTCAAAAATGTTCAAGAAATTCACATTAAAGCAAGAACAAAAGAATAGAGAAATGAAAACTACAAAAAACAAACAGAAAACATAAAACAAAATGTCAAATTTAAACCCTAACGTAACAATCATTACATTACAGGAAAATGGCCTAAATATGCCAATTAAAAAAACAAAGGTGGATTAAAAAACACAACACAACTATGTTATCTATAAGCAAATCACTTCATATTTAACAATATAGGTATATCACCAGTAAAAGGATAAAAGAAATTGTATTATTCAAACATTGATTAGAAGAAGACAGTTGTCTATATTAATATAAAGTACAAAGAAATTTATCAGAGACTGAGAAACACCATATAATAATAAAAGGGTCAATCCATCAAGAAGTCAGCAACGTTAAGTGTGTATGCACCAAAACAGGTACAAACTAAGTGAAGAAAAATTTATAGAACTAAGAGGAGAAATTGGAAAAACCTACAATTATAATTGGGAATTTCAACACCCCTCTCTCTATAAGGGATGGAACAACTAGACAGAAACTCCACAATGATATAAAATAACTCAACAATATCATTAGGTAATTGGAGCTAATCAATATTTATATAATATTCCACCCAAAAAGAGGATATAATACTACATATTATGAGATACAGTGCATGGGTGAATATGCCCTAGAAGAATTGTCTACACTTTGTCTGCATGGAACAGAAGGCATTGGCAAAAAAATAACCACAACAGAATACCTTAAAATAGCTCAAGTATATTCAATCCTACCAATTTATTTTAATGCTCACTTTCTACTTTTCCTAACTAAAAATATAACATTTACAACACATTTCTAGTAGTGATTATTTTGAAAATAGACAATTTTAAGTATGCTAAATATTTGTCTTTTTATAAATACTCAATATAATGAATATAAAATGATTTCAGATAAAAGCTCATTTTTATAACCATATTAATATTTTATTAATATAAACACTTGCCTATAAATAATGATTAATGAATATAAATACTTCTTGCTTAATAAATACTTCATTAAAATCAAAGTATAATTTTTTTTTTTACTTTACCTCTTCTATTAGGAGTGTTCTGTTAGGAGTTCCTTTATGGTCCGATTTGCATTTTCTTGACAGCTAATGGTACTGAACATATTTGGGGTGCTTATCTGCTTATCTACATATCTATTATCCATATCTTTTAGGTAAAATGGGTTTTTGTTCAATTAATTTTTTTTTATTATTGAGTTTTGAGAGTCCTGTGTATATACTAACACAAAAATGCTGATTCATAAATTGGGTCCTGTACATGGAGGGTAAAGAGAAACCAAAGAGACAGACTACTTCAGATTGGAAGGTGATAGTTTTAATAAGCAAGGTAACTTACTAATGAGGCTTGTCTTGGGCAGCTACAAGATGAGTAGATCTCCACAGCCAGAATCTTAAAATTTATGGAGAAGCCTTAACTGGGTTCAGTCACATACACAGTACAGATAGTCTCAATAACACTTTGCTCTCTCAAGGCTGCGTGTCATCTTTGAAAGGGCTCCCACTGTAAGAACCAGGGTGGGGGGAGGAACATTCCAAAGACAGGAGGCCATGAGAAGCCTCCAACTGCCCAGCTCACAGGTCATGTTCTCTTGATGACCTTTTTCAGATGTTATTTGCAAATATTACCTCTCAGTGTGTGACTTGTCTTTTCATCCCATTAATGGGAGCTTTCAAATATCAAAAGTTTTTAATTTACCAAGGTCTAATGTATCAATTTTTTCTTTTATGAATTGTGCTTTTAGTGTAAAAATTAAGAACTCTTTCCTTTCTTGGTGCCTCAAATATTTCTTCTGTTTTTTTTTTTTCTGAAAGTCTTATAATTTTGTCTTACACTAAGTTCATGATCCATTTTTAATTTTTTTTCAGAAGGTGTGATGTTTAGAACAATTCCTTTTTTTTTTTTTTTTTTGCCTGTGAATGTCCAATTATTGCCATCCTTTCTCCATTGGATTGCTATCAAGTCACCAAAATAATGATCTCTAAGTTGACATGATCAATCATGTTCTTCCTGAAGGGCTGTTTCTCTTTCTTCCATTATTGCTATTATCCTCTGCAGATTTTCCTCTGACTTCCCTCTTCTTTCAACTGGTTTCCAGTTTATCTTTCTTTACTTGTACTTTAAGTTTTCTAGTCTTTCCCTCTCTACATGATTAAACTTGTGGCTTCAATTACCATTGGTATAATGATGCTGTGGAAAAATTTTACTTCTTACAACCCTGACTATGTCATTATGTTCTATTTACACTGTCTCATTGTATCTTGGAGACGTCAAGCTCATTCTTGCCTCTCTACTGTTTCACTTGCTGTTCCATCTTCCTGAAATGCACTTTTGGCAGACTCCTGTGTCTCACTGCCTCACTGCATTCAGATAGTCTCCAAAATATTACTTTCTCACAAAGGCCTTGCTTGTCTAGCACTTTTATAATAGTACCATCAACACCCTTACCCTTGTTGCTCTATTTCTTCACAACTATTTACTCCAACTCCAACATTTTACTAGAAATTTGTTTATTTGTCTGTCTGGAATGCAAACCCCATGATGGAAGGGAGATGTTGCCGTGTTCACTAGTGTGTTTCCATGTGTGGCACATAATAGGTACTGAATAAATATTTGTTGAATATGTGCTTGTGGCATAGTAAAAAACTGAGCATTAATGTCTGTAGACAGATCAAGAATCTGTTTTTTCATGCCTAAGTTGATATTGACAAGTTATCTATTTTCATATTTCATGTATGCAACAGAGTTACTATGAGGAATAAGTGAAATGACTCTTGTAAAACTCATTACACTTCTTGTAAACAGAGTGTCTAGTATCCAACAGATATGATAATCATTTTTTCTTTCCTCTCATTGAAAACATGTTAGCTTTGATTAATGGTGTAGTCAATAACACATTTTTATTTATTATTCTTTGTAAGTCTCTTAATATTGTCTGTCTGTGCAAACATGAGGGTATAGCGAGGCCTCCCTGTCTGAAATAATCCAACTTCTTAATTGTCCGACTCCTTCCTTTTAAAGGCTTTTATAGAGTACTCTACGTATTGATTCTGGTATGCCAAGTAATGAACAGGTCTTCAGGCATATTATCCATACTTCAGAATGTTATAAAATCAAACTAATATGTTTTTTCAGCCTTTATTTTCTGAGACTAAAGCTCTATAATACTTTTAGTTCTTTTCACTCAGATATTTGTCCTTTCCCAGAACCTACCTCTTTTTTCTGCTTCAATGTATCTTTCTAGTCTTATGACTAGAGTTGCAAGGAACTTTTCTGGCATAGACACGTTTAATTTTATTTTATTCTCAATGGAAGAAGGGAAGAAATGAGAGTGTATCAGAAGTAACAGAGAAAGGTTACAAAATTTTTTTTTATTTCTATAAAAATGATCTCCCTCTATATTTCTGTTCTGACTCCATTTTCTTTGAGAATGCCTGTTTTGAAATAAAGAATGTTTTTTCCCTCCCTGCTGGGTTATTTCCACGTACCTTATCTGACAAAGATTTGTGGATAGCCTTTGGGCCCAAGCAGGCTATTACTTTATTATCTTTTAAGTTGCTTTCCTCAGACAGCAATGGGGGACTCAAGACTTTCATCAAATACATATAGTTTGAATTATGTTTCTCATTGAAAATTTATCTGCTATTTTTCTGCCCCACTCACAACCACACAATATTTCTCTACCGTAGAAATGGAGATCAGGGCCAAACCTGTAGGTATTGTCAGATTAATCTCTCTAATCTTTGCAAATGTTACAGTTTAGTTATCTCAACACTATGGTTAAATAGCTTCAGTGGCTCTCCATTTTGTTCAAGGTCAAATATAAATTGCTAAACTTTCAACAACTAATTATAGACTCAACTGGCCAAACTTATGTCCTTGTATTCTGCCCCATGTTATTTATTGTGTCTAAACAAGATTAGTATTTGTTCATGAACAATACCATATCCTCCTCCCTTTCTATACCTTTACATGTGTTTTGCTAAACATCCATATTATTTTTCTTTACCTTTACTTAATAGGGTATTCTTTATCTTTTGAGGCCCAACTCATATACTACTGCTTATGAAGACTTATTTTAAGTCCACCTCTTAAAGTTATTCTACTTATTTTACTTTGTAATTCCCTTCTGGTATTTATAGCCTACACTTTTTGTTTTTAGATAACTTCTCTTTCAGTTTTAAATTTCTTAAGTAAATAGATATATGATAGTCATACGGTAGATATTTGTTGAATGAATAAATGAAACATCACTTAAATGTGTAATTCATTGTATCAAAGAAAGTAAGAAGGGAAATAAAATAATCAGTAAGTGGCTTGATAATCAGGTTTTATTTAACACCAATTCTTTATTACATTCTATTATATGGGCACCATGCATACAGCTAGTGGGCACATGGTAGGAGGCTAGTGTCTGGATGTTCGACGGCCTTATTAAGAGCTCCTATCTATATAAACTTTACAAAGAAAAAAAATGATCTTTTAGTATAGGTAGTAATTTTAATCATAGTTCCTCAGTTTCCATGACGGCAACTTTTTACTTCCTTCGACATTTTCATGCAGAAACACAGCTCGTCACAATTTGTCACTAGTATTTTAATAAGTAACTTTTAATAGTCTATTAAAAATAATTTACAGACTAAGTCATATCGTAAGTGTTTCCAAGGGACTATAACCTTCCTGTTAGTTAAGATAAAATCAATAGAAATATTTACACCTTAATATTTTTTTCTGGAGGCCTCTTACTTTCTTAGTGTTAAAATAATTTTAAATTTCTATGAAAAACGTTAAGAAAAGTAGGGAAACTCTTCTTTAAAAGAAAATAACCCAACAATTTTTGCTATTGTTAATAAAAAATAAAACATTAAATGAGAGGGTAGAATTTTCTAATGACAGAGGCGCTTTCGTGTAAAAACTCTTCTTAAATTTATAGCACAATACAGTGTCTAAAGCAATTTTGCTAGTATTGTATCATTTGAGTACCAAAAATCTCAGATAAAAAATTATTCTCTTCATTCTGCATCTGAGGAAATTGAGGTTATGAAATGCTTAATTACTTTTTAAGTGCCATATGGTCACTTAGTGGTAGGTCATCCTTTGGTAGAAAGAATTATTCATAGGTACTCACCAAATATTAAAAATATTATCTGTAATCCTCCAAGCTGACTGAGCCTTCTTCACCCACTCTCCTCAGGTATAAAACTGACCAATTCTCTTGCTCTGGATGGCTATCCAGTAAGTCTTGTGTCAGAGGGGATGTCCAGGGATCTGTAGACTCTCTTACCCCAAGGAAATGAATGGGTAGTCATTCTCAGATAAGTGAAAACTGCCTCTCTCTGGGAATATTATTCAAAGAGCAGCTATAGATTCTTATCATCCAAACCCTAGTTCTACAGATTCATCATTCAGATTTGGTTATTCTGTTGGGGGTCAGCCATGGGATTATGTTGTCTTTCCTGATGCTAATATGTAATAATGTATTCAACAATTTATTTATTAAATAAAAAATTTATTAGTTTATAATCATCTCAAGCCTAGATTAGGAAATATATATATATTCATCTCCTATAAATTTAATTAAAATTCTCAGATATTAGTCCCAGCCCTGCTACCAACATTTCTGGGCTTCATTTTCCTCGTAACTAAAATGAGAAATTTGACATTTCCAATAACTATGGAACTTAGCTGTTTCTAAATGTTTTAGACATATTATATCATAGATTATCCATAATAATTCTATGAGATAGATGTAATTCATTATAAATTACACTTGACAGAAGAGAAAAATTAAACGTAGAGAGGTTATGTGACTATTCAATGTCATATAAGTAACAAATTGAGAGCCAAGGCTGAATCAAAGGTTTCTAACATATATTTGTCACTCTGAAATCTCAAAACCACTCATCTCTGCAAATTTCCATCAAAGCAATTATATAAAATATGACTCTTTCTTCAATCCTCTTTAGAAATATTAGCTAATAAAGGAACACAAACTACAACAGTTTATTAACTAAACACTCTAAAGTATTGAACCAAGAATTTTCCAGTTTTCTTATATGGTGTCCTTGGAGTATGGTGTTAATTATATATGCAATTGACTGGCAGCAATTGAGCAAAGCAGGTAATCTCCTCCAGAACTGGATGAAATATTTCAGTAAGGTAGAATAACTTGATGAAACTGGGGAAGGACTGGTCTTTATGAATTTGAGATTAAACTCTAAACGTGTATTTGCAGATCTATACTAATAAAGCTCATGTCAAAAAGTACTTACTCTGAAAGGAATGAACCTACGTGGTAAAAACAACAACAACAAAAAACCCTCTAAGTGAAAAAATCTCTCATGTAAATACTTGTTTAACCAATTTTACAAATAGGACACTATTTATAAATGTTTAGTGTCCTATAATTCTTGATGTTAATCTTCGTTTTGAATAGGAGGTTGGAAATGGTTAATGAGCTGGTAGTAAGATAGCTGGCAAATTTTAAGTCAGTGAGAATCTGAAGTGGTATAGTTTAGCAGATGTTCTGTCAGCAGTTGCCTGGGCAAAATGCTGCAGCTAATTTTGTTTGTGTGTTTGAAGGGCAAGTGTCTATAACTGATAGAAACATCTTTCTGACAATCAGGGATGAAAGTCTAAAGATTATATGAATACAGAAACTCAGAAATTGTTGAAGGAGGTCCCCTATGAATCTGGTTTGAGAGACCTCAGTAGGAGAGAGAAATGGAGGCTTGGTTGCAGCTATACATGCTGAGTTTGTGTTATGGAAACAGAACTTCAGCCTTCAATACATTGATTTAATGCCAGCTGCAATCACCCCACTTAGTTTGTGAAAAGCTGAGTTTTGATTTAAGAGACATGAAAAAGCTTTTTAAGAAGTTTAATGTAGCTGCTGTTTTCTATCAGTGTGCCAAGTTCAATTTTAAACTGAGAGAAAAGGAGAGAAAACAAAATTGTATTGTGAATTGATAATCTTTTATACTTTAATTTACTCATAGAAGAAGTAATAATAGAAGATTTTGTCATCCACATATCAAATTTACTCATTTTGAATTAGAAATGCAAAATATTGCAATAAAAATATCTGAAATTTTTTAATTCAGGGCAAAGTTATATAAAAGATCAGGTTATTAGATAATGAATAGTTGTTTTTTCCTTGAAAAAAATGTTTAGAATAAACTATTGCATGACCTAAAAATGTTGTCCTTTGAAAATTTTTAATTCCAAATTTTTATAATAACACTTCAAAGAAAATAAATTTAGTTTTCCCAAATTTATGAAGCTACTGACATTAACATGAAAGCATAGTCTACACCTTCTTTTTAAAAAAGGCAGACATTTGTAGCATGTTGCTTTGTAAGAATCCCTCAGCTATGGCTAAGTCACATTGGCACCTCTCTCTCTTTCCTTTAGAAGCAGGCAAGAAAGCCAAACTGCAATGCTACACCTCTCTCTAGCTTGACTCCAAACTCGAGAAATAATCAGGAAAACCACACCCAGACTTGTTTAGTCATGTAGAAAAGAACTTGAAGAGGAAAAAAAAAATTGGCTCCCATATTGTGTTCACATGACCAACTGAGTGGATTTGCATATTCCCACCTAAGTAGTATAACACATGTGAACATCAATGACCCCAGGGCAGATGAGACAAATCTTCTCAAGAATGGATTTGCATTTCTGAACTTTCCTTCTGAAAAACAAAAGATAAAGTGGGTTTTTTGTTTGTTTGTTTGCTTTGCAGTAATGCCAAGTAAACCCAGGTAGAGTAAGTGTGGCAATTTAGATTATGACTCCTCTGAGAAATCTATCTAACTGCCAAGATCCTTTCTAATTATGTCATTGTTTTCCACACCTTCATCTTAAAGGGACACAGTATTGAATTTTTTAAAATGAATTTAAATCTTAACCATCTAGTGGTTTTAGCTGAACCATTCTCTTTTTTTTTTTTTAAATGCATGTTCTAAAATTCTGAATTTACCTTTGTAGGAGCTAGGAAAAGAAAAGGTACTTTCTATCCTCACACTTTATCTTATTTTAGGAATGGGAATGATAATAAATATTCCTCTGCTAGTGACTCAGATCAGGTAGATGTTTGGATAAAGAATAAAAGAAAAAAGGCATTATGTCGGAGGGCAGTAAAGGTGACAATGTAACATAGTAAGAAAATGCCAAACTTTGGGGTAGATATTGCCATTAAAGTATTTCAGTGCAGCTTATTACTAGCTCTGTGGCTTTCGGTTATGAACCTCTTAAACCTCCATTTCTTCAATTGAAAGATGGAATTAATACATTTACTCTGCCATATTATCATATTAGACATTCATATATATCAAGTGCCTAATACAGTGATGAACCCAGAACATATTCAATAAATTTTTTATTACCTTCTACTTTAGTCTCAGATTACTCATATATTCACAGATTACTAATAGTGATCAAAGATAACCTTGATTGAGGTCTTCATATAAGAAGATCAATGTATAAAATACATGTTTTGTCTCATTTAATTATCACCATATTGCCTGAATATTTGATATTATTATTCAAATTTTTCCTCTGTAAAACTTAGGACCTACCCAGGTCAAGTAATTTGCCCAAGGTTAAATAGCTGAAAAGGGATGAGTAGGGATTTAAACTCAAGTCTGACTTCAAATCCCATAGTATTTACCAGTAATACTATAAAGGTTTGTAGTTAAGTGCAACCCAAGATATTTGCTACACTACCTAGCCCCTTCAGATAATAAAGTATAACAAAGCATTCACTGTGTATTTTTATGGTGATTATTAATATTGTTGAAATAAAAATTTAAAGAGGTAAAACATATATAAGTGAGCAATGACAGAATAAGAAGAAAGTCTATCAGGGTATTTATGCTACTTTGGAGAACTCTGTTCTGCCCGATGTTCTTCTCTTTTGAACCCTAGATATCCTACTTTTGCCTTTGGTATAATCTAGAATTTTCTCTAAAGTTCATCCTATGCCCCAAGAAGTAACTCTTATTGGTTCTTTTAAGACTCACCTTTCAACATGGGCCAGTTCAATATAATCACGAACATCCATCACCTAGCAAGATAGTCCAAGTTCCTGAGCCAGTTCTACTTCCATAGAAGGCAGAATATTCTTGGCCTGGGGGCATCGACATGTAGGATCAAGTTTGCAACTCAAGTTCTAGCTTTTCACCTGCCTGGTCATTCTTGAGAAGAAGAGATTTCACTGACATTTAGTCACTTCAAAAACTTACAGAATCTTCCAAGTTTTTATCATGTGTTCACTACCATCATTTCTCTATGTCTATTTAGATCCTGCTCTAAATACAAAAGCAGCATTTCTCATGGCATGAATATGGCCTTGTTACAATGCAAGGAATCCTTCACATAATCAGAATTTATGGGAATGACACTCAGAAATCTGAATTTAAACAAACTCTTCCAGGTAATTCCTATATATATTATAGTTTGAAACCACTAGAATTCTATTGTGTGCTTAACATTGAACTTTGTCACTGTCTAGAGTCTTTTTTTGCTGGAATTCATCTGTAGTGATCCATTGAATTCTGGATCTGGACACTCATCAGAATCAATCCCACATTAGCTGAAAATCTCTGGGTAATCTATCTTGTCCACTCAATGTCTTCCCCCTTCCTCTCACCTATCCATTGTGTCAAATCCTCTGCAGGTCCAAGTTTGAAGTTCACACATTACTCCTGACGCTTTTTTCCCCAATCCACTACTTTCTCTTTTCCTTTTAATTTTCTTTTTCTCTTGCATTCTAGTGTTTGGATTCCCTGTCTTTTGAATCTGTGCTTTAGCTACCAGCAGCCAGGCTTTTTATAGCTTTGTGTTGCCTTATTAAAGAAACACATGATAACATTTTTATGTTTCCATAGGGAAATTAACAGCCAATTCAGAAGTATATTCAAAGAATATCATAATAGATAATTTCCTTCACTCTCTCTGACTCATTAATCAATGTGGGAGATGGTATCAAAAAATGTGGTGAATCGTAAAATGTGGTGAATCGTAATGTAACTCACTACAACTATTTGGATCTTGATGTTATTTACCCTTTTGTTATACAAACCAATTTATTACCAAAATGCAGGTTACAGAACTAATTTATGGGTTGCTATTAGCATTTAAAAATACAAGAAATAAGAAATATCAGATTTTATTATATATAAAGTACATATAATAATATTTTTGTAAATGTATGTATGTTTGTGAATATTTGGGCATGATGAAAAGTGTTTTAATTTTTAGTTGTTATCCATGATTATTAAAAAAAATCAAAGCAATTTCTCTAAATTTCAGAGGATTAGAATGGTCTTATGTATGCTGTGAGGTCAGAGTATCTGTTTATATAAAAGTTGTCTCTTCAGGGAATCAGCTTTCTCTATTTTCATTCCCAAATAAAGCATATATTCTCTTTTGTGTCTACAAATCAATCAAAGTTTAAACTCTCCATCCTGATGGTGCTTCATCTAACTTAATAGAAATATAAAATGTTGACACATACAGTAATCTACTACTTAAGTATCTTAGTCTCAATTTTGCCAACTGTAAAAGTAGAGATAAAAACTGAATTTATGTAAAGATTAAGTGAGTAACTTACATAAAATACAAAGAATAACTTTAATTTGTAGGAAGTCATCAATAAATGTCAGCCATCATTATTATTATCATATTCAATGATATAAATCAGACACAATTTTTAGCTCAGAACAATGTAAATAGATTAAAAGAAAGCATTCAACCCCAATATTTTGGAGTCTAAAACTGCTGTAAATTTGTTCAAAGATCCTTTTTGGAGAACATGGTTCTTATGAAACTTCAGAGGGAATTCAAGGAAGGAAGATCTCTGCTTATGCTCTTATCAAATTGATTAAGGCTCATGTCAGCCAAAACAAATACAGACTTCCCCCTGAGATCTAAGAACACATTATGCTATACATTGAATATCTGAGTTTATTCTTCTTCTCACAACAATAAAATAGAGGGACAGAAAGAAAGAGAGGGAAGGATGAAGGGAGGCAGGAAGGGTGGAAAGGGAAAGAGAGAGAGAGAAAAGAGGAGAGAGAAGGGAAGGGAGAGAGAAAGAAAGGGAAGAGAGAGCAGAAGGAAAGGGGTAGGAGGGGAGAAAGAGAGAGAGAGAGAACCAGAATTCATCAACTTCTTAAAATTTATTTACTTCATTAATCCATTTTTATTTACCTGTACATCTTTATTCTCCATTTGACTTGTATAGAAGAATGAGTCAGTTTTCATGTGAAAGGACAAGTCAATGTGTGTCTTCAGCTATGACTATCCATGTCTGTTTGCTGTAAATTAATTTTTGCATTCAAAGTGCTATGAATCATCATCAGTGCAATTAAGTATATAGTAGTGGGTATGAATCTAAAGAGCCCTCACCCTTCTATTACTTTGTGTCCATTGCTGCGTTTCCAGAATATTTGAGGCCTAGGAAAGTCTGATATTACTCCCACAGCCTGGCTGCTTAAAGACAGAATTATTTTTTAAAAAAGTCATTCATATTGGTTAATGTTTAGAGCATTTAAGAGAAGTAGATTTCAATATTGTCTATAAAAGCCAAGTTGACTGACAGCTTTTGATTACCTAGTGGTAAGGCTTATTAAATAATTATCTCATTGTGTTTTCAATAAGGCCATCAAACTGTCCAGGCTTGCCCTAATCAGTTGGGAATCTCCCTCAAATGCTTCTGTTGATTGGATCATCCAAGTGTAAAAAGAGGAAAGAGGATTGTTTTATAATCAGTTTGGCTCAATTTATTTAAATATTGAATGTGGAGCTAAGGTAGCAGGAGAAGGTAGAGTTGTAAGAAAGAAAACTGAGGAAAATGCACTAATTCAAGAAGTGGCAGAAGACAGCCCAATCTTATTAACTTAAAACAGTTTTAGCAGTGCTGTTAATGTTTCTATGGAATAATGCTGGGCAGCATATCAGAGAGACAGAGAGATGCAGATGTACAAGCAAAGGGAAATATGGAAAATATGAACAGATAATGTAAATTATAAAAGAACTTCAAACCATCATTGGTTATAATAGTAAAATTAGGGGAAACTGATAAAGATGATTGTTCTAGAATGTGGTACTCTAAATGAATAAGTATTTTTTGAATGATACTTGATACCAAAAACTAATTATAAAATTATATGTTTTATACTTTTTTAAAAAAATGGCACTGGAAGGCAACAGTATGTTTCTGAATTTCTTTTAGGTGTCTGCATGACCCAATACTGACCAGTTGTAAATTACCAATAGTGCCACCTGGTGTTTGGATACTCACACTGCAACTATTTGTGGCATGTTTATAGGTACACCACACACTACTGAGAAGAGCCTACCCTGAACCTCTGAGCTAACCCATGGGGACAACTGTAATAAAGTTATAAGTATAAGATTACATACAACAAAATGATTAAATTTAAATGCTTCTGCTTGGATTTGCACAGCAATTTCATTACCTCTTGGTCACTATGTTGAAATTACAAAAAAAACTTTGATTTAAGATAATATCTACCAATTAAATAAAGAAAAGTATAAATTTAGATTAAGACATAAACATGTTCTAGTTCATGAATGTGAGGTCTATAGATAATAGTGATTGTGTATTCTTTACCTATTCTTAGAATTAGAAGCACAATCTGAAATTCTCTTAACACTAATGTAGTTTTGTTCTGTATCTAGAAAAAAGAAATGTGGAGAATATGACTGTTAGCATGAGGGATTTTAATGTCAATGCAAACTAAATAAAGAAAACAATTGAAAGGCTTAAAAATAGCTCAGCTAATGAAATGATTATTATCTTGAGTAAATAAGCATCCTGTATTAACAATTTAAGACTAGTGAGTTACTTATTACGAAATGAGTTCCACTGAACTAGAGAACCAGGAAATACAGACTATTTATGTAGAAGAATCAAGAGAAATTTTGTTCTGTTCTTAGTCACATTACTGTTTCCTGTAAAATATAGTTGCTAAATTTATTAGATACACAGAACTGAAAAATTTTCAATTTTTCTACTGGCAAAGAGGTTTGGACTATAACATACAATGCTCCTTGCAGATAGAGACCATATATTGCTATTTTGCTTCATTATTTCTACACACTGTATTTATCCTCCTATCCTCAGCCATATGAACAACTTACTTCTAGATCTGAAAATACCAGCTTCTTTTATATTCCTAGGAGGATGAAAAAAGACGGAATAGAGAAAATGATCAGCTGGAGGGATGGATGGATAAACAGCTTCTCCCAGTGTTGTTGAGAGTAAAGATGAGAACCACAGGACCTGTACACAAAGCTGGAGGGCAGTGGCAAGGAGTGATCTCAGGGATATGCAGTGACAGGTACAGCAGGAAATGTGCGTGTGAAGACTGAAAAGTGTGGGCTGGCTGAGAATAGAAAGCCACTTTACTGCAGGAATACCAAGAGCAGCAGGCCAGGAAGCAGAAGCCAGAGAGATAAAGTACACAGTGTGGAATGAGGTGCTATGAGAAAAGGAATAAAGGAGGTCTCAAAGAAGGGAAGTTATAATGATTGCAGAAGGGATAACAAAACTTTAATAGAAATAATAGAAATAATAGTTCTTTGACACTGAATCATAGAAAATGTCTAATGTCCCTTGTGGTATTCTTTAAAAGGATGATAGACAAGAATTATAGTAAGTGATGGAACTGGTAAGTAGAAATACCTAATCATCCACATGCAGAGACTTAACTAACTCAAGGATTCCTGGTTTAAACCTAGTTCACATAACTTTGATATGTTTTAAATTTATTATGATTTTAATGTTTAGTACATTACAATAATTATAAACACACAGAGAATATTTTCAATTCTTGGGATTTAAAAAGCTTATGTATAGAAAAAGTTTTAGCTTATGCACTGAAAAGATTGTTATTTTCAAGTAAATATATATATTTTTAATATCTCTGTGGAAGACTTCAAGGATTAAAAACTCAAATGCCTCAGAGGTTAGGTAGGCTATACAAATGCATGAAGTGGCTGGGGGTAACATGTTGAAATGGAGAGAAGAATCAAACTGAGGAGTCCTTTCTCTGCTAAAGGGACTCATATAGATTAAAAACAGTAGGTTTCTACAACTGAAATGGCAGCAACAAAAACCCACTGGCCAATGCAACACAAAAGCAGCCTGCTTGGCTGGTGAACCCCTAGGTCTGTTGACCCTGCTCTGATCTTACTACCAGGAGTTAATTGATCTGTTTGCTGAACACCAGCAACACTGAGCTAGTAAATCAGTAACCTGAATTACATGGTGGGAGGGGTTGAGATGAATTGGCAACCTGAACAGAAAGAAAGAAAGTCAGAGCATGTTCCATGTTTCCAGGCAGGCCCATTAAAACATAAGCTGAAATCACAAGCAAGTTTGGGAGAACTTGTTTTGCTTATATGCACACATTCAAATGCAGAGTTGATGCTTCTCTTCAGAGTGTTTACTTGGTAGCTCATTAGAGAAAGAAAGAAAGAGAAAGAAAGAAAGAAAGAAAGAAAGAAAGAAAGAAAGAAAGAAAGAAAGAAAGAAAGAAAGAAAGAAAGAAAGAAAGAAAGAAAGAAAGAAAGAAA